>LPNX010395775.1:461858-579666 GCA_001517045.1 Pseudotsuga menziesii
TAGTTTATAATTAATATTCTACTTGAAGTTTCTTTCAAAATAATTTTGAAAGAAACTTCAAGTAGAATATTAATTATGAACTATCAGAGAAAAAGGAAAGGATCATAAAAATGAAATCAAATGGAAATGTAAAGAAAAATAATTTTTTCTTGTTGATTGTTAGGAGGCTCTAAGTTGAGATACTGCAATGGCTTACTCAAAGGGCGTATCACATCCAGGTGTGTCCAATTCAAGGGTGAAAATTGTTGAAATCTAGGCCCTAAGTTGAAATACCTACAATGGCTTACTCAAAGGAAGTATCACATCCATGTGTGGCCAGTTCAAGGGTGACAATTGTTGAACCCTTTAGTTATGGTGATCACCTAAAGACTACTGGTTCAAAAATATGTTTATGAAAAATCTTCAAGGCTAGTTTGTTTTGATTGAATTCTTAATACTTTATTGTGAAAAGTTTATTGATAATAAGAATGAAAGTAAGAGTGAGACTGAGTTTTGTTGGTGAGATGTATTCAATAGGCTTACAAAGTTGGGTTCATAATTTACAAGAAAAAGATGCTTTGGATCGATGCTTTGATCCATTGAAATAGGGTATACACTTCTTTTTCGTTCCTTGAGATAGCTTATGTATATTACTTAAATTCCTTGAAATAGCTTATGTACATTACTTAAATGAAAGACATGTTGATGAACGATAAAGATTGAACTTTGAGATAGATTATGTACATTACTTAAATGAAAGACATGTTTTTTTTAACAGGAGTGGTTATGTTATATTAAATTAGTCAGCAAAGAAATTGCTGAAAAGAGGACTCGAAACAACAATCTACCTATTCTCTACTGGCTTGATGGATCTCTAGCGCAAGGGCAGCTTGGAATTTTTTGGAATTGGGAGAAGGGATCGACTTGGCCCAAATTTTTAGAACTTTCTTGAGCCTCCTTAGTTTCTCCTCCCAAACGACGAAAGGGGATCCAGTAGCCGGGGGAGACCAAGTATCCGCAACAATATGAAGGAACTCGGGATGAGATGCCCACGATGGATTGAGGGAGAGTGTTGGAATAGGTAACACTTGTTTGACTCATAAATAAATGTGTGATACATATCATACTAAAGGTTGTGGTTTATTATTGGATTGGTCATTCACTTTATCTCCACATGAGAAGTTTGTTTCTATGTTTTAGAAGGTGGTTAGATCTAGTTGGTAATCTGACCGAAACTGGCACTGCTTTGGGGGTGTCATCCTCAGGATCGAATTTTGGAGTCCACCCATTAAGGTAGAGTCCGTGCTGCCCCATAAAATAGGGCCCGTTCCTGAAAATTAGGTCTTTGTCTTCCTTAGATTCAAAGTCTAACAGAAAGAAGCCCCTTCCAACGGAGTATGATGGAACATTTTTGGATATTAGAGGACTCCAGTTCCTTTGGACCCAGCTATGCGTTGTTTTTGGCGAGGGCTAGAGCACGGATGATTTTAAGGAACCATACTTATTTAAAAGTGTATAAATGTTGGCGAATATTACCAATTCTTAAAAAGCTAACTATAAAATGATGACAATTTTTTTTTTTAAATATTTTAATTTCCAAGGATTTTATATAGTTTATATAATAATTTAGTGATTTTTAGGGTGAAAAATTTTTACCCCATCATAACTGGGAAAAATAGGGCTTCAAAAAATGCAAAATGACCAATGTTGATGAGCAACACTTAATGGAGATTTAGACAAATACCCATTAAGGGAGAGTGTTGGAATAGGTAACACTTGTTTGACTCATAAATAAATGTGTGATACATATCATACTAAAGGTTATGGTTTATTATTGGATTGGTCATTCACTTTATCTCCACATGAGAAGTTTGTTTCTATGTTTTAGAAGGTGGTTAGATATAGTTGGTTATGAGATGTTCTCTCCAACCATTTAGCTCCTACTTTTGTATGTTGTTCATATATTCTCCCAATAGGTTATTAGTTTATTAAGATATGGTGTCTATCTTAAATCAATGCTTGATATATAAATATGTAACATTGTTGATATTTAATAACTTAGCAAGAAAGAGTTTTTGGTGTGTGAAGAAACCTTGTCTAATCTCCTATTTCTCTACAATTTGCACATATTGGAAAGCACTAGAGATGCCTATATGTATCTTAGAGAAAAAATAACTTTCCACTGTATCTAGCAAATAGTTTACTCAATAAAATCAACATGAAGTTTATTCATTATTCATTATTTTTATGCACATTTTCTTGAATTGTACTTTGAGTTGCCATAGATCTATCCATCAAACTACAATGGAACCACCAATCTAATAATATCTTTCTTTCAACTACTTACACTTGCATACAACCATAAATACTATAATATATGTTCTTCTATGAAACTATCTTACAAAGAATATCTAGATTTGTGGTTTGGAACTTGAACCAACAAAGAATTCCATGCAATAAGAGAAATTGTAGCACTCTCTCTACTACACCAACAACTAAACAAAAGGTGACTATTTGTTAAATAGGATAGAGAAAAAGTACATAATTATTTTCTAACTCAAATGTTACCACCAAAAACAAAAGAAACGTCACAAATCATCATCAAAATACAAATATCAAAATCAAACTAGCATACATTTCCATCATCACTACCACATTAATTTCCAATGTCATCATCTTCAAAGAGTGTGAACTCATACTTGTTCAATTTCTCATTCAAATAAAATCTCAAATACACATCCCTATATTCTTATGCATAAAAAAATACACGTAAAGAAATCCATCCCTTTTAGTGCTTGATAGATCTAGATTTAAGATATGTTTTTTAAAAATTATTTTGTATTTTAGTCATACTAAGTTAGTTAACAAACATTACAACATATCCCTTATGTTGGGTTATAATATGATTTAGACCTTTTTGGCTATCATGAGTGCTATATTTTTTATCATATAAATAAATTTGATGCTTTCAAATACTTTTTTGGTCCTTGTAAAATCTCAACAATTTATATTTTCAATTATAGTAATTCTTCTAAATTTAAACCATATTTAGAAACAAAAATTATCAGAAACATATGACAAAAACATCCCAAATAATAACACATTTTAAGTACTATTGATTATTATAAGCCTTTACTCATTAATTTACCAGTTTGAAAATAACAACAATTATCTCATTTTTTTACCAAACAATGAAAAGACAATATAAAAAAAACAACAATTTTTTTTTTACTACTTGAAAGCAAACAAAAAATTCCTTGTTCTCTAATAAAATGCCAAAACAAGGTGAACAAGAAGATATGGTTCCTCCTTCCAAAATGAAATGGCATTGTACAACAAATACTTTGTCCTTCTACAATTTTAAATAGAAATGTAAAACTAACAACGAGCTAATAGACTTAAAATTGGATAGCAAATCAATTAGATTTTATAGAGCATTCAAGAATTCATGGTGTATATACAAAGTCTCTTCTTAAACAACAAATTCTAGATACAATGAATAAATAAAATTAGGTTTGATTATGCCCACAACACTCAATTTTTTAAAATAATTCATAAATGCTTTCATGTAATAAAACACTTACAAAGCACAACAACATTCTTATTCATATAAAAAAAACTTATTCACAACATGTCAAGTAGACCATTAAAACAAAATAACCAAATTATATTCCACCCATACCCATTGGTTTGGATTAACTAATGCATAAAAAGTATAGACAAATATATATATAATGCTCTAAAGCTTATACTAGTTTAGTTTCTGAAGATACACCTTGGGATTTCATTGGTTTAATTGATATCTAGATGTCTAAGGTTGGTAGAAATAAGTAATTTCCTTAATGGGTATGTTCCATTTTAACTGTTTAATATTATTATAGTTTGTAAGTTTTTTTTGGCTAGAACTATTTGTTTGTAGGAAAATAATCAACAAGTAAAATTACAAACTTACATTTTCAATTTCAACAATTTTAACAAAATAAAATAAAATTATAGTCTTTATTTAATTGCAATTGGTTAATTGTTGAAATTGCTAAAATTGCAAATATTTAGATTATAAAATTGTAATATCTTAAAGAGAGATACTTTTTATAATTCTCCAATTGTTAAAATTGCAACTCTTGGTTATTAAAACCATTAAATTCTGAAATTGCAATTTTTGTTAAAAAAATGTAATATATTTTATATGTTAAATTTGTATTGCAATTTCTTAAAAGTTGAAATTACAATTTGAATACAAAATTCTTAGGATTTCAATATAAGTATTATCAAAATTGCAATAAACTAATTGTTGAAATTGTCCATTGAAAGCTTTATTTTTTTTTCATGAAAAAAAAATGAATTTCTTCCGAGTCTTTTTATTATTGAATTTGTGAAATTGTAATTACAAAAACTGCAATGGAAAGTTAAAATTGCAATTTCAATAAAAATTTCTTAAAATTGCAATATATGAAAGCATCAAAACTACAACAAATGAATTGTCGAAATTGTGGATTAGTTTCAATTTCTCATTAAGCAGTCATAATTTTATAATTCCCCATTTGTTGAAATTGCAATTCTTGAATAATAAAATTGCAGTTTTTTATTCCATACTTTCAACTTCTCATTAAAAAGTCGCAATTTTTATAATTCTCATTTGTTAAAATTGGAATTCTTGAATGTTAAAATTGCAATAATAAATTGTTGAAATTTCAGCTTGGCATCCAAAAAGAGGATGTCAAAACAAATTATGATATTGGGATTTGACTCCCAAATATGTAGTTATTCAAATGTAGCAAGTGCAAATTCTTGAAGTTAAAATTGCAATTGGAATAATAAAAAATCATGCAATTGCAACATGCAATTATCCAAATTGCAATTAATTAACTATTGAAATTGCCAAAATTGCAATCTTTCGATGCTAAAATTGCAATTTCTTGTAAAAAATGCATTTTTTTTAATAATTCTCCTATTGCTAAAATTACAAATTTTGGCTTTTGAATTACAATCAATCAACTGTTCAAATTGCATTTCTTGTAAGAAAAATGTGAATTTCTTTTCATAAACTTTTGTTTTTAAGTTTAGACTACCTTCCATTTTTTTAACTATGAATACTTACTTCTTCCTATAAGTCATGCCCCAATGGATACTCACCTTTCATCACAAGGTTAGGAATCATAGATATCGTGTATAATAAATACCTAAACTTATAAAAAACCCTGTAAATGCTCAAATAACAACAAACCTTTTAAATTAGATAAGTTAGAAATGACGATTTGGTTGTATATGAGGAAGAAATATTTCACTAAACATATAAAAATCAAATCCATTTATAAAGAGTGCTAAAATTTTATTATATAATTAATTATATAAGCGGTTTATAACTTATAAACTCAAAATAAAAAGCAATATGCCTTACCCTATTCTCCACATAGAAGTGGGTCTTTCGCCATCGAGAGCATGGTTATGACTAGGACTAGGTACCTGATGTAGAGGCATAAGATAGATAGCATGACAAATGAGAGACTTACTAAAATTGCTTTAAGCTCAAGTCAAAACAAACTACCCCTCACGGGGTGTTGGTGCAAAGATACCATGGCTTGGTTAAACCATTGGGGCACTAATGAAAAAGGAATATTGATAATGTCAAAAATATTGTGAAGAAAATTTAGATACTATAAGGAAGTCATTAATCCTAAATAAAATCCATAGCAAAAAAAATTTAAAAGTAAGCCCAATATTATCTATATATATCTATTAAAAAATTAAAAACATATATCTATTAAATTATTTGCAATATAACACTTAATTGTTAAGATTTTATTTGTAATGGCTAACAATTTTATTCAAAACTTTACAAATATTATTTAAGTATTCACAAATTTTAAATTAACAGAAATAATTATTATTTTTAAACTATTAATTTAATTTCTAAATTAATTATTATTTTTTTATTTGCAATTTTTATTTATTTATCTAAATTTAAATAATGGTTAAACTATATTTATACTTTATTTTAAATTGTGTTCTCTACATTAACTCTGTCTCCTCCTGAATTATAGCACATATCCCCTTGAGTTCTCTACTAAACTTTAAAGACAAATTAAAAAATAATATGATTGCATTCTATCACAGCAAGGGTTTCACAGCTGCTGTGATTCCATCGGAATGAAATATCTTGCAAGATCTAAAGTAAAGTTGCTACCGTGAGCCTTGGCTAACGGAAAGGATCTGGTTTTTTACTTCGGTTTTGGCCCATTAACAAAATAAATATAGTCGAATGTATTTGTTACAAGGATTGACATCCTATATACAGTCTATGCAATTACCATCTGGTGATACAGTAAGCTTGAACCAGAACGACAGATAGTTAGGGGTTTTCGAAAGTCCTCAAATTACACATCTAAACAAGCAGCTCAACCTTCAACAAATGGGGTTTGATCTTGGCATTATGAGAACACGTCCGCAGATAGTGACATTTCTGAGATCCCACTTCATTCCAGAAAGCCAAACACAAAAAAAATCTTTCTTGAAGGGTCTCAAATGTTGGGTTCAGTTTATATAGGAAAGAATACAAATCAAAAGAAAGGTCATCTTTCTAGTCTTTATCGTTTTGGAATCTTTATCGTTTTGGAATAAAATCCGAAACCATAATGTTGGCTCAACTTTTATTGAGAATATTCAAATATAACTTAAGGTGCTACGCTCTTTCCCGACAAAGGAGGGGATGGACTTACGCCCTTAGCTAATGAAGGAGATAGACCGAAACGAGTAAGTCTACAGCTTGCAATTCCTCTATATCGACGATAGAGACGTGCAAATAGATACGTGCGATTGCATGAATAGCCCAATAAAAAAAGACTCTCTCATTAGTTCCTATAATGCCCAGGAAATACAGAGCAATCCAGCACAGTCTCATTAGCTCCTGCTTTTGTACCGCACCTTGAGGAAATAACTGTCTTATTATAGAGCTATCACTTACTAGAATAGGTTCATGTAGGACCTTCTAGCTCATACTGCAAACTGGCTACTACGACTAGAACTATGACTGGCTACTGCTCCGCAACTGGGCACTTAGTGGAGGTTAAAAGAAAAAGGTTACAGATAGATGATGAAGAAACTCAAGACTTCCTTTTCCCTCGTCTATCAGCTATCCCAAGTGTTGTTATCATTGAAGGTCATGAGCTTGAAGAATATGAGGTATGGTTTATCATGTTCATTTGATGGAATGTTAATTTTTTTAAAACTTTTTAGGAGTATACTTCTCCTCGGAACAGTAAATGGACACGAGTTATGAGCATGTCTAAATAGATCAGGGAACCTACCTATTGTTCAGTAAACAACGACCCCTGACATGTTTTGGATGACATATAGCTTTAGTACTCATTCCATGCCTTCGTCTCATCTTTCAACTCTGGTTTCATATATTTTCGATGACATACCTAGAAACTTCTTCCCACTATGGGTTATATTGTTTTTTTTTTTAACGGGAAGAATATTAAGAGTCATATGCATTCAAGGATAAATGATTCTTTAAAATGACGTTTGTATCTCCAAAGCCTAGGATTTGGATCTATGGTGGTATTAAAAACATTTTTGTTGTTTTTCTTTATTTTGGAAAAAATTAAGAGAGAAATTAATGAAGTAGTCCTTAGTGATGTCTTGTATTATAGTGGTATTTGAATTATGATTGAGTCCTTTGAAACTAAAGTTAGTGAAAATTCTTAAAGACTTTTGTATGTTATATGAATTTTACTTTCAACAATATGAAAATTTTGCAAAAATAATAAAAATGAAGTTTGTAAACTTACTTTTATCATTTTAAACTTTTTAGCTAAAATTTAAGGCATATGATAAGTATTAAATTATTATTTTTAATCTAGATATTTCTTAAGTTTTTTATTCTTTATATATTTGTAACTAATAAACTATATACATTTCTAGCTACTAAGCTAATAGACTATATGTTTTATAGAATTGTAAAGGTTTATAAAAATTTTGAAATTTTTTAGTACTTATGGAATTAAATACATTTTACTTTTTGCCTTAATGTTTTTGTGAATATGAAGATATTTTTATTATATATATAATTAATAATAAACATTTATTAATTAAATTAAATAAATTAGAAATTAGAAATCATATTGATATTGTACACTTGTCTTTTTACCTACCCACTTTTGTCCACTTGTCTTCTTTTCTCATAACATGAGTTACCCAAGAGGCTACAGTTGTGCGCCCAATCCTCATTCTGAAAATCTGCCATATTTCCTATTCTGAGGGCCCCACCTGCTTTGGCCTCAAGCTTGGCTAAGAGATCCTCTACGTTATTCGCCTCCCTCCTTATGTGGCTTAAGGAGAAGGAACTATGGGTAGAAACGAGGCACCTCAAGGATTCCATCCTACTTGAGAGCTTCAAACCGGTGGTAATTTTCTCCCCATATTTGCAACTAGACAATTTCTTTGCCATCTGTATGATAATTTTGGAGTCACCCTCCAAAGTCACCAAAAACCATCCTTCCCTGACAACAAGCTTCAGTCCTTGGAAGAGGCCTTCTAATTGAGCTGACTTGTTTGTGTCATCGCTAATATATCCAAAATAAACATTCAAGGTTACTGCAGAGGGTTTCCCCTAGATGCACCATCGAACTTAACTTTAAATGAGCTCAATGTTGGAGGTGACTAGATGTTTGGACTAGACGAACTGCAAATCTTGTCTTTCCTTTGCAACCCTTCTAGATCTCTCCTTCCTAAACCCAATCCTATTGCAATGCGAGCTTCACCCTTAGAGAGGTCCTTGTATGTATCCCCCCATTGAATACTTCTTATCCTCTCTTAAATCTTGTTGACTAGATTATGCCAAACCTCCTCTTCCTTGTGCTTCATATCCTAAGATATGCGATTGTTTCTCTCTGTACACACATTCCAGAGAACCATCCCTAGGAACTTCATCCATAATGTTCTTGGAATCGGATTTGTGAAGTCCTTAACATTCCATTCCCAAAGATATTGGTTAGGATGACCTCGCATTCGATCACCTCTCCGAAAGATCATAGCCACCCTATCCCATAATGAAGTTGTATAGGGACAACGATCCAAAATATGTTACATGTTTTCCTCATTCTTGAGGCATAAGGGGCATTGGGAGGGGCCCTCAATGCCCTGTTTCCTGAGGTTTTCTCCAGTTAAAATCCTTCTCCTAACTAGTAGCCAACAACAGATGGTTGTCTTTGTCCAAGGATTCATTTCCCAGATATTCTTCCAAGTTTCTTCTCTCCCTTCCTCACTTCTAGTTTGTATGTCATAGGATTCCTTAATGCTAAAAGTAACTTTCGGTTCGTATCCCCACCTTAAATTATCCTCTCCCGTTTTGATGTGAATGTATCTCTCCTGGAGAATATCCTCGAAAGAACGAAGATCCTCATAATTTGTTAGTGTTTCCTGCTAGTCCTGTCCCAACTACTTCCTATGGCCATCCATAGGAGGATCTTCCCAGTAGTGACACACCTTGAATTTTTCTTCTTCCATCCCTCTGGCCCTGATATTTTTCCATATAGGGTATTCCCCTATTTTTTGGTGTTGATTCCATGAGTCATCCCAGAGAATAGCTACTTCACCATCACGTATTTCCTAGAAACTATAATCCTGAATGATATTTTTACCTCACTGAGCTCTCATCCATATATGAGATCCCATCCTTTCCTCATTATATATAATGATATCACTAGTTGGTCTGACGTGGGCATATTTATCGTGCCACAATCTTGCCCATGGTTCCACATTGTAATTGCACTATCTTCACCGTATCTTAGAACCTTGAATTTCACTCATAACCTCTGGGTCCCTGAAACCAAAACCCCCTTGTCCTTGGGATGACAGAATTTGTCCCAGCCAACCAAGGAAAAGTTATCCCTCTTTTCCCTTCCTCCCCATAGAAAATTTCTTTAGACGCTTGAATTTTCCTTAATAACATTCTTTGGAACTAAGAGCACAGAGAAAAGGTATATGGGCATCAGACGACTGGGTAGGTTTAGAGGTCAAAGACTCTAATTTTCCAGCTTACTTCTACATCTATCGAGCAGATCCTTCCTGGTAGTTCCTTCAGTAAGCGGAGCTCCCAGATACTTAGAGGGAAGAGATCATTTTGAAAATCCGAGGATTTATATTATATTTCTCTAAGCAGTAATGGATTTATTGAAGAAAAAAACCTGCAACTTGTGAGATTTAAACTCAATCCCTGAAGCCCTAGAAAAAAAAAATTAAACTTTTCTTAAAGGCTCAGGCCTGTTGGACGGAAGGGTGTCCGATTAACATAGTGGAATCCATGAACTGTTGATGTGTTTGTTTATCCATCCCCTCAAGGATATTTATCCCATGGATCTCTCCTCTAGATGATTGATCCTAGAAGAGCTTGCTAATCCCTTCTGTCATTAAGATGAAGAGAAAAGGGGACAGAGGATCCCCTTTTCTAATTCCCCGAGAGGGATTCAAAATCCTAGTAGGATATCCATTTAGTAGAATATAAAAGCAGGGAGTGGAAACCAGGTTCATTATCAATTCTATCCATGTCCTTCCAGAACCAAAGGCTTCCAAAATAATTTTCATGTATTTCTAACTTAGTTTGTCATAGGATTTGGCTATATCAAACTTAACTAACATACCTGGTTTCTTGGTGACATTCAAAGAATGAATGGTTTCTTGAACCAAGATGATCATGTCCAAAGGCTTCCTTCCTTCGATGAACCTGATTGTTCCAGGCTAATCAAATTGGGGAGGAGTGGCTTTAGCCTATTGACAATAGCCTTACTAATGATTTTGTATATGACATTGCACATAGTTACGGGTCTCAACGTATTGGGGGTGTAAACTCCTTCCCCTTTCGGGACCAGGGTTAGGAAGGTAGCATTAAGATACTTTAATACTCCTTCTTGATTCCTCCACTATTTCCAAAACATCGTGTTTAATCAAGTCGCAGAAGAAATAAAAAAAAAATGTTATGAAACCATTTCGTCCTGGTGCTTTCCCCAAGGTAACTGGTTCATTGCTTCCTCAACCTCATGCATATAAATGGGTTTAACCAACATCTCATTATGATCTTGGGTTACTAACCTGGGAATAAGTCTTGTAATCCTTGATATCTCCTGGCTTCTATCGCCTTGGTCCTCCATCATGATTCCCTCAAAGTGGTGGACCAATTATTCCTCTATTTCTCTTCTGGATTCAACCTGAATTTCGTTAGTCTTCCTTAATTTATAAATATTTGACTTTTATCGATTTTGGATAATCATATCATGAAATAATTTGGTATTATTCTCCCCTTCTTGCAACCATTGGTTTCTTGATTTTTGTTTCTAGAAAATCTCCTCTTGTCTTTCCCTAAACTCAATCTGATTCAACAGATCTTTTTCCTACTATATCAGTTCTTCATCCCACCTTTCCTGCAAATTTTTATTATGAGTACTCTCGATATCTTCCAACAATATTTTCTTGTCTTTGAAGTTATTCTCAAACTATTCCTTGTTCCATGTGCAGATCCTAGCTTTAATAGCCTTCACCTTTTGCTAAAATTGATACTTTCTTGTTCCCTTAGGGGGTACCAATTCCTACCACCATTCTCTGAACAAAATATTTAAAGTCTTCTGTTCCATAAAAAAAATTTCAAATATGAGAGGATTTCTTATTATGTCATTCGACCAATCCCATTGTAGGCTTATAGACCAATGGTCAGAAACTACTTTCAGAAGGACAGTAACACTTATCTCCCCTGTGCCTCTGGAAATGTCCTTTATGACCAGGAATATTTCAATTCTAGAATCCACAAGGTGTGTAACTCCTTATCTATTATTCCACGGATACCACCCATTCCCTGTCTCGATATCTATTAGAGCACTATGTACCACATAGTAACTGAAAGCTTCTTGGTATCTATCTAAGACCCTCCTTCCCCACTTTTTTTCCCTGAGATAAGTTATGAGTTTAAAGTCCCTACCTATTATCCATGATTTTTCACCTCCTTGATCTTTCATCCAAGTGAGAAAATTTAAAAATGTTGGTTTCTGAGGAAAGGTGCTTGGGCCATAAACATTCACCAAGGTACCCTTTACCCTCATATCTAGGATGGTGAAGCTGGTAATCATTGATGAATGATTGGCCCTCCAATATTATAGACATATGGGGTCTAGTATCCATTGAACTACTAAACCTCCAACCATTCCCAAGGAATCCATCGCCATAACCCTACTCCCCCTCCTAATAATTTGTCCTAAATTCTCCATTGTTTCTGAATTGCACTTTGTTTCTTGTAGAAAGAGAACATATGGCTTTTTCCTTTTTGACCTTCCTCACTAAGGTCTTTATTTTCCTGGGATGATTGCATCCCCGTATGTTCCAGGACACTATCTTTTATTTAAATAAGCAATTGACAGTGCCCCTATACAGGTTCCCATATTTAATGCAAAGTAAGAGATTCGCTTTGAATCCAATACATAGTTGGCTTGATTGCCTCCTTTTTCCCATGAAAACCACGAGGCTTATGGGACAAAATCCTTCAATACTGTTGGGCAAGTTTCTTTTCCTCTATGAACGGTCTCTAAGGTTGATGCCTTTAATGTGCCTATATGCATCGTCTGTGTCATATTGCTTGGTTTTGCCATTAGTTTTGGCAATCTAGGTCATGCATTAGGGTTATGAATTTTATAAGATAATGATATTATCTAAAATCTAAGTATAAACAAGATTTGCAGTTTGCTCAGCTTTAACAAGCTCGACAATTATGCAACCCTTGCTTTTAACTTCATATATTATTTTTGTGTTGTATCAAGGGTGAGTGTTATCAAGAGACTAGCAGGACTATGCCTAATTTGCAATGATAATCACAAGCATATTCAATGGAAACATATTCATTGGAAAATGAAAAAACAATAGTTATTTTGTTTCTTGTTGATAGATTTTTTATCGAGACTTACAATACCATTAACATGGGATTTTGATGATTTGTGGATATGAATATCATTTTTTTTATTTAGATAAAAACTACTTATTTTATAAGGATTAGTTTCTTACTTATTAGCACTTAAATTTGTTTCATATAGGTAACCATTATATGTAAAATTTAGGGGCTTTGGGGAAGTTAGATTATCCAAGGGATTCACATTAATGGTGCTTCTCATTATTAGATGGAGTCTATTTTTTCCTTGATTATTAGATGCAGTCAAAATGGCAATATAAAACTTTGATATTGTTCAACAATATTCCTCCAAAAGTTGAGCATCTCATTTTCATGGGCATTGTTTGGATTTGATTATTGTTTTCCAATGAAAACATATATTTCTATATATTGGAGTCTTCATTTTTTGCAGCTTCACTTTGACACTCATGTCAAAATATTTGAATCCTCTATTTAATGGAAATTGAATAAAATGGAATAATACTTTTAAACCCTTCCGTTTATCTATGTGCTATGATTTGAGTAGAGAATCATCAGCAGGAGATACCTTAATCCTCTGCCTTTGGAAATGATTTAGGATTAAGAAGCTTCATGGTATGAGCATCTCCAAAAAAAATCCACTTTCTATACTATTTGAATGTCCTTACTACAATCATAGTTTTAAAGCTTGAAGCATGAGGGTAAACGATTTTGAAGAAGAAAAAAAATTTAGAAGGATCTTATGTTGGTTAACAATTCTAGAGACATTAGGTAAATCATGGAAAATACAAGCAAAAGATTCATGTTTTCAAGTTAAACATCATTGACAATGAGAACACAATTTGATTTGCAATGTTGTAACTTGGAGAACACTGAACCCATTACATCATAGTCCAGATAAGAAAGATATAGTGTTCAGATTAGTGTTATAAGAAATGGAATGTGGGTGGTCGTTTCACTCTAGAAACAAGTCCAAAACAAGAACGAAACTGAAAACAATGTTTTCTACCAGTATTCTCATTTCTCAGGCCTTAAAACTATTTTTTACGAACTGGAAATCATTTCTAATCATTTCTGGGAGTTCGTCTGGATTTTCCATTAAAAAAATGACAATTATAATCAGGAAATTTTTATTTAAATCCCTTTTCCAAACCTTTCATGGCTTCTTTCCGTATCCATACTGGGTTCTAGCAGGTCTGCATTATGGAAGAATAGAAAAAAAACATTTTTCTCCTGCTATATTATTTCTTAGTTGGTATGTAGATATTGGAAGCTATAATATAAAGGAACCTTTCTTCCCATCGTCGTCAATTTAATAATACAGGTAAACTTGACTTATTTATTTCTTTACAATATGGAAATTATGATGAACAATGAGAAAAAACTTATAAGCATTTACATTTAAAAAACATATGATATGATTTCATAGAATCATATGAAATGAGGAATCCTCTTTAGATTAGAATTGTTGTTCTTCTTCCTCTACATCTAATCATTCTATCTCTAACATCGTTTTATTCAATGTTTTCTTCAAATATCAAAATTCATCCTCTTATACTTTTTAATTCAATGTTTCCTTCAAATCTCAAGATTCATCCTCTTATAAATCCATGTTGTTGTTTTTTCTCTCTCCACGTTTCTTTTGTAGGTGAAGCCTCCCAACTCTGTTTCTCGTTTCATTCAAGTTTCTAGTTTTGTTGCCCATTTCTTGTTTCTGGTAACATAGGTTCAGATGGGAACAATGAGAGTTTGCACAAGACAAGGGAGAAAAATCGACATAGATCGTTCATAGAGTCAATGGACTTTTCTAGCAAAGATTGCAAAGATTTCTCATGTACAATAAATATTGGGTATAACAAGATCAATACCATGAGATTCTTTAATTATTATTCCAATGAACAAACTATATCACCTACTTTTGCTTCATCTTAGCGCAAAGTGATTTTGTTCACAATTTCGATGTTTGGTACAAATTATTATATCACCTACTTTTGCTTCATCTTAGCGCAAAGTGATTTTGTTTATGATTTAGATGTTTGTTAATTTATAATTATTCTTGTGCTCTTGTTTTTTCTCTAATATGCAAAAAAATCAGGATAGCCTCATTAGAGGAATTTTGGGGTCTAAAATGGGCCTCCGAAGGAAAATAATAAAATAATAGTTAAAATAATAAAATAATATTTATTAATTTTGGAGGAAGAAAGAAAAAAGTTACTTTTGTGTTCGTATTTTCGACATATCTCCGTGTGTTTTTACTCAAATTTTGATTGGGAGAGCTCATTGGATGCAAAATTCGATTCTTCATCCAACGCATACCCACACTGCGTATTTTTGATGGACCCTGCTACCCAAAAAACAAGAAATACCTGAAAAAATGTGATGATGACATCATCATCACGCTTTTTTAGGTATTTCTTATTTTTGGGGTAGCGGGGTCTGTCAAAATTATACAGTGTGGGTATTCGTTGGATGCAGAATCAAATTCTGCATCGAACGAGCTCTCCCGATCAAAATTTGAGTAAAAACACAGGGAGATATGTCAAAAATACGAACAAAAAAAGTAGTTTTTTTTAATGACAAATATGTCAATTCAACCATTATGGCTGACTCATTTTATTGAAATTCTATTGGTTCTTGAATTCCAACTCACAAGAACTTATTTTGGCACTTTTTCTTATAAGGCCCATTTTAGACCCCAAATTTCCTCTAATGTACACTCTTTGATCCATGAAAACAATTGAGAGGATGCTTTCACATCTATACATCTATTTGTACATCGCTATCTTTTTTACAATCTATATTTCAATGAACTTTCTAAAATGTTTTAAGCCTACTTTTAAAAATATTGGGTCAAACCTTTTCTTATGTTGTTTGAACTTATTCATTTCTTAACATTTTTTAAAGTCATGGATCTTGAATATCACTATCAGTGCATATTTTGCAGCTAAACTATTATTGTTTCTAACATCAGTGATATGCCTTGTCTTGCATATCACCATGCTGCATTTTTTTAACACATATAGTATTAGTTCATGTTGCTCTAAACATTTTAATAGTATAAGCATGGAGAATGACTGATCTTTTGAAAGAAACTTCAAGGAAAAGATTAATTATGAACTATCATAGAAAAAGGAAAATATCATAAAAATGAAATCAAATGGAAATGTAAAGAAAAATATTTTTTTTTTGTTTATTGTTAGGAGGCCCTAAGTTGAGATACTACAATGGCTTACTCAAAGGGTGTATCACATCCATGTGTGTCTAGTTCAAGGGTGACAATTGTTGAAACCTAGGCCCTAAGTTCAGATACTACAATGGCTTACTCAAAGGACGTGTCACATCCATGTGTGGCCAGTTCAAGGGTGACAATTGTTGAACCCTTTAGTTATGGTGATCACCTAAAGTCTACTGGTTCAAAAATACGTTTATGGAAAATCTTCATGCCTAGTTCTTTTTTGAAATTATGGAGGGTGAATACTGAATTATATCGAGAAACTTGACTAAATTTACATATGTGATGTAAAGAATTGATGGAATATTTCAACAATTAAGTTAATCATTGACAACTCTACTGATTTCATACTACAAATATTTCAGAGTTCAAGCAAACTACAAGAGCTTGCTGCAAATTGGACGAAAGCACAATTACTACTACGGTGTACAATGTAGAATCTTGGGGACTATAGGTGGGAATCCTTTTTAAAATTGAGAATCCTATGTCAATTGGGATGGAGTTGGCTAGACTAAAGGAGACAACAAATCTCTATCCAAGTAGATCCTAGGAAGCAAATACTTTGAGCCTACATTTTGTATTGCAAGTTAATGTGATATCCACTTGATTCGAGATCATTGTAAAGACTGTTGATAGTAAAACAAAAAATAGTCATATTATGGTATCGCTCGGTCTTTCAAATGACAAGGAAAGTTTAGATTATTTCTTTCTATTGACAATAATGTGGATAGGAAAGATCACATATGTAGCAGAGGCTATCTAAATTCTTTAATTCAATTAAAAGAACCAGTTGCACCACCTGCATCTTTTAGTTTAGGTTTTCCACTGAATTAGCATGAAAAAAAAAGAGTTTTAACAAAGTTAACATGGATTAGTTGCCTTAGAATTGTTGTAAAAAAGGACCGGATTGCCCATTATTCTTCTCTATTTCTTTCATACCACTTACAAATTCTTTGGATGATGCTTGACCAAACTAAGCATTTGTCAAAATTTGCTACAGGAACTCAGAAACTTCTTGCATTGTGCTGGGAAATGATTGCTTCACTCACTCCCCTTCCCTTCCTCTTCTTAGTATGCAGGTGAAAAGCAATCAACCAAATGTTATTCCTTCTTTATCCTAGTCGATAGGTAAAAATTAACCTACCAACGAAGCAAGCTACATAAAAAGCCGGTAATATTAGTGAGTATTTCATTGTTGTCCCACTCCCTCCTATATGGGTTCAAGCATAGAAGGGCTGGCCATTACTTTTGAATAGCCACGTAATAGTTGGATATACTATTTGGTTTCCCTAGAGCATTGAAATGCGTTATGCAAAGGGATTTCTACCATTACAGTGCACATTTCCTTATCATCGGTGTTGTTATGGTGCATGCAATTCTTTATAACGAGTGGACTCCTGCATGCATTAAGCACTTGCACATTTAGTTTTTATATTTTATTATTTATATGTTAATTATATTTTCTATATTTTGTAAAACAATGGATTACAAGAGATAAATATAAATAAAATTTGATAAATAATATAATTTTGAGAATATATATAATAATTTATGTAACCTATTTTATTTTTAGAAAATGGAATCTCCAAGCTTGTAAAAATATAGAAATTTGGAATGATTTATGTCATTTATATGAAATTTGGAATGATTTTATGTAATTTATATGTAATATTTTTGTTTGTATGTCATCACGACATTAGATAATATTATTACTGTATTAAAGTGACCATATTAAATGGATATTTGTAGAGTGAAGGATTCACTTGAATTAGTCTTAAAAAAATATTTTACTTTTAATTATATTTAAAGATTTCTTTTTTAGTTATATTAAACATATTTCTGTTGTTTTTCTTTAATTTGGATAGAATCAATAGAGAGATTGATGAAGTAGTCCGT
The DNA here is from genome assembly GCA_001517045.1 of Pseudotsuga menziesii. Classification (NCBI taxonomy): domain Eukaryota; kingdom Viridiplantae; phylum Streptophyta; class Pinopsida; order Pinales; family Pinaceae; genus Pseudotsuga; species Pseudotsuga menziesii. Next base: position 479,870 of record LPNX010395775.1, read on the forward strand.
AGTGGTGTCTTGTATTATAGTGGTATTTGAGTTATGATTGAGTTCTTTGAGACCAAAGTTAGTGAAAATTTTGAGAGAGTTTTGTATGTTATATGAAGTTTACTTTCAACAATATGAAACTTTTGTAAAGATAATAAAATTGAAGTTTGCAAATTACTTTTATCATTTTAAACTTTTTGGCTAAAATTTAAAGCATATGTTAATTATTAATTTTTTTTTTAATCTAAAAAATTCTTAAGTTTCTTATGCTTTATATATTTTTAACTAATAAACTATATGCATTTCTAGCTAATAAGCTAATAGACTATATCTTCTATAGAATTGTAAAGGTTTATAAAAAATTTGAAATTTTTTAGTACTTATGGAATTAAATACATTTTACTTTTTACCTTAATGTTCTTGTGAATAGAAAGATATTTTTATTATATATATAATTCATAATAAAAATTTATTAATTAAAATAAATAAATTAGAAATTAGAAATCAAATTGATATTGTACACATGTCTTTTTACCTGCCCACTTCCGTCCACTTGTCCTCTTTTCTCACAATATGAGTTACCCAAGAGGCTATAGTTGTGCGCCCAATTATCATTCTCAAAATCCACCATATTTCCTATTCTGAGGGCCCCACCCCCTTTGGCCTCAAGATTGGCTAAGAGATCCGCTACCTTATTCGCCTCCCTCCTTATGTGGCTGAAGGAAAAGGCACTATGAGTAGCAACGAGGCACCTGAGGGATTCCATCCTGCTTGAGAGCTGCCAACCAATGGTAATTTTATCCCCATATTAGAAACTAGACAATTTCTTTTCCGTCTGTATGATGATTTTGGAGTCACCCTCCAAAGTCACGAGAAACCATCCTTCCCTGACAGCAAGCTTCAGTCCTTGGAAGAGGCATTCTAATTCAGCTGAGTTGTTTGTGGGATCGCTAATAAATAAAATTTCATGATTACCCCAGAGGGTTTCCCCTAGATGCACCATTGAAGTTAAATTTAAACGAGCTCGATGGCGGAGGTGACCAGAAGTTTAGACTAGACGAACTGCAGCTCTTGTCTTTCGTGTGCAACCACAACTCTTGTATTTCATGTGCAACCATTCCAGAACTCTCCTTCCTAAACCCAATGCTGCTGCAATGTGAGCTTATCCCTCAGAGAGGTCCTTGTATTTATCCCCCTACTACACACTTCTTATCGTCTCTTGAAGCTTACTGACCAGATTATGCCAAACCCCCTCTTCTTTATGCTTCGTATCCTGAAATATGTGGTCGTCTCTCTCCGTCCACACATTCTAGAGAACCATCCCTGAGAACATCATCCCTAATGTTCTCATAAACAGATTTTTGAAGTCCATAATGTTCCATTCCCGAAGATACTGGTCAATATGACCTCGCATTCGATCACATCTTGGAAAGAGCATAGCCCCCCTATCCCATAATGAATTTGTATAGGGACAACCATTAAACATACGATCCATGTTTTATTCATCCTTGAGGCATAAGGGACATTGGGAGGGGCCCTGAATCCCCCATTTCCTAAGGTTTTCTCTCGTTAAAATCCTTCACCTAACCACCAGCCAACAACAAATGGTCATATGGCCAAGGCTTGTTTAATGCTAAAAGTACATTTCGGCTGGTATCCCCACCTTAAATTATCCTCTCCCATTTTGATGTGAATGTATCTCTCTTGGAGAATATCCCCAAAAGAACAAAGATCCTCATCATTTGTTAGTCTTTCCCACTAGTCCTGTCCCAACAACTTCCTATGGCCATCCGTAGGAGGATATTCCCAGCAGTGACACACGTTGAATTTTTCTTCTTCCATCACTCTGGCCCTGATATTTTTCCATCTAGGGTATTTCCCTATTTTTGGGTGTTGATTCCATGAGTCATCTCGAAAATTAGCTAGTTCACCATCATGTATTTCCTAGAAACTATAATCTTGAACGAGATTTTTACCCGATTGAGCTTTCATCCTGTTGACGGGCATATGTGACTATGCATGCAACGGGGGAGACAACCCAGACCGGGATGCTTAAAGCAGGCTCCAAGCTGTTTGGGATGGTTGTTCCCGACAGGATTAAAGGCTCTGTTAGCCTAAAAGTCTAACTATATAAAAATCTAAGAGATAGATCTAACACCACTGATTATTTTTCAGATATGTACCTATGTCTATACAAGTTAATAAACGCTAGTAATTACAGTATTAATCAACTAAGTTAAATCAGTTTATATTACAAAGATGAAAAATTAAATAGCTATTAAGAATCTTGATTAATAACAAAGATACATTATATACACCTGTACATTAATCAAAAATGAAAAGAATAATCTGAATATGACATGAGTATGAACATCTGTTTCAAATAGATTTTTTAACAATATAATTAACAGAAAAGAAAAACATATTATCCTAACCTAAGTACTATCCTGATCAGGAGCAATGCGAAATTTAAACTGAAATCAGATCTGCTAACAGGACTATCAATAATCTTGAAAATCTTCAAAATAAATTTAGAAATCACCAAGATCATACAATAGACATGTAAACCACGTACGTAACGATGTCATTCATCAATTTACAACATGGCGTTCATTAACAGATCGATAATCAACATAAGTCAATAGTCATATATAATATACTTGCAAAATTTCTTAAAAGAGATTATGACAAACATGAATGATATAGAAAAGCAGTAACAAGACCAGGGATAGCATAAACACATGTGCAAAGCATAAAACTGTAAACATATATATAAGTTATCACGACTTCAAAGACTGTATCTGCTGACAGGCAACTGTCTCGAGTTACAGAAGATCAAACCGCAGTCTTGTTGTCTCTTTTCCCCAAACTATCGACCCCCTATCCCACATGCTATCTCTCCTTAATTACATCTAATCTCCAAAGATAAACAGTCCTAAGAACTAGAGATAGCAAAAACAAAATCCTTAACCAATTTCCCTTAAAATTGACCAGTAGGACATGTCATTTTTCCATATACGTGAAAATGTCTAGAAATGGTAAAGATTCGATCCATAAAAATCAAAGACATCAACGATGAAACAACACCTGGAAGACTTGATAATTGATTTGTTCCGAGCATATGGGAATCATCTAAAAACAGACCGCCATCAAAATCCGAGCAATAACAACAACCATATCGCCTGCAATACACCAGATAAAAATGATAAAATTAACACACATATACAAATCGAAATGACAAAAACTATATAATAAACAAAAATAAAATAAACCAATACCTGTACAGAAAGAACCTGATCATTAATCCAATATAACTTCAAAATGTGAAACCGATAACAAATATACCCCAAAACATCACAATTTTACAGGAGCGTTGAAGACTTGGATGTTCACACCACCGGAGTGACTCTGCGACTGACCCTTAAACTGCATAAGCGTAATCTGAGCATCAAGCTCCCGTACCTTCTCTTCGTTCTTATCATTCTCATTTTGTAATTTAAGAACCCTTCTAATCAGCTTGTTCTTATGATTTTTTAGACGCAAGAGATGCTTATCACTTGAGTCTATTTTCTCCTTTAACTTAAGATTATCGGCCTCCATCAAATCGCGATTAGCTATCACTTCATTCACCCTTTCTTCCATCCTGCCTATTTTGTCCAAGAGACAATTCACAAACATTGGGTGCATCATATCCCCAACTTCACGAAAAACAGGTGAGCTTGTCTCTACAGACTTCTCTTTAGATGGAAGATCAATAACAGGATCCTCCCGAACGTCTTTATCAAACACAGGAATATCCTTACCAATCACAGGAGGAATCTCATCAACAAGGTTCGAAACGAACTCAGGCTGAACATTATTATCATTAACAGTCAGTGGAAGATCTGCTTCTTCATCATCTATGAAAAAAGTCTCAACCTGAACACTATCAGTCACGGGGGTTTTGACAGTATTACCTTTTGTCATGCTCCTAGTAAGTCTACCCACCAACTTGGATTTCGGCCTGTCTCTTCCATGATTGCAAATTTTATCAATATTGTTTTGTCGCGTAATCGGTGACAGAGATGAAGATATCCTCACGCGTTTAGAGACCAGAGGAGTACCAGTGCTTCTCACTGGAGTAGACACAGGATCATTGCAAGGTTTAGGACTCATATAGTCGGTGTTTGACTGGGGTTTACGTAAAGAAGAGACTGAAACTGGACTCGGCTCTTTATTCTTGTTGCATTCCTCAGGGTTGTTAAACTGACAATGGCAGAAGGTCGAAAATCCATTGGACTCGATGAACTCATCCCAGTACTGGTTTGACTTCGACAGCTCCTTATCAATTAACATGCGGACTAAGCCATGGTGAAAGAGACTATGACTAACATGCTTAGGCCCCTTTTTAATTGCAGCAGACATCTTAAACAGACTTTGCACCAGATAATAAGGGATATTCAAAGGAAAACCAATAAATGCATACATTAACCTGAGATGGTAGACGTACGCTGAAGACAAGCGACCTTCAGTCAGGTATCTGTGGATTAAGTCCAGAACCAGGCGCCATTCTTTTTTGAAGTATTTGCGAGCTACTCCACTTCGGAACGATACCTCTTGACACGGTTTTTGAGTAGCTTCCGCCACTCAGTAATGTCCATCCTCTTATATTTAAACCACCTCTCTCCGGTCAGTGACAGACCAGCAGCAACCGCCACTAATCCCTCGTCCACCTGAAAATGGAGATCACCTACTTCATCCTGAAAATCAACCAATGACACAGCAAAAACCCTCGTGACCTCGGGGTTCGAATCTGAGAATTTCCTTATAAACGGCATCCACCCAACAGCGTCAACATTTTCTAACAGCTCAGGGTTCGAATCCAACAATTTCATTTCGCAAGGCTCGAACCTCACCACCAGCGCCATGACTGACCGTGTCAAGGCACGTAGCCGCACACAGAACAAATACCACAACTCGGCACAAGACAACAAATTAGAGAACGAGCACTCTAGGTAAATACTGATCAAGAACAAGTAATGAAACTTAGCCTTATGATAAGCAAAATAAGCCATGAACAAACGCAGACTACACCCCTGCAAGTTTGGCATAAACGAAGACATTATCACTCAGAGAGGTAATCGATTAATGAGGAATGATGGTCGAAGACTCCAGATAACTCATGTTATCATTATTTATCTGGCATTAATGATATGGAGCCCTTCGCTGTACACGAAACAGGTGTTCCATTGACAGATAGCCACGATGGAGGACAAGTACTGGGACTTAAACGTGATGGAAAGGGTTCGGTACCAGTGTAATGATACCATATCGACTTCGCAACAGGTGGATCAGAATTGGAGGCGACGGTATAAATTTATCTGACGATAAACCATAATACATATCACCCTTACCATAGATTCGACTTACCCTTCAAAGGTGGCGGACAATACAACATAATACAAACCATCACGTCGAAACTAGACTTTGCAATATAAACCATATAACAATCGACATTAAACTGCTATGGTGACATTGACTATGGTTTGTAATAAAAAAGGTAAACTTAGGATATGGCATGTAAAACATATGTCCTTGGACACTCTAGCCTTTATCAGAGTTATAAAGACCCGACCATTGATAACCATTAATCAGACTACACATGAAATCCATAACAATGTGACAAACCATACTAAGATCAACTATTCCAATATCGTAACCTTATAAATAATTATAGTAACAAAATCAAACAATAAAATAAATTTATAATGTTTTGGATAAGATTCAAGACTAGGATGACGATAACAGGTATGGGAATCATTAATACTCATCCTTTGATTGTTTAAGTATAAATCCACCCAAAATAATAACTTCATAGTAGTGATTTCATTAATCTAATATAGTTCGAAAAGGTTGTTCAAAAATATGGAATTTCACTGAATCAGTAGCTCAAGGAAGGCCACCCTCTCAGTAGCTAGTAATTCATTAGATTTGTCCCTTTAGAATTTGAACATTTCATCAAAACAAAATGGGATTTTGTTTGATGAAATATGTTTTTTAAAGGCTGTTGAGCAGGGGCACAACAGATGGCGACTTGCTGGGAAGAACAGTTATCTCTATTCTTTGACCTGAAATCATGCGAGCAAAGAAATTAAATCCTTAATATGAGCCATTATACAGAGATCACTATTTTAACATCTCAAACAGATTCAAGTATTTCATAGTTCTAAAAATTACCAGAAAATTACAGTTTCAGTCATTCATTTGATGAAAATCAAGTTTCTAACAAAAATCAGTCCTTAAAGAGTAAGACAGTAAATGCCTTAGTCTTAAAGAATAAAATATCAATACCACAAACATGTCCCTACTGCCAGCAGGCGTCCATAGCCTCAGCAGTGTTGCTTCAAAACCCACAGAATGCCAGTATCCCATCTGCTAGTTATAAATATACAATTCTGGTCGGGGTGAACTGTTACCATTATTTTCTTTTAATTTTATTACTCATGAAGGCCATGGTTCAGGATTGGTAACCAGATAGTAACCATGTCAGTCACCAGTCTGCATTACAGTAAAATGAACCGGCTCGTGATGAGACCTTTCATCCCTCAGGGTTTTCTGTCCAAGGGTCATTGCCCAGGCTTGGTGACCAGAGACGACAATGTTACTGAATGCAAACCTATGATCCTGAACAGATCAGCTCGTTATGAGACCTTCTATCCTTCAGATTGTTTTTTACAAATATTCAAGTCCATCCTTGTCCAGAACGTAATTATTGTTAATCTCAGATGAGATTATCTTAGCAGATGGGGGGGGGAAATCTGATCCTTTTTACAAGAAGAGATGGCATAAAATATTTAAATAGATAACTTTACCAAGTGCTGCCCTAATCCCTTTGGGAAAATATTTGCAGAGACTGATATAATTAATTAATATTAACATGGTTTAAAAGTTTCTGGTAAAATCTAGAACGATGAAAACACCATTCTCTGTTCAAGAAGTAAAATAGTATGATAGTTTCCAAGATAGTAATGTCTTCGTGCATGATTTACAAATCAATTACAGAACTTGAAATCAGTCATCAGTTTGCGGTTTGATAAATTGATCAGGCTCACAACACGCAAATAAAACAACAAATAAATATGGGAAAATATAAACAAATCAAAAGAAAAAGGAAATAAAATCCACCAAGCAAGCACACCACACCAGGTATATACAGGATAATCCCTTGAGGGGGATCAGCAAAAATATCTCTTAATCAGGTGACCATTTACTGAAAGGTTGTCAATGTCACCTTCCAATGTTTGCAACCTGAAAGTGCTAGGACCAAGTTTTTCTATAATAATAAATGGTCCCAGCCACATGCATTGGAACTTCGTATGTTTTCCTTTGTCTTCATGCTCCTTGTCCCATTTCAGGACTAGGTCACCTACTTCCAAATCCCGACTAACTGATTTTCTGAGGTCAAACCAATGCTTCACGGTCTGCTGGTGTTTATCAAACTTTTTCCTAGCCAACTCCCTATCTTCTTCCAGTTTATGCAAGGTGTTAATTCGATGCTCCATGGCAGAACATGGTGTCTCCTGCACTGACGAGGAGAGCTGTAAAGAGGGTAAGAACAAATGGGGAGGAAAAAGTAGCTTCCTTGCCATATACCAGGAAAAAGGGAGAGTTTCCTATAGCAGCTTTGGGAGTCACTCTGTCATCCCACAAGGCATTCGATAAGGCATTATGCCAATTCCTATGATGATTTACCATCGTACGCTTCAGAATCTTGATTAAATTTTTATTAGAAGATTCAGCTAACCCATTACCTTGGGGATAATAATTAGCCAAATAATTTAACTTTATTCCCTTTTCCAATGCATACTCAGTTAATTTAACAGAAGAAAAATAAGTTGCATTGTCAAAAATCAAAGATTCAGGGACACCGAATCTGGTGATAATAAAAGAATCAAGGAATGATATCACCTGTTCTGAGTTAACCACTCACAAAGGGATGGCTTCAACCCATCTAGTGAAGTAGTTTGTGGCTGTCATAATGTATTTATGCTGCTGTGAAGAAGCTGGTGTGATCGGGCCAACAATATCCAGACCCCATTGCTGAAATGGGACTTTGATAATAACCGGCTGGAGGGGTAACGCTGCCTTCTTTAGTCTGCCTCCTGCTCTCTGACACTCCTGACACTTCCTGGAAAAAGCATATGCATCTTTGAACAATGTAGGCCAGTAGTAACCAGCTTTAAGTATCTTATGTGCAGTGTTTTCTATGCCAAAGTGTCCTCCGGCTGGTCCTACATGTAGTTGTAATAACACATTATCAGCCTCATTTCTTTCTAGACAATGAAGGAGAACTCCTTCGAAATTCTTTCTAAACAAAGTATTATCAATCAGCCGATAAGGGGCAGATCTCAATCTCAAAGCCCTTTTATTACGTGGGTCTAAATGCTCAGGAGCATTCCCATGTAATAAAAAGAACTTAATATCATTATACCAAGAATCAGAAGGAGTAGAGATCGGAAAAACTTCCCTTTCAAATAAATAAGGTTCGCTAAAGAAGTGCATATCAGATTCAGAATTGTCCGCGGAATCAGCTGCTAGCTTACAGAGTCCTTGTCCCCTGACAATATTTAAAGGTTTTATTTCCAGGTCATATTCCTGAAGTGTTGTGACCCAATGTGCTCGTTTTTCACCAAGATCCTTTTGTACCAAGAGATTTCTAACTGCAGAATATGGTATAATGACTTTGGTGTGGGACTTCAGCAAGTAAGGCCTGAAATGTTTGACATATTTGAAAACAACGAAAGCTTGCATATCTACTTCTGGATAGTTCAACTCTGCACCATTCAAACCAGAACTCATAAAAGCGATAGGAGCTTCATTATTTTCCTAATTTTTCTGTGTCAGAACAGCAGCATATGAAGAATCAGAAGCAAACGTATACAAAATGAAAGGTTTGGAAAAATCTGGGCTAGTTAGAGTAGGAGCTTCAGCAATAGCTTTTAAGATGTCATGAAAAGATTGCTTCTCATCAGTAGACCATTTAAAATCAGCATCTTTCTTGATCATTTTCTGAAGTGGCCTAACAATTTCCGTGAACCCAGGAATAAATCTAGAAATTTTGTTTATCTTCCCAAGAAACGACTGCATGGAATTCTTTGAGTGAGGCATCGAAATCTGTGATATAGCAAGGGTGCGTTCTGGGTCAATATTGATGCCTTGTTTAGAAACAACAAAACCCAGCAACTTACCTTCTGTTACTGAAAAGATAGATTTCATAGGATTTAGAGAAATCCCATACTTCCTGCAACGCTCAAAAACTCTCCTGAGATGAGTTAAATGATCAGTTCTGTTTTTCAAAAAGACGGTAATATCATCAAGATAAATAACAACAAACTTACTGATCAAACCTCTGAAGGTGATATCCATTTCCCTCTGGAATGTTGCTCCGGCATTTATTAGACCAAATGGCATCTTCCTATAGGCATAGGTTCCCCAATGAGTCATAAAGGTTGTTTTCAACTGGTCAGCTTTGGATACCAACACTTGGTTGTACCCTGAAAAGCCATCTAGAAGTGAAAACATTTCAGATCCGGAGACCTGTTGCAAGATTTTCTCCATTGGAGGAACAGGACAATTGTCCTTATCTGAAACCTTATTCAGGTTTCGGAAATCGACACATAACCTGATATCACCATTTTTCTTTCTGACAGTGACAATATTTTCCACCCACTGTGCATGTCGGACCAGGAAAATTATTCTGGCGGCAAGGATTTTATTCAGCTCCTTCTTGACAACTGGTTCTAGGCTAGGATGCATTTTCCTCAATTTCTGTTGAAAAGGCTTAGCCTCTGGTTTCATAGGAATGACATGTTGCATTATATTAGGATCAAATGTTTTTAGGTCGTCATACGTCCATGCAAATATGCCTTTGAACTCATTGAAGAGTTTAATGAAGGCTGTTTTTTCCTGGGGAGTACATGTACTACCCAGATTTACACATTGAGGGTTGTGTTCAGTACCTAGATTTACAATGTCAGATTGCATGATGGAGCTGTTAGTTTTATAGTTCCTTGCAGCTTTAAATTTATCCTTCAATTCATAGAATTTCTCAAGTTTGATTACTGATCTGGGAAGAGCACTAACCTGATTGAGAGATTACTAAATTGAGCAAGGCTTATGGATTACCGCAAAATTATATAGATCCTCATCGTGAGTCATTTCGTCAATGACCGCATCCTTAAAAGTATCCTTCAAAGTCAGAAAATCGATCAACTGCTCGTCGTTGTCGAAGACTCTCCAATTTGCTATGTTGTCAAGTATAGAAGGTCTGAAAATCAATTCAACCGAAAAAGAATCAGTAAGCATTCCTTCAGATGGAATTAACCTTGAAGCAACATTATCTAAAAGATCAGCTTCCTGATTTAGATAACGAGGAATGGAAGTTATGTTAAAGGCTTCAAATGTTATTAGTAAACTCCATACCTCTGCCTGATAATTTCTCAGGTGTCTAGTAATGAAATGTATATTGTTACATACCTGTCTAACAATTACTTCAGAGTCCCCTAACACTACCAAAGCTTTGGCTCCCAGGTCAATTGCTTTTTTCAGCCCTTGAATCAGAGCTTCGTATTCAGCCACGTTGTTGGTGCATTCGAATTCTAACCTGCAGGCAATGAAATATATTTTCCCATAGGGGTCTATCAGCAAGCAACCTGCACTAGCCCCTTCTTTTGACTTAGATCCATAAAAATATAAATACCAAAGACCATTGTTCAGATCTAAGTGTGCCGCATTTGGGACTGGAATTTCATATGTAACTTGCGAAAAATGGCAAATTTTAGACTGTTGTTCTACACCTGTTATTGATGAATTTTCAGCTTCAAAATCCCCAAAGAAAGAGTCTTCCATATAGTTTCCCAATACGGTATAGGTGAATAATACCAGTTCATTTGAATCATCCAATTCAGTGATGGTATGCTTCATATAGCGTTCCCGATCAATTCTGATTTTATTCGGGCGACCATTATGAGATATCCATAAGTGTGACCAATCAGTAGCAAAATATCCCTTCAGTTTCTCAGACCAATCTCTACTGAGAAATAGGCCATATGCTTCTGGGATATCTGCTACAATTATATCAATGATAAAATGGACTTAAGGATTCGAAGCTAACCTTATCAGCACCTCTTTCAACTTACCTATTAATTTTACGTTTGAACGATCAAGCTATACGATACTTGTATCACAAGGCACAGGGATAGCATTAAGTTTTTTACATATAGAGTATGGCATAACGTTTTTTGGAGGCCCCTAAGTCTATCATGCAGTTGTGCACTTTACGATTGCATATTTCAAATGTAAGTAAAAAGGGTGGAGTTGAAGAATCAGAATTCTTGCCTATGGATGATGCATTGACTGAAGATCTTGTTGGGTTATCTTTAGTGTTAGCAGAGCTGTTTTGACTTGAAGGAGTTTTTCCACTTTTACTTGGAGACACCCCTTGCATCATTTTATCTCTAATCACTGGTAACTTAAGTAGTTCATAGATAGAGATATTGGCCCTGATTTTCTTTAAATCTTCAATTAGATCGTATTCTAAATCAAGAGAGGGTGCAGATTTACTATTTGCAGGTTGGGTTTTTGTTTGAGCAGCTGAACTATTATCTCTAGCAGTTGTAGAAGGTTCCCCTAAGGGCTTATCTTTCTTGCTTCTAGTGCTATATTGATGCTGGTTTACATTGACAACACCTACATCTTCATCATCAATCAATTCTGAAGTATCCCAAAAGTGGCTGATAACTTGAGGAGGTTTATCTTTTGTGTCGTTATCTTTGTCTTGGGTGCCTTCAGAACTCTGTCCTGAAGATTGAGTTTCGTTTTTAGCTGATGTTTCTAGACCTGAAACTAATAACTTGAGGAAACTTTTACTTTCATCAACACTATTAGCTTCAGAGGGTGGGGTCTATCTAGGAGCTGTATTCGGGAACGGCCTTCTGAAAGGTTGTCTAGGTGGTTCTTTAGTAGGAGCATTATCAGAAGTTCCTTTCTTTAAATCGATGATTTCATTAGACAGTTTTCTTATAACTCTTTGGAGGCTATCTAGGTCTAATGAATCCTGGCCTTTTTGCTCAGGGTTTGTGTTCTTGGTAGGACTATCAGTCTTCTTACAGGAAGAAGATGCAGCATCTGTGTCTACTCCAGTATTTGCCTTTATGGAAGACATATATTTCTCAAGCTTAATTGCTTCTTCAAAATTTTCAACAAGGTTAAGTTTGGCCTTTTGTCTGACAAACATTGCCATAGACACAGGCAAGGCAGAAGTGTAAAATTCAATGGTGACGTCCTCAGCTGGCCTTGAAGTAGTAGGGATTCTATTTCTTAGAGTAAGGAATCGCTGGTTGAAATATTTGACCTTTTCCTTGGTTTCCATGTGAATCCTAGACAATTCTAGCACCAAGGTAGCGGGAGTCTTGTCATCTCCAAATCTGTTCATGAAAGCGAGGTCGAATTCGTTCCAGCTGGTAATGGAACCAGTCGTAAGTGAAAAATACCATGTCGAAGATTTACCCTCAAATGTATAAGGGAAAAGCCGACAGACCACATCTTCATGTTCAACATCCAGGAGCCGAACAGCTAACATAAACTTCTTGATATGATCTTCCACTGGCTCTTTCGACTCAGGGTTGAACTTAGGCAGTAATTTCTCAGGATGCTTAGGTAAAGGATGTTGAACGCCTGGAACAGCAACCGCATCCTGAGCTAGCCATGGCATATTAACATTAGGTTTTGAGGGGTTTACACCTTCCATGTTTCTTGGAGTTGGGGGCGGTGAAGGTGGTGTTTGAAGAATACGAAGAGGCGAATGAGGCGGTGATGGTGGTGTTTGAAGAATATGAGGAGGCGAATGAGGTGGTGATGGTGGTCGACCAGACCCTCCTGAAGCAGGTGGTCCTGAGAAGAGGAAGGATGATTGGTGCCTGCTAGAGATTGTTGTATTTGAAGATCGGGAAAGGCACCTAAAGACTGCTCTTGTTCTCTCGATACAGGTTCAGGATGACGAGTGCGAGGCCGGGTGATCTGCAGAAGAGGTAATTTAGTGGGCTAGCACCCAGTGAGATTCGAATAAGCCCTTGTTAAAATTCTACGAGATTCGTTTATGGCTTGCTCGTACTGGTCAATTTCTTTAGGTAGGTGAATACCGGGAGAGTTGCACTGAGAGATCAGATTTTGAACAGAGTCGCTCACTGGGGTTTCATTCAATCGTGATGAACGGTGAGAGCGTGGTTGTGCAGTTGACTGTATTTGAGGGGTGATAGGCTGATTAACTTTGTTTACAGGATTGTTTTCATCAGCCATTTGCCTAGGCTGGCCCTCCTTCTAGCGCCATTGTTGATGGGCATATGTGACTATGCATGCAATGGGGGAGACAACCCAGACAGGGATCCTTAAAGCAGGCTCCAAGCTGTTTGGGATGGTTGTTCCCGACAGGTTTAAAGGATCTGTTAGCCTAAAAGTCTAACTATATAAAAATCTAAGAGATAGATCTAACACTAACGATTATTTATCAGATATGTACCTATGTCTGTACAAGTTAATAAATGTTATTAATTACAGTATTACTCAACTAAGTTAAATCAGTTTATATTACAAAGATGAAAAATTAAATAGCTATTAACAAGCTTGATTAACAACAAAGATACATTATATACACCTATACATTAATAAAAAATGAAAAGAATAATCTGAATATGACATGAGTATGAACATCTATTTCAAATAGATTTTTTAACAATATAATTAACAGAAAAGAAAAACATATTATCCTAACCTAAGTACTATCCTGATCAGGAGCAATGCGAAATTTAAACTGAAATCAGATCTACTAACAGGACTATCAATAATCTTGAAAATCTTCAAAATAAATTTATAAATCACCAAGATCATACAATAGACATGTAAACCACGTACGTAACGATGTCAGTCATCAATTTACAACATGGTGTTCATTAACAAATCGATAATCAACATAAGTCAATAGTCATATATAATATACTTGCACAATTTCTTAAAAGAGATTATGACAAACATGAATGATATAGAAAACCAGTAACAAGACCAGGGATAGCATAAACACATGTGCAAAGCATAAAACTGTAAACATATATATAATTTATCACCAGTTCAAAGACTGTATCTGCTGACAGGCAACTGTCTCGAGTTACAGAAGATCAAACTGTAGTCTTGTTGTCTCTTTTCCCCAAACTATCGACCCCCTATCCCACATGCTATCTCCCCTTAAATACATCTAATCTCCAAAGATAAACAGTCCGAAGAACTAAATATAGCAAAAACAAAATCCTTAACCAATTTCCCTTAAAAATGACAAGTAGGACATGTCATTTTTCCATATACGTGAAAATGCCTAGAAATGGTAAAGATTTGATCCATAAAAATCGAAGACATCAACGATGAAACAACACTTGGAAGACTTGATAATTGATTTGTTCCGATCATATGGGAATCATCTAAAAACAGACAGCCATCAAAATCCGAGCAAGAACAGCAACCATATCGCCTGCAATACACTAGATAAAAATGATAAAATTAACACACATATACAAATCAAAATGACAAAAACTATATAATAAACAAAAATAAAATAAACCAATACCTGTACAGAAAGAACATGATCATTAATCCATTATAACTTCAAAATGTGAAACCGATAACAAATATACCCCAAAACATCACAATTTTACAGGAGCATTGAAGACTTGGATGTTCACACCATTGGATTGACTCTGCGACTAACCCTTAAACTACATAATCGTAATCTGAGCACTAAGCTCCCATACCTTCTCTTCGTTCTTATCATTCTCATTCTGTAATTTAAGAACCCTTCTAATCAGCTTGTTCTTATGATTTTTTAGACACAAGAGATGCTTATCACCTGAGTCTATTTTCTCCTTTAACTTAAGATTATCGGCCTCCATCAAATCGCGATTAGCTATCACTTCATTCACCCTTTCTTCCATCCTGCATATTTTGTCCAAGAGACAATTCACAAATAGTGGGTGCATCATATCCCCAACTTCACGAAAAAGAGGTGAGCTTGTCTCTACAAACTTCTCTTTAGATGGAAGATCAATAACAGGATCCTCCCGAACGTCTTTATCAAACACAGGAATATCCTTACCAATCACAGGAGGACTCTCATCAACAAGGTTCGAAACGAACTCAGGATGAACATTATTATCATTAACAGGTAGTGGAAGATCTGCTTCTTCATCATCTATGACAACAGTCTCAACTTGAACACCATCAGTCACGGAGGTTTTGACAGTATTACCTTTTGCCATGCTCCTAGTAAATCTACCCACCAACTTGGCTTTCGGTCTGTCTCTTCCACGATTGCAAATTTTATCAATATTGTTTTGTGGCATAATCGGTGATAGATATGAATATCTCCTCACACATTTAGAAACCAGCGGAGTACCAGTGCTTCTCACTGGAGTAGACACAGGATCATTGCAAGGTTCAGGACTCATACGGCCAGTGTTTGACAGGGGTTTACGTAAAGAAGAGACTGAAACTGGACTCGGCTCTTTATGCTTGTTGCATTCCTCAGGGTTGTCAAACTGACAATGGCAGAAGGCCGAAAAGCCATTGGACTTGACGAACTCATCCCAGGACCGGTTTGACTTCAACAGCTCCTTATCAATTAACATGCAGACTAAGCCATGGTGAAAGAGACTATGACTAACATGCTTAGGCCCCTTTTTAATTGTAGCGGACATCTTAAACAGACTTTGCACCAGATAATAAGGGAGATTCAAAGGAAAACCAATAAATGCAGACATTAACCTAAGATGGTAAACATACGCTGAAGGAAAGCGACCTTCACAAGTCAGGTATCTGTGGATTAAGTCCAGAACCAGGTGCCATTCTTTTTTGAAGTATTTGCAAGCTACTCCACTTCGGAACGATACCTCTTGACACGGGTTTTTGAGTAGCTGCCGCAACTCAGTAATGTCCATCCTCTTATATTTAAACCACCTCTCGCCAGTCAGTGACAGACCAGTGGCAACCGCCACTAATCGCTCGTCCACCTAAAAATGGAGATCACCTACTTCAGCCTGAAAATCAACCAACAACACAGCAAAAACCCTCGTGACCTCGGTGTTCGAATCTGATAATTTCCTTATAAACGACATCCACCCAACAGCCTCAACATTTTCTAACAGCTCAGGGTTCAAATCAAGAAATTTCATTTCGCAAGGCTTGACCCTCACCACCGACGCCATGACCGACCGTGTCAAGGCACGTAGCTGCACACAAAACAAATACCACAACTCGACACAAGACAGAAAATTAGAGAACGAGCACTCCGGGTAAAGACTGAGCAAGAACAAGTAATGAAACTTAACCTTGTGATAAGCAAAATAAGCCATGAACAAACGCAGACTACACCCCTACAAGTTTGGCATAAACAAAGACATTATCGCTCAGAGAGGTAATCGATTAATGAGGAATGACAGTCGAAGACTCTAGATAACTCATGTTATCATTATTTATCCGGCATTAATGATATGACGCCCTTCGCTGTACACGAAATAGGTGTTCCATTGACAGATAGCCACGATGGAGGACAAGTACTGGGACTTAAACGTGATGGACAGGGTTCAGTACCAGTGTAATGATACCATATCGACTTCGCAACAGGTGGATCAGAATTGGAGGCGACGACATAAATTGATCTGACGATAAACCATAATACATATCACCCTTACCGTAGATTCGACTTACCCTTCAAAGGTGGTGGACAATACAACATAATACAAACCATCACGTCGAAACTAGACTTTGCAATATAAACCATATAACAATCGACATTAAACTGCTATGGTGACATTGACTATGGTTTGTAATAAAAAAGGTAAACTTAGGATATGGCATGTAAAACATATGTCCTTGGACACTCTAGGCTTTATCAGAGTTATAAAGACCCGACCATTGATAACCATTAATTAGACTACACATGAAATCCATAACAATGTGACAGACCATACCAAGATCAACTATTCCAATATCGTAACCTTACAAATAATTATAGTAACAAAATCAAACAATAAAATCAATTTATAATGTTTTGGATAAGATTCAAGATTAGGATGACGATAACAGGTATGGGAATCATTAATACTCATCCTTTGATTTTTTAAGTATAAATCCACCCAAAATAATAACTTTATAGTAGTGATTTCGTTAATCTAATATAGTGCACAAAGGTTGTTCAAAAATATGGAATTTCACTGAATCAATAGCTCAAGGAAGGCCACCTTCTCAGTAGCTGGTAATTCATTAGATTTGTCGCTTTAAAATTTGAACATTTCATCAAAACAAAATGGGATTTTTTTTGATGAAATATGTTTTTTAAAGGCTGTTGAGCAGGGGCACAACACATCCATATATGAGATCCCATCCCTTCCTCATTATATCTAATTAGATCACCATTTGGTCTATCCTGGCAATATTTCATGTGCCATCACGCATGGTTCTGCCTTGTAATTGCACTATCTCCACCATATCTTAGAACCTTGAATTTCACTCATAACCTCTAGGTCTCTGAAACAAAACCCCCCCTTGTCCTTGGGTCGACAGACTTTGTTCCATCCAACCAGGGAAAATTTGGCCTTCTCTTCCCTTCCTTCCCATAGAAAATTTATTTGGAGCCCCCAAATTTCCTTAATAACATCCTTTGGAGCTGAGAGCATAGAGAAAAGGTATACTGGCATTTCCTGCAGAAATTTGTTGAAAAGAATTGGATGATTTGGTATGTTTATAAGTCGAAGATTCCAATTTTTCCAGCCTACTTCTAAGTCTATCGAGCGGATCCTTCCAAGAAATCTTCCTGTTAGTGCCTTCAATGAGTGGAGCTCCCAAGTACTTAGAGGGAAGATATCCTTTGGAAAATCCTAGCATCCAGATTATATTCCTCTAGGTATTAATGGATGTATTGAAGAAAAAAACACGCAACTTGTTAGATTTAACCTCAAGCCCTAAAGACCTAGAAAAAATAATTAAACTTTTCTTAAAGGCTCAGGCCTCTTGGCTGGAAGGGTGCCCCATTAACATCGTGGCATCCAAGAATTGTTGATGCGTTTGTTTATCCATTCCCTCATGGATATTTAACCCATGGATCTCTCCTCTAGATGATTGATCCTCAAAGAGCTTGCTAATCCCTTCTTCCATTAAGATGAAGAGAAAAAGGGACAGAGGATCCCCTTTTCTAATTCCCTTCAAGGGATTGAAGATCCTATTAGGAGATCCACTTAGCAGAATAGAAAAGAAGGGAGTGGAGACCGGGTTCATTCTCCATTCTATCCATTTCCTTCCAAAACCAAAGGCTTCCAAAATACTTCTCATATCTTTCCAACTTAGTTTGTCATAGTATTTGGCTATATCAAACTTAACTAACATACCTGCTTTCTTGGTGACATTCAAAGAATCAATGGTTTCTTGAACCAAGATGATCCCATCCAAAGTCTTCCTTCCTTCGACGAACCTCGATTGTTCCAGGATATTCAAATTGGGGAGGATCGGCTTTATCCTTTTGGCAATAACCTTAGTAATTATTTTCTATATGACATTGTACAGAGGTATGGGTCTCAACGTACTAGGGGTTTCAGTTCCTTCCCCTTTCGAGACCAAGGTTAGGAAAGTAGCATTAAAATACTTTAAGACTCTTTGGTTTATTCTCAATTCCTCCACTATTTCCAAAACATCCTATTCAATCAAGTCACAGAAGAAATGAAAAAACATGTTATGAAACCATCTGGTCCTGGTGCTTTCCCCAAGGCCATCTTGTTCATTTCTTCCTCAACCTCATGCGTAGAAATGGGCTGAACCAACATCTCAATATGATCTTGGGTTACTAACCCAAGAATAAGTCTTCTAATCCTTGATATCTCCTAGCTTCTATCGCCTTGGTCCTCCGTCATTATTCTCTCAAAGTGGTGGACCAATTCTTCCTCTATTTCTCTTCTGGATTTAGCCTGACTTCTATTATTTCATAAAGAGAGCCCTCCTCATATAGAATCATAACTAGCCTTGTTGTAATCTCACAAATCACATAAGGTTACCAGTAATACACATATAGAATCATATAAACATACCGAGACAACAAACAAGAATAGATAATAGAATAACATATTATATTATAGAATCACATGAGGGTCCATACATATAAAAAACTGAACCAAGTTCTTTATCTGGCTCAATAGCCTACTATATATGATTACAAAATGGTTATGATTAACTACTTGTCCATTTGGTCAACCGACATGAACTTTGGAGGATGACCTAATCTTCGATTAGTCGGTTAACTAGCCTAGTCATGTCACCAACTAGCTCCTCCAACATCTCCCTAGTGGAAGAAAGAAAGTTCAGTAAGTAGAGATCCCAGGAACTTAGAGGGAAGAGATCCTTTGGAAAATCCCAGGATCTAGATTATATTTCTCTAGGTATTAATGGATGTATTGAAGAAAAAAACCTACAACTTGTCAGATTTAACCTCAAGCCCTGAAGCCCTAGAGAAAAGAATTAAACTTTTCTTTAAGGCTCAAGCCTCTTGGATGGAAGGGTGCCCCATTAACATAGTGGCATTCATGAATTGTTGATGCATTTGTTTATCCATTCCCTCATGGATATTTATCCCACGGATCTCTCCTCTGGATGATTGATCCTGGAAGAGGTTGCTAATCCCTTCTTCCATTAAGATGAAGAGAAAAGGGGGCAAAGGATACCCTTTTCTAATTCCCTAGGAGAGATTCAAAATCCTAGTAGGAGATCCACTTAGTAGAATAGAAAAGAAGGGAGTGGAAACTGGGTTCATTCTCCATTCTATCCATTTCCTTCCAAAACCAAAGGATTCCAAAATACTTCTCATATATTTCCAACTTAGTTTGTCATAGGATTTGGCTATATCAAAATTAACTAACATACCTGGTTTCTTGGTGACATTCAAAGAATGAATGGTTTCTTGAACCAATATTATCCCATCCAAAGTCTTCATTCCTTTGACGAGCCCGATTGTTCCAGGCTAATCAAATTGGGGAGGAGCATGTTTAGCCTTTTGGAAATAACCTTAGTAATGATTTTCTATATTACATTGCACAGAGTTATGGGTCTCAACGTACTAGGTATGTCATCTCCTTCCCCATTTGGGACCAGGGTCAAGAAGGTAGCATTAAAATACTTTAATACTCCTTAGTTTCTTCTCGATTCCTCCACTTTTTCCAAAACATCCTGTTTAATCAAGTCACAGAAGAAATGAAAAAAAATATTATGAAACCATCTGGTCCTGGTGCTTTCCCAAAGGCCATTTGGTTCATTGCTTCCTCAACCTCGTGCATATAAATGGGTTGAACCAACATCTCATTATGATCTTGGGTTACTAACTCAAGAATAAGACTTGTAAGCCTTTATTTTTCCTTGCTTATATCGGCTTGGTCCTCCGTCGTGATTCCCTCAAAATGTTCGACCAATTATTCCTCCATTTCTCTTCTGGATTTGACCTAAATTCTACTAGTCTTCCTTAATTTATAAATATTGGACTTTTGTCGATTTTGGATAATCGTATTATGAAATAATTTGGTATTCTTCTGGGCCTTCTTACATCCATTGGTTTCTTGATTTTTTTTTCCACAAAATATCCTCCTATCTTTCCCTAGCCTCGATTTGATTAAACAGGTCTTTCTCCTGCTGTCTCAGTTCTTCGTCCCACCCTTCCTCCATACCTTTCTTATGAGTACTCTTGATATCTGCCAACAATATTTTCTTTTCTTGGAATTTATTCCCAAAGTATTCCTTGTTCTATGTGTGGATCCTGGATTTAATAGCCTTCACCTTTTCCTGACTTGATACATTCTTGTTCCCGTAGGGCGTACCAATTCATTCCACCATTCTCCAACCAAATATTTAAAGTCTTTTTGTTTCTAGAAAATATCCTCCTATCTTTCCCTAGCCTTGATCTGACTCAGCAGGTCTTTCTCTTGATGTCTCAGTTCTTCGTCCCACCCTTCCTCCATACCTTTCTTATGAGTACTCTTGATATCCGCCAACAATATTTTCTTTTCTTGGAAGTTATTCCCAAAGTCTTCCTTGTTCCATGTGGGGATCATGGATTTAATAGCCTTCACCATTTGTTGACATTGATACATTCTTTTTCTTGTAGGGGGTACCAATTCCTGCCACCATTCTCCAACCAAATATTTAAAGACTTTTTCTTCCATAAAAAATTGTTCAAATATGAAAGGATTTCTTATTATGTCATTCAACCAATCGCATTGTAGGCTTATGGGCCAATGGTCAGAACCTGCTATCAGAAGGACATTAACACTTATCTCCCCTATGCTCCTGAAATATCCTCTATGACTAGAAATATTTCTATTCTAGAAGCCACAATGTGTGTAACTCCTCATCTATTATTCCACGTATACCACCTATTCCCCATCTCAATATCTATTAGAGGACTATGTCCCACATAGTCACTGAAATCTTCTTTGTATCTATCCAAGACCCTCCTTGCCCCCTTTTTTTTCCCTGAGAAAAGTTATCAGGTTAAAGTCCCCACCTATTATCCATGATCTGTCTCCTGCTTGATCTTTCATCCAGGTTAGAAAATTTAAAAATGTTGGTTTCTAAGGAAAGGTGCTTGGGCCATAAACATTCACCAAGGTACCCTTTACCCCCGTATTTAGGATGGTGAGGTTGGTAATCATTGAGAAATTATTAACCCTCCAATATGAAAGAAATATGGAGACTGGTAGCCATAGAATGACTAAGCCTCCAACCATTCCTGAGGAATCCATCGCCATAACCCTACTTCCCCTCCAAATCTTTTGTCCTAACTTCTCCATTGTTTATGAATTGCACTTTGTTTCTTGTAGAAAGAGAACATCTGGCTTTTCTTGTTTGACCTTCCTTGCTAAGATCTTTATTTTCCTTAGATGATTGCATCCTCATATGTTCCAGGACACTATCTTCATTGGACAACTCTATTTACTTCAGAGAATTCCGCCACTATCGTTGGATACTAGACATATTCTATAAGTTTGAATCCTATCTATGTTATTCTTTTCCTATTTGTCTTTTTTCCTCTTTTCATATCTTCCTCTAGTAACTTTCGTTTACTCCCTTTCTGAGGATTGATTGCTATCCATAGCTGTTGGCGATATTTGGTCTTAATAATCACCTCTTGGATTATTTCTAGTTGTCTCCTAAAAACATAAGCCCTCCCCTTCTTATCACATTCTTTCTAATTCTCATCCAAATCCATCTCTCCCAGTTCCATACCTTACGCTCCATCCCCTTCCATTTCCTTAATTTGATCCTTTGTCTCCTTCCTATTACCTAATTCGATTTCATTTCCCTCCTTTGGCTTCTCCAGGAATTATGCCTTATTCCTCCCTTCCTCATCGTCCTCACCTTTTTCCTCCAAGATCTGGAAAGGATTGTTATTGGTTACCCCTTTTCCTTGATTCTCCTTCACCGGCTTCTACTGCCCCACCATTCTATTCTTCTTCTTACTCCAGACTTGAACAAACCCTTCCTTATCTTTTTCTCACCCTTGGGGCCGCTTGATCATGGGAGGCGATTGGTTTAATTGTGGGAAGTTTTGACCAAAGTGCCTATATTCATGACACAGTCTACATCTAAATAGAAGTGGCTCATAATCGATTTTCTACACCAACTCCTCTTCATCCCAATTTAGGTTGATAACTTCTGACAGGTCTTTTGATATATCCCTATAAACACAGATGCATGAAAAATTTGTATCCCTCTATTGTTTTGTCTATTCTAATACCTTTACAAATTCCCCAATCGCACTACTCAGATATCTTGGAGAATGTCTAAGTCGTAATACTCACATCGAAGGGAGAACAACCAAATCCAAATAGGAGAAACCTTCATATCCTCCATTTTGGGGTTAAACCTTTCTTTCCACAATCTAAGGTAAAGACCAAATGAGAAGAAGAAATAGGGCCCTCCCTCAAGAATACTATCACGGTCTTCCTAGTTGAAAAATATAACAATAAAGAAACATTTGGATCCTATATGGAGATCATAGTGCCGTTTAGGGTTCTAGTTACTCTGTATCCATTAGACTAGATCCCTCTCTCTTGGCCAGATCCCTACAATTTCTTCTATGAGGGCTTTCTCCTTCCATAGTTCTACCTTCTCTTTTATCTTATCAGATTTGATCTGAATAACCAGAATAGTTTGGGTTTTTGGGAGGTAGCCGCCTAGTCCCATCCTCTTACTAGATCCTTTCTCTTCCCGACTCACTTCCCTTTCCTCATATTCTTGATACCTGCCCCTAGTCATCTAGCACTTAGGTTGTGTCGTTTCGATGTGCTCCAGTGGGGGATTACACCCCCCATCGTGATCAAACTCCCCGCGAACACCGACCTAACCGTTGTTGCGTGTCTCTCCCTAGTCCACCAATCCCTTCCTTTGATAGTACTTTGATTTTTATAAACCATTATAGATCCATCTTAAACTTGAATCTACCAAGCACCGAGTTGGATCTAATTCCTTGATGTGTGATTTTTTTTTTCTTAAATTTTTTATATATTTAAAAAAATTTACACCTTGAGAATTTTGATCCCCTATTTTCCATAAATAATTCAACAAATATTTTTTGAACATTGAATTTATTTTGATAATTGAATAATTTTTTTGTTTGGGAAGATGTTTTATAACATAAATATATAAAAAAAAGAAATGTCTTTTTAGTTTTTAGATTACACGGATTTTTTATTGTTTATTTTAATTTTTATATTATGTTAGGAACAAAAATATTATAAACCTTTTATTTATTTTTTGATATTAAATAAAATTTAAACATTATAAGAAATTGCAAATTTTAAAGTTCGTCAACCATTTATGCACAATAATTCATGAACAAAATTTTATATTTTGATTTAAAAGTTTAAAATCATTATTTTGATTTATATTTAAAGAGATTGTAATATTTCTAAAGAATTTTGGAGGAATATTGAGAAAATCGAGAAGCGGTTTATAACTTATAACCTCAAAATTAAAAGCAATACGCCTTATCCTAGTCTCCTCATAGAAGTGGGTCTTTCACCCATAGAGAGCATTGCTATGACTAGGTAGATGATGTAGAAGCATAATATAAATAACATGGGAAATAAGATGCTTCCTAATATTGCTTTAAAATCAAGTTAGAACCAACTACGCCTCAAGATTTGTTGGTGTAAATAACATGGGAAACAAGAGACTTCCTAATATTGATTTAACCTCAAGTCAGAACCAACTATGCCTCAAGATTTGTTGGTGTAAAGATACCATGGCTTGGTTAAATCTTTGGGGCACTAATGAAAACTACATTTTGCAGAACATTGATAATGTCAAAAATATTATTACTTATGAGTTTAAAGACAAATTATGGTGTGAGAAAAATTTAGTAGTTAAGAGGAAATTAAGATACTATAAGGAAGCCATTAATCCGAACTTGGAAGATTAGAAGTATTTCTCGATAGTAACTAGCTCATGGAAGAAAAATAATATAGCTAAGATTAGAACGAACTCTCATGAACTCCATAGAGAAAGAGGGCATTGGTATTTTCCTAAAACTCCATGTGCATAAAGGGTTTCCCATTTGTGTGATTCAATGAGCGTTGAGGATAAAAATCACTTTCTCTTAGTGTGCCTTACTTACACACACAATAGATCTGAGTTTCATAGTATTTGTTACAATACAAACAATTATAAGCTCGTAACTTTCCAAAACTATAATGAGCTTGGAAAGCTTATTGGCAAGCTTTTTGAGCACAAGAACAAGATTTTAAAGTAAACTAATTATTATCATTCTTAAGGTCCCCTAGACCAAAGTTGGTCTTAGTGATCATTAATCATCATCGTCATTATCAACAAATAATTTGATTTAAATGTTCAAAATCATTATAGCTTTTGCAAATCTCAACTTATCCAAAAATTAAAATTGCCAATTTTACTAAGATTAATATTACATATTTATATATCAATGAAGGCCCTCATACGATTGGAATGAGATCTGACAGGGACGGCAATTCCAAGGTTGCGATCCAGGTAGCGAGCTCTTGGTTGGGAGTTGGCCGAGCTGCATCCTCATGGAGATAGCCTTGGGGATCACGCTGTTGATCTCATGGCTGAAGGGAATCACGATTGGCAGCCTCTTGATGGTGGGGGGCTAATCTGACCTCTAGCTTTGAATGGGCAGCCTGATGCCTGGTGGGGGTGGGGATCCATCACCGGATCTCCGTCTAGTTGATTTTGATTGATTGATCTCCTCACACATAAGGAAATCTGGACACAAAGAACCCCCAAAATTTGTCAAACGACTGGAAGATGTGCCGGAGGTTGCTCTTCCCCCGAAAGAAACCATTAGGGTAGCTCTCTCCCTGGCAGAGCGTGCATTGATCGAGCAATTCACAGGGCTATGGCCCTCACCCAAAACTACTGATAGCTAGGTCCAAAGAAACTGGAGGCCCCTGATCTCCAATAACGTTGCATCTTACTCAGTTGGACGAGGCTACTTCCTCTTCGACTTCGAATCCAAGGAGGATAAAGAGCTAATCTTCAGAAATGGGCCCTACTTCATGGGCCCGCAGGGTCTCTACCTGAACAGGTGGACCCTGGACTTTGATCCCGAAGCTGATACCCCGAAAGCAGTGCCTGTCTAGGTCAGGCTCCCTAATCTTCCTATGCACTGCTGGAACCCTAAATCCCTCCAAGCCATAGGGTCTGCGCTGGGGAACTACATAGATATGGCCAGTCCAAAAGATCAATATGCGTGTGCCCATATTTGCGTTGAGGTTGACCTTGAAGCTGGCCTACCTTAAGCTATCAAGTTAACCATGGGAAACTGGTCCCACTTCCAAAAACTTGACTATGAACAGCTGCCCTTCAAGTGTAGAGGATGCCATGAGTACGGGCACTTCATCCGCAACTGTCCTAAAAAGCCTGAGATCCATAACAAGGCGGAAGGGTGGCAAAAGGTGAACAGATCTAAGCCCAAACACCAACATGGAAGAGATACCAGAAAGGGTGAGGGTTCCAATGATACAAGGGCCACTACTCCTGAAGGATCCCTAGAAGTACCCAAAAACAAAGAAACGGTGGAAACCATGGAGGATCTCATGCAAAATGTAGAAATCGAAGGAAAATCCAGCAATGAAGGCATCAAGGAGCCTGATGCAGAGCTATCAGAACATCAAACGAAGGATTGAGACAAAGAACTGGCTCCGGTCACACTAGAAGAAAACCTGGGGAGGTCAGAGGAAGACTCTGGATCGGAAGACGTGGAAGAGGAGGAGGGGAAAATTGAAATAACCACTCCACGAATGTCTAAAACGAGAGGAAGGAAATCCAGGAAAGAGTTAAGGGAGCAGGAATCTTACAGGGATAAGCTGCAAGGATCCCAGCTAACCTTGGAAAAGCTCCTGAATACTTCTAGGAACACCCGCCAGCAAGGGCATGCCCGAAAAGGGATGCCTACGCTCCCCAAAAGAAAGTAATGAGGGTCCTCTCCTGCAACTGCAGAGGTCTCGGAAGCAAAACTAAGGAAGAAGCTATGTCAGCTCTGTCTTCTTTACATCAGTCGGACATCTTTCTGATCCAGGAGACCAAGATGGAGGAAGAAGTGTTCCTCCAGGTAAGTAAAAAATTTTGGAAATACAAAGGGAAAGCTATGGTCAGCTCAAGAGGGGCTTCTGGCGGCATTGGAACTATGTGGAATGACAAAGAATTTGATGCTGTTGATATCAAGTACAGCACTCACTGGGTCCTCACCCAGCTGAGGCAAAAAGCCTCGAACTCCCTGGTAAGCATCTTCGATATCTATGCTCCCAATTCTATTGCTGAAAAAAATATCTGCTGGAACCTCTTGCGTGAGGAGAAGAGTAACTTGCAAGGGAATATTATAATTTCGAGGGACCTCAATGTCACCCTTAGCCAAGAAGAAAAATGTGGCGGTTCCCGGGTCAGGGATCCAATTAGAGAAACTATTGAGGAGATCATCCTAGACTGGGATCTCATGGACATTAAACCCACTGCTAGAAAGTATACCTGGAATAATAGAAGGACTGGGCCTGGGCATATCGCTGCTAGAATCAACCGGTTCTTGATCCAGGACTCCTTCCTCTTACTGGGGATGAATTTATCCTCCAAAATCTTGCCCTTCGGAGCTTCTAACCACAAGCCCATTCTACTGGAGATGGCCAATAACAAGAACTGGGGCCCAATACCATTTAAATTTAACCCCCAGTGGGCCACTCAATCTGACTTCTTCAGAATTGTTTCCGATACGTGGGCCCATCCAGTCACTGGCTCACCTTTCTACGTATGGGAGGAGAAGCTCAGAAGACTGAAAAAAATCCTCAAGTCGTGGGCCAAAGCCAATCCGTCTCCTTCTGACCAAAAAATCAACGCTGTCCAACAGCTTGAATCCCACCAGGTGGCAATGGAGAATAAAATTGTGGACGCTAAGGATATTCAGACTGAAATGACCCTGCAAGTAAAACTCCACAACGCATGCAGAATCGAGTCTGACTGGTGGAAACTCAAAGCTAGGAACGATTGGCTGATAGAAGGTGATAGGAATTTGAGCTACTTCCACAAACAGGCCACAGCCAGGCATAATTTCAATTACGTGCAAAAAATCCACACTCAGGAAAGTATTATCACCGATCATGAAGAAATCAAGGAGGAAGCGACTAGGCACTTCAGCATCCTCTTCAGCGACCAGCCTGTCCTGGATGATGCCGATCTTATGATACTGATCCCCAATGATATAACTATCAATGATAACGAATCCCTCATGCAGGCTATCACGATGGGGGAGATCAAGAGGACAGTTGAAATCATGAAGGATAACAGAGCTCCGGGTCCCGACGGGTTTAATGCCACCTTCATTAAGCTCTGCTGGAATATTATAAAGAATGACTTATTCAGGATGATCAGGAAGTCTCAGAGATGCAGTAAAATTGGAGGCAGCACCAACTCTGCCTTCCTAGCTCTCATACCAAAAGAGAAGGAGGCTAAATCCTTTGACAAGTTCCGGCCTATTTCATTATGCAACATAGGTTATAAAATCATCACTAAGTTAATGGCTAGCAGACTCAAACATATCCTACCAAGACTGATCCCTGAGAACCAAGGAGGCTTTGTTAAAGGCAGGAAGATCTGGGAAAATATCATTTTAGTCCAAGA
Source organism: Pseudotsuga menziesii (assembly GCA_001517045.1). NCBI lineage: Eukaryota > Viridiplantae > Streptophyta > Pinopsida > Pinales > Pinaceae > Pseudotsuga > Pseudotsuga menziesii. The sequence continues at coordinate 508,106 of LPNX010395775.1, forward strand.
GGCTATACACTCCAGTTTGACGAATGGCGATAAGGGAATGGTGGTTAAAATTGACATGGCCAATGCCTTCGATAGATTCATCCACCCCTTTCTCTTCTAGGTTATGCATAAATTTGGATTTGCCCCGGAATTTATCTCTTGGGTCAAGGCCTGTATCAGCAAGCCGTGGATTGCCCCGCTTGTCAATGGAAGAGTTGCCCCTTTCTTCCAAGCCTTGAGAGGTCTGAGGCAAGGTTTCCCGCTCTCCCCCCTCCTCTATGCTATGCAAGCCTCAGTCCTAAGCTTTCAGCTAGACTCTGCCAGGCTAGGCCAAGATCTCCCCAGCATCAAGATGGCCAGGGGCATCAAAGAGATCAATCATGCGTAGTTTGCGGATGATACAATCCTGCTAGGTGGTGCTAGCATCATTATATCCCGCAGATTCAATGCTGAACTTAATCGCTACAGCCTAGCTTCTGGAAGCTAGGTCAATCTTAGGAAAAGCCATATATATGGCTGGAATATCAACCCCAGGGAAATGACTGACATATCTCAAGGACTCAACATAGCTGGGGCTACTGATTGGGATTCCTTCACCTATCTGGGGGTTCCCATCTTCAAAACCAAGGCCAATAGCTCGGCCTGGAGCCCAATTGTGGAGAAAATAAAAAACCAAATCCAGGGATGGGGATCAATTTGGTTAAATTTAGCCGGGAAGGTGGTCTTAATCAAGGCGGTCCTAAACAGTTATCTGATTTACCAGAGCGCTCTTCTTCTGGCACCGGGAAAAATCATTAATCAGATTGAAGGAATGATAAGGTCCTTCCTCTGGCAGGGAGGGAATGTAGGCAGAGGCAAAAAGTTTGCCTTGGTGAGCTGGAAGACCATTAAATTGCCAAGACCTGAGGGAGGCCTTCATATTAGAGACATCAGAAAGCAAAATTTGGCTTTGGGGGCCAAGTTGCTCTGGAACCTACTTGCCCCTAAGCCGTCCTGGTCCAGCCTAGTCCTGAGATCTAAGTACTTCAAAGGAACGACGCTCAGCTGCCTGGAAGAGGGCCACGTGATCAAGAAAGGATCTCCCATCCAAAAAATCTGCATCAAGGCGCTCCCTCACCTCCAGGCGAATCATTACTGGGTCCCAGGTAATGGGAAGCTCATCAACGTTTGGCAGGATAAAGTTCTTGGCAAGATCCCTCCTCACCTCCCTCGCCTACAGCAAAGGATGGAAGCGCAGGGGCAGAAAACTCTCTGGGATTTATCCACGTGGGAAATTGCTGAACCTCAATGCTGGGCTGGCTGGAAGCTGCCAGACGTTCCGGAGGATCTAGCTGCAGAACAAACTCAACTTCTCGTCCACTTGGATGGAATCGCCCCCATCAGCCAAAAAAAAAGAGACCGGCGTGGATGGGGTGAGAAAAGTGGAAATTATTCCACGACTGAAGGATACCAGCGACTCTCTACAGACTATAACATCCCAGTCAATCCACATCTTTGGAATTACAAATGGAACAATGCAACGCTGCCCAAAATTGATCTCTTCATCTGGACACTATTGCACGGCAGAATACTCACGGGCGAGAACCTGGAGATGAGGGGGCTCGCTGGCCCATTTAGATGCTCGTTGTGCGCTGGAGCGGTTGAAAATATCAGCCATCTGTTTTTACTTTGCCCGTATGCCATATCAGTGTGGAATATGGTGTTGGATCGCTGGGGGGGAGTGAAGTTGCCGGATAGCATACAGGATTGTTTTTTTCAATGGGAAAGTCTTTATCATGGCGAGCTGAACCAGAAAAGGGGAGTGAGAGCTTGCTGGCTTAAAATCCCCAAATTAATCTGCTGGTGTTTATGGAATGAAAGGAATTATAGGATTTTTCAGGAAAGGAGTCAGCCTAAATGGAGGACAACCATCAAAATTCAAGCCTTGCTAGCAGAAGTGATCAATATTTCCAAGATTCCCAGCAACAAAGGATGCATGACAGATAAAGAAAAAGAGTGGATGGAGAGTCTCAAGCCCCCGGCAGTGAACACTGTTGATACAAAAAAATTGGAAGCCTGGGAAATCAGGATGGATAATTCTCAATTTGAAAATTGGCTAAAGGAAAGGAAAATTTTTAAACTATTCTTTGACGGGGCTTCCAAAGGGAACCCAGGAATGGCTGGGGGAGGGGGAGTCGTTGTCAATCCTGATGGGGTTGTCGAGGTGGAATACTGCTGGAATATTGGTCATGAAACCAATAATATCGCTGAAGCCTATGGGCTTTGGCAAGGAATAAAGCTGCTGCTGGATAGAAGAGTGGAGGAGGTAATGGTCTTTGGGGATTCCAGGGTTATCATTCAGGCTATGAATGGCAGAAGGAAGTGCAATAATAACAGGACAACAAGACTAATAAGGAGAATCAGATCCAGCATCAAAATGTTCAGAAGAGTTCGCTTTCTCCATATCCTTAGGAACCTGAATGGCTTGGCGGACACTGCAGCCAATAAGTCCATAGCCTTGGGACTGCATAATCTATCTGTTAACCTGGCTATTAGTAGTGAAATCCCTCCCTAAATCCTCGGAAAGCCTCCGAGTGAAGGAAGTGGTGTCTAGGATGCCTGCCGTCTTGTATTTTTTCTTAAGTGATTCTTTACCTGAGCTTCAATAAAATCATAACCGTTTTTGTTAAAAAAAAAAATTACATATTTATATAATAATAAAAACTTTTAAATATATAATAATTTTACTTTTATTATTTATATGAATACAATAACTTTTAAATATAAAATCTAGTTTTTTATATAGATTTGCATATTTTTTAACTTTCAAGAGAATAATTTTTATGTAGATCAGTATCTTAATTATATGATACTATGTTTTATAGTAATAACATTTTTTATTTACGAATTATAAAATTAATAAATAAACATTATAATTTTTTAAAATATAAATAAGTAAGTTATATAACAGATACATATTTTTTAATTTAATTACTAATAACTTTATTACATAGTAGATAAAATGACAAAATTATTTTTCCATTAATTTTATAGTTAAATTAGAATGATATAGATATTTTATTGATAAATTAATTATAATTAAAATGAAAAAAATATTTTTAAATTATTAAATTATGAAATAAAATTTCAAAGAATAAATTATATTTTAAATGTAACTAAGGACCAAGATAAATTTGCATGGATGAACAAGTATATGTAAATTTGTATTAGATAAGCTTTATATCATTGGTCTATATAACTCTTCCTAACATGTCAGGTATCAAATATATAGCAATATTTGGAGTTTATTATATTTTTTATATTTATAGTTCTTATAAAACAATATTATTTAAAATATTATAATTTTAAATTTTAAATATTTTTTAAACTATGAAAAAATAATTAATAATATCAAGTTTTAACTTATCATCAAATTGTTAAACAGCCTTTATTTAAAACTAAGATCATTGTTAGTTCACTTATATTGAAACTTTTTAATCTCATTAATATTAGATTCTAATTGTTTTGAGTAAATTTTTGTGATACAATACTTAAATTCTAATTGCTTGGAGTAAATTTTTGTGATCCAATACTTTATTTTTTTAATAATTAGCCTAACTATTAACATAATTCTAAAGCAAAGACTAACTATTTTGCACTTATTTATTTTAATATTATATTAAAGTGAGAAACATTATTATTAAATAAAAAGTAAAAAAAAACTACAAATATTTTAAATATGAGATAGATAACTATATTAAATTACCAATTATAAATTTAATATAATTTTATCAATTTTAAATATTATATATATGTTATATTTTTATGCTATTAATATAATATAATATTTTTATTTATGGCTTGTATAAATAGACTTAAATTATACAAAATAAATTTTACTTTTGTAATTTTAATATAATTTATTTTAAAGATTTCTTGAGTTTTTAATATATTCAATCTTTTACTATATTAAGAAATCTTCTTAATATAATTGTATTTTTTTTTGGAACATTCAATAAATTAGTGAAGAAATGTGAAGGTCTTACTTCTTTGTTTTTTTCTTATTTTGTCACACAAAATCTTCTTATTATAATGTATTTGTTGTGTAGCTAAGATATGTGGTGGTCTTACTTCTTCCTAATTCAATTGAGTGATTATGTCTTATTTTGTCACACATAGAACTATGTATGATGGTATAATTATGCTCCTCAAATTTCTCCTATAGAGTGAAATAAGAGACCCTTTAGCCTTACTTTAGGAGTAAGTCACACTTTTTCTCCTTACTTTAGGAGTTAGTCACACCTTGTTTTAAGATCCACTAATAAGTTATCAAATTGTTAAACAAACTTTATTACTTTTAAATATTTGATATTTTGTTTATTTTCTATAAAGTATATGCTCATTCTTCACTCACTTATCTTTGGAATTTCCTAATCCCATTAATATTATATCCTTGAGTAAATTTTTGATATAAAATACTTCGTTTTTTTTATTTAATTAAACAAATCATTAACATAATTCATAATTCTAAATCAGGGCCATCTGTTTTACACCTATTTTCCATTTTATTATATTTATATATTAAAGTAGAAGACATTGTTATTAAATTAAAAATAGAAAACAAACTAACAATATTTTAAATCTAAAATAGATAAGACATAGTATTAAGCAATCAATTATAATTATATTATAATTTTATCAACTATAAATATAATATAATTAATTTTTTAAACTACTAAATGACTAATTTTATGCTATTAAGGTAATATATAATATTTTTATTTATACCTTTATTATATAATATTTGTATGCTATTAATATAAATAATTTCGTTATTTATAGTTAGCATATAATATTTTTATGGTTAGCATATAATACTAGCATCACTAAACTTAAAATTATACAAAATTATATTTACAGTTGTAATTATATAATTTATTTTAAAGACTTCAATTCTTTTTTAAAAAAAGCTTTCCTTAAATCAAAGAAATATTACATCTATCATAAAAGTAATATAGATTTCATGTTTGCTTCAGATTTACATCATATATACTCGCTTTAGTTGTTAACTAAGGCGTAATACAAAACACATAATATACTGCTTCTACTAGCACAAAAGGCTTAAAACCATCCAAAAACAACTTATTACATCAGCTCCTTAAGGTCCATTTCACCTTTAAAGGTCATGACACCTTTAAGAAATGATTGAAATCTAGATGAGCCAAATTTGAGTGGAAAAGATTCTTTGGAAAGTGTATTTGTTGTATCACTGTAACACCTGGAGATATGTCTGAAATAGATCTCCATAAATGACCTTTTGATATCCTGGATTTTTTGAATTGAGTGTTTGAGAAAAATCACCTACAGATTAGCGAAACAATTTAACCAGTCTATAATAATCTTTGAATCTCCATATATATTGATTTTTGTAATACCAATATGAGAAGCAATAATTAGAAGCTCTTATAGACTTAAAAGTTAAGCTTTAGTGTTTGACCCCAAGCCTCCACACATATATAAAAAGTGATCATTGTTTATGACAATTGCCATGCCACAACCACAATGTTCCTGATTTGAGGCGCAATAAAAAAAACCTATTGCAGCTAATAAGATTTCTACTAGAGGATAAAGAAATTTTGGAGTTCTTTTGCTCACTGTTTTTTTGTGCTCCTTGCACAAATTTTACAATATATTAAATTTTCCCAATTTACTATATATTCATTCTTTTATGATGATAAGAAACCTTCCTAATATAATTGTATTCACTTTTTTGAACTTTCAATAAATTAGTGAAGCTATCTGAAGCTCTTACTTCTTCCCAATTGAATTGAGTGTTTTTTCTTATTTTGTAACACAAAAAATTCTTAATATAATTATATTTGTTATGTATCTAAGCTATTTGAAGGTCTTACTTCTTCTTAATTCAATTGAGTGCTTTTGTCTTATTTTGTCATACACATAGAACTATACACGTAGAACTATGTATGATGGTATAATTGCGTTCTTCAATTTCTCTTATATAGCTAAATAAGAGACCATTTTGCCTTACTTTAGGAATTAGTTACACATGTGCATTTGCGCCTTACTTTTCTTCTATATAATGAAATAAGAGACCCTTTGTCACACCTTGTTTTGTCTATATAGTGAAATAAGAGACCCTTTGTCACACCTTGTTTTGTCTATATAGTGAAATAAGAGACCCTTTGTCACACCTTGTATTAAGACTAAGAAAGTTGTATTCATTAATTATTTAACCATATTCAATACTTAGGACAATTATTTAACCATAAATAATAGTTAGGAAATTTATTTAACCCTATCAAATAGTTTTGATAGTTAAATAGTTAGAATTAGGGAGTTATATTTGTTAATTATTTCAAGGAGGTAATATTTAACCATATCAATTTATTTAACTCTATCAAATAGTTTTGACCCTATCAAATAGTTTTGATAGTTAAATAGTTAGAATTAGGGAGTTATATTTGTTAATTATTTCAATGAGGTAATATTTAACCATATCAATTAGTTAAGTAGTTAAGTAGTTAAGGTAATTATTTAACCATATCAAATAGTTAAATAGTTAGGATTAGGAAGTTAGGATTAAGATTGGAAAGTTATATTTGATAATTATTTAACCATATCTCAAAAGTAATTATCGTTTATAATCATAATTAAACATTTCAAATAAAGTACATAGTTACGTAGTTAGGATTTTAAAGTAGTTAAAGCTTTTTAATATACAAAAGTTTAAGTAATAATTTACCCATTAAGATTAAAAAGCCATTTAAAGAGTTATGAAATGTACAAAATAAACACCAAGTAAAATTCTATCACATTGACTTCCAAAATATTAAAACTTCATATACAAAATAAACTAAAAGAACGTGCTTCGTGTGCACTGAATCTTCTTACAAAGATCACTCTTATCTATCGCGCGAGTTTTACACCTGAGTTTTCAAATTCTATGTATTGTGTTCACATAATAAACCAACAAAAAAAAAATTGGGAGAGCTTTATGTCTCCTCGCCCCAGTCTTGACTTCGGCCTGTGGCCACTGTTTGTGGGTTCCTTAGGAGATGATTCCTTTGCTAGAATTCGCTTGCTAATTATCTTGGTCGTTGGTCGTGAGTTATCTCGAGAGGTTTGACATCAATAATTTATGAACAATTATCAGACTTCAGTGATCCACTAACAGATTTTTAGGGAAGATTAATAATTATGAGACTTCAGTGATTCACTAACAGATTTTTAGTGAAAATTAATAATTATGAGACTTCAGTGATTCACTAACAGATTTTTAGGGAAGATTAATAATTTATGAACCATTATGAGACTTAAGTGATTCACTAACAGATTTTTACGAAGATTATTAGAGGATAAGCATTTTTGTGTTGTAATTCATAGAGCTAAATACATTGTAATTATTATAAAGAAAATTATTTAACGCTCTCCCGGCATTTATGGAATAGAGTCATAACGAAAAACAATGAACTAATAGCTTGAATTTGTCTCAAAACAATGGATTATCCTGGATATATGAATGGATTTGTTGAAGAAGAGATCGATTGATTGTCTTCTTGAACAGTAACGCTGAAATGGTAGAAGATTGCGTTGAAAAGAATGAGAGACAGGGTCCCTTTTAAATATGAGGGAGGGGAGCGCCTACAATGACACATATCTCTTTGTGTGAGAGAGTGGGCGCCGCTCTAGACAGATGTCGCCCAAACATTGAATACGTGTCAGCCAGACACAGAGATATCAACGAATATTATGATCAAACGGCGGGACCTGCTGTTTTTACGTTTTCCTGGACACGACTAACTAATTAGGATTCAACGGGATGGAGAAAACCAGAAAAGAATCATTTCAAAGAGCAAGAAGTGGTTTCAAATGGAGCCGTTTGTGTTAGGCATATCCTATTTGTACGGGGAAGAGATGATCCAGCTTGCTCAAAAACTTTGTGAACATTCGACTTGAAACTTTTTTGGTGAGAATATGGCCTAACTGATCCTCTCATCAAATCTTAGGCAACTCCACTATCTCCTCATCCAACTTCTCCTTAGTGAACAATCTATCTACCTCCACATGTTTTGTTCCATCATGTTGAACCGGATTATGAGCAATATCACATGCTGCTTTATTATCACAATAGAGTCGAATTGGCTACCTAGGCGGATAGCCCAAAGCTTTGAGGAGAAGTTTTAGCCACTTTGCTTCACATACTCCAAGTGCCATACCTCTAAATTCAGCCTCTACACTTGATCGGGAAACAACATTATGTTTTTTGCTACTCACGTAACAAGGTTACCTCCTACAAAAGTGAAATAACCTGAAGTAGAACACCTGTCATCGACTAATCCATCCTAGTGAGCATCAGTATATGCATTCACGCTTTGACAATCTTCACTTTTAGTGAATAAAATTCATTTTCCAGGAGTAGATTTTAGATACCTCAAAATGCGCATAATTGCATTCATGTGTTTCTCGCGAGGATTACACATAAACTGGCTAACAATACTCAAGGCATAGGCAAGGTCCATCCTTGTGTGTGCTAAGTACATCAATGTTCCTATGAGTCTATGGTATCTTCCTTTATCAACTGCTACCTGATCAGACTCAACACGTAACTTCAATCCTTCTTCCATTGGTGTATCACACGGTTTCCATGCTGACATACCGGTTTCCTGTAACAAGTCTAAGGCATATTTTCTTTGAGATAGAAAAATCCCTTGATTAGATCGAGACACTTCGATCCAAAGAAAATATTTCAAGGGGCCGAGGTCTTTCATTTTGAATTCTCTGGATAAGTAATCCCGCAGAGCCTTCTTTTCTTCAAGATCATTTCCTATAACCACCATGTCATCCACATATACAATAAGTGCAGTTATCTTACCCTATTGTTTCTTCAAGAATAAAGTGTGGTCTGAGTTGGTCTGATGGTAACCAAAAGATTTCATAGATTTTGTGAACCTTCCGAACCATGCTCTCAGAGACTGTTTCAACCCATACATTGACTTCTTTAATCTACACACCTTCCGACTATGCGTTTATGGTATCATGCATCATCGTGGGAGTTCCATGTAAACTTTTTCGGACAACTTGCCATGTAGAAAGGTGTTCTTCACATCAAACTATTGTAATGGCCAACCCAAGTTCGTAGCAAGAGACAAGAAGACTCGTATTGTATTGATTTTAGCTTTAGGTGCAAATGTATCTGTATAATCAATCCCATAAGTTTGGGTGTATCCTTTTGCCACCAGTCTCGCCTTAAAGCGTTCAATTGCACCATCTGCTTTGTACTTCACAGTATAAACCCACCGACATCCGAATGGTTTCTTTCCTCGTGAATGATCAACAAGTTCCCAGGTTTTATTCTCCTACAAGGATTTCAACTCCTCATTCATAGCGTCTTTCCACCTTGGGTCAGCTAAGGCTTCTTGCACATTGTTTGGAATAGATATAGTAGATAACTGATTTACAAATGATTAATTTGATTCTGACAAACTATGGTTAGACACATAATGACTCATGGGATATTTAATGTTACTAGAAAGCTTGGGTTCATATGTGGGTTTAGGAATACCTCTGGTGTGATGTTGTGGTAGTTGTCTTCTAGATGGTTAAGGAGCATCCTTAGCAAGTGATTGGTTTTGTGTATCAGCTGCCTATGGTGTGAGAGGCTCGAACAGAGGTGGAGCCACAACTTCAGTTTCCAGGTGTTCATCACTACTTGGATCCAATGTCAAACTACCCACATCCAATTCGCCCACTTCTTGATTCAGTGCATCAGAGAGTTCCCCTACTTCCGAGATGTGAACAACCACATCTTCAGAAATGTGATCATCATAGTCTAGACTTTGAATTTCCTTCTGGTACTCCCCCTGAAGCTCAGGTTTAGAGGAAAAATACATTGAGTCTTCATGAAAAATTACATCTAATGTAATAAACATTCGTTGGGTTGGAGGTTGATAGCATCGGTACCCCTTTTGATAAGCAGCATATCCGAAAAAGACACATCGCAGCGCTCGAGGAGACAACTTGTTGCACTGATGCTTATGGAGGTGTACAAAATCTACACAACCAAAGATGTGAGGAGATAAATTTGGGATGGCTGAAGAAACAACCGCTTTAGCGAGAGCCTGAGATGGTGTTTGGAAATTAATAGTACTGGAGGGTACCCAGTTGATCAAATATGTTGCAGAGGTAAGTGCTTCTCCCCAATAGGATAACGATATATATGCTTCTATCAACGAAGCACGGATAACCTCCAACAAGTGGTGGTTTTTTCTCCCAGCCACCCCATTCTGCTGAGGTGTATTGGGACAAGTACTTTAATGAATAGTTCTGTGTGCTTCCAGATACTGCTGAAGCTCAGAACTGAAATATTCGCCTCCATTGTCACTGCAAAGAACCTGAACCTGTGCATTGTACTGAGTATGAACCATTTTACAAAGATTTTGAAATAACAAATTCACTTTACTTTTAGAATTCATCAAGCACATCCAAGTCATCCTAGTACAATCGTCAATGAAAGTAACAAATCAACGTGATCCACTAAAGCTAGTGACTTTGGACGAACGCCAAACATGAGAATGTATGACCATAAAAGGAATTGGACTTTTATTCAAACTTAATGGAAACGAAGCATGATGGCCTTTTGAAAGTTCACAAACATCACGGTGGAAACTAGAAACATCAAATTTTCCAAAACAAATAGGAAATAATTTATTCAGGTAACCAAAGGAGGCATGCCCCAAACGTCGATGCCATAACCACATTTCAGATTTATTCTTCTCCCCCTCAGAGCAATCCACCGTTAAAGCTTGAGGCAACTTGTCCAAACTCTTTGACAATAATTCCAAGTAATACAACTTTCCTCATGTAACACCACAACCAATCATTTGCCTTGTTCGGATGTCCTTAAACACACAAAAATTAGGCCAAAAAATTACAATACAAAGTAAGGTAGTGGTGGTTTGGGAAACTGACAATAGATTATAATCCAGAGATGGAACAACTAAAACAAAATCTAGATTTAAAGTATCAGTGAGAGGTAAAGACCCTTCTCCAATAATTGGGGCCAAAGATCCATTGGTAGTGGAAACAATTTTTTTGTGCGAACGATTTAAGAGGTGAGACCTGTCTAGAATCAAACGTCATATGATCCGTAGCACTGGAATAAATTATCCATGCACTATTAGAAACAAGTGTAGAAATATTTAAAACCTTACCACCATTACCTGTCACTGCTGCTAATGCCGAGATCTGACCAGCAACACCATCCGCTGTCTTGGTTTCGATAACTGCAACAGTGGAGGTCCTCTTGGAATTATTCTTCCATGAATCGCGGCTATGATTCCACCATTTTGGATACCCCACAAGTTCAAAGAAGTGGCTCTTGGTATGACTAGTTTGATTGCAATGAGTGCATATGTAGGTGGATTTATTGGTACCATTAGTGTTCTTAGGATGGCTTTGATAATATTGGTTCTTATTAGACTGATATCAATTCATCATGGCTGAAGCTTTAGTTTTTTTTGATTGTCCATTCATTGTAGCGGGTCGAAAAAATTCATGAAGGACCAAAGCATAACATGCTTCCAATTCGGGGATATGATCCTTCCTCAACATTTCACCACAGATTTGTTCAAATTCACCATCTAATCCAGCAAGAAAAATATGCACCCTTTGTCGCTGAACTGATTTTCGGTAAGATTCAACATCATTCTCACTCTCCATAATCACCTTATCACAATGATCCAACTCACAAAAGATCTCGGTTAATTCTCCATAATACACCAAGAGTGTTTTGCCATTCTGTTTCATAGAGAAGGCCCTCTGATTCAAGACAAACACCTGCAATTCATCTGCTCCCTCATAAAAAGATTTAGAAAGAGCTTTCCAAATATCTCGAGCGATGGGTAAGCGAATATATCACTTCATGATTTCTGGGGACATAGACATCAAAAACCATCTCTTGACCTTCTGATTGTCTGCATACCACTTTTCATATCCATCATCCTTCTCGATAGGTGGCTATGAATTACCACGAATGAAAGAGAACTTCTTCTTCTCAGCGATATGCATCTCCATGATTTGAGACCACAAATCATAGTTTGCTTCATCAAGTACAATCTTTGCATTGAACAACGAACCTTCAGATTCAATAATAATGGGAGCATATTTGTTCTTAGATGTTTTAGAATCTGAGTCGGCCATGGTTCAGTGTAGAGCGCTAACGATTTAAGCTTCTTGGCTCTGATACCAAGTTCAAAATAGAGTTCAACAAATATAATTATATTTAGTACAGTGAATTGTATAGGTACATATACATCAATGGATCAATTTTCAAATCCTACAATTGAGCTGTCGATCCTATAGTCAAGCTACAGATCCTATAATTAAGCTGCATATCCTAAAAGGATAGGAAACAACCATCTACATGATAGGAAAGAATCACAGAAAGAATAGGAAAGAATCAGTAACTACACGATGGGAAAGAATAATTCCATATGGAAACATACTCATCATGTGCAACATTTGCTTGGATTTGGCATCAATTTTGGCAACCAGGTTCATGCATTAGGGTTATGAATTTTCTACGATAACGATCTTATCTGAATCTAAGTCTAAACAAGATTTGCAATCTGTTTGTCTTTAACAAGGTAAGCAATTATGCAACCCTTTCTTTTAACTTCCTATATTTTTAGTTGTACTTGTTGGAGACCTATGTATGCTTAGTTACTTTTGTAACTGAGAGTCTTCATGTCAGTTCACTCCCTAACTAATGACATGCATCAGATCTCTTTAGACCACCACTATGACATGTTTCCTATTTTCTGCTAATAACGATAGCTATTATGTGTTGTAATATTTCTCACATATTAGTACATAATTCATTCAAATTCTTTTCTTTGTTTTTCATTATTTTTTTATTTTGCAATATATGTGTTCTCTCTTTCTAGCTAGATATTTCTATGCAGGTGTTCAACACTCATCTACATGGTATCAGATCCCTGCTACTAGGACAAAGGTGCAGCATCATTTTTTATTTGCAAGTACAGAAGATTGAAAATCATTGGAAGAATGGAGTTTCCAAAGGAAGCTATCTCACAACATACAATTATTTTGCATGAGAATCAACGATGGAGATATTTATTTGAAGCAGAGGATTGTATAGGATTACTATCGCCACAGAGATTGAGCCTACAAAATCCATAGAAAAGTCCAAATACCTCAACCAAATGGATGAGGCCTACGGAGCCCTCTGCATGCACATCTCCCCTGAGCTGCTTTTCCATATTTCTTCTTGCAAAATCCCCAATGAAGTTTGGACCACCATGAAAAGACTCTTTGGCAAGCAAGATTAGATGAAAGGCCACATGCTCGAAGTGGATTTTATCTCTTTGGATCCATGAAGCTCCAACAATATACATGATTTCTTCACAAGGTGCAAGGATTTGCTGCTACAACTCAAGGGTTGTGGGGTTGATAAATCTAAGGAGTAAAATAGATGGTTATATCCATCCTCTCCAAGATTGCACTAGAATACTCTGTGTTTGTCTCCACATTTCATTTAGTGAGGCTCACCTCTGGCATGAACTGGACCATGTCCACTCTTTATTCTTTTATTGAATCTTTGTCTCAAGAATAAGACAAGTTCATAAGTATGGGAAAAATCAAGGGCTCCAAGGCACATGCTCTTGCTGTGCATGATGGAAGTCATAACCCAAAACAAATATCTAAATCCAAAGACAAAGGAAAGGCACATGCAAATCAAAAGAAGGAATGGAAGACCAAACCCTTCAATTATTCCTATGGATCCAAAGGTGAAAAGGGGAATAAATGGGAGAAATGCACATATTTCCAGAAATGATTCCATCCAGAATCCTCATGCATGAAGAAGTAGATAGATTAGATGGCCCAGATACTTCAGAAGCACAACCTTGGGTATCACATTCCAGAGGGTGCCAAGAAGAATCCTAAAGATCATGCTCCCAGGAAAGGTAACTCTAGCCATGCTTTGATTGCCATTAATTCATCTCCCTATGCTTGGATTGTAGATACAGGTGCATCTCACCACATGGTTGCCACCAAGGAAGCCTTCTCTTCATTATATGCATGCAAAGGTCCTCCTATACTCATGGGGGAAGATTCTCCTGTTGAGATCACTGACAAGGGAAGAATTAAACTCAATCATGGTAGCTTTGAGGATGTGCTACATGTTCCAAAAATCTCGATGAATATTCTCTCTATCTATCAGATTACACATTCTTGCACCAGAACGAGACTTGAATTCACTCCTGATGCTGTGAATATCTTTGACATACAAAGAAACTCTAAATTTGCCACTGGTGAGGTAAATCACAGATCCAGGCTGTACACATTTTTTGAATTCACTAAACCAAATTCTTCCTTATTACTTACGCATGCTGATGATAGTAGTAGGTTATGTCATGAAAGATTTGGTGATCTTAATTTTCAATACATGCTTGACAACTCTAGAAGCAGGGAATGGTCATTGGCATTCCCAACATTAATTTTTCGAAATGAGTTTATCAAGGATGTGTTATTGGAAAACATCCTCAAGAGAAGTTTGAAAAAGGGAAGGCTCAAAGGGCCCCCTCTCCCTTGGATCTCATCCATACTGATCTAATGGGACCCTTTCCTCATCTTTCCATTAACAAGGCGAGGTATGTGCTTACATTTATTGATGATTTCTCATGATATACTTGGGTATATTTTCTAAGGCAGAAATCCAAAGTTTTTGAGCATCTTAAAGACTTCAAAGAACTTGCAGAGAATTAGTCCATGAGAAAGATCAAAATCCTCCACAAAAACAATGGGGGGGAATAGGTGAACATGAATGTTCAACATCTTTGTTCAGAGGTAGGTATATAGTTCCAACATACAATACCATACAATCCACATCAGAATGGAGTGGCTGAGTGGAAGAACAAATCCCTCAAAGAGATGGCCTCTTGCATGATGCATGCAAGGTATCTTCCTTCTAAACTATGGGGTGAGGAACTTAACTATTCCAATGACATACAAAACATATATCCTCATAGATCTGTCAAGAACATGACTCCTTTTGAGGCATGGAGTAGTTGCAAATTGAATGTCACCCACTTCCAAATATTTGGATCACATGCATGGGCCTGCATACCCTCTGAAAACAGGAAAGCATTGGATCCCTAGAGCACTACATGCATCATTGTGGGATATTACAATGATGCGAGGGGTTACAGGTTGATTGATCCCTCTATAGAGAAGCTCTGTATTGAGTGAAGTGTCCAGTTTGAGGAAATCCCCTTGCATGCACCATTGGATTCATATGCATAGACTTTTGTTCCTCTACCTACACCACACATCTATGACGATGAGTCCACTCATTTCAGATCATGATTCAGATTTGAGTTCTGAATATGATGGAGAACATGAGCATGAATATGCTGATCACCCTCCTTTCTCCCCTAAGAGAACAAGGAGTTTAAGAGAGATATATGCACAAAAAACTGAACAGGATGCAGGTGAACTTATGGGGATCCAGTGGATCCAAGGACATAGTCCCATTTTGAGGATCCTTCTCATGCACTCACAGCTACCAAACCCTTGATTTCCATGCATTGTTACATGGTTCTATATTCAGACCCACAGGCCTATGCAGAGGCTACAGGGAATCCCCTCTGGGAAGCTGCTATGGAAGATGAGTACAACTCCCTCCTCGAGAATGAGACTTGGGATCTGGTGCCACTTCCTTTAGACAAGTAGCTTGTCAGACGCAGATGGGTTTACAAGACCAAGAACATAGCAGATGGATAGATCAACAGATACAAAGCCAGGCTAGTTACCAAATTGTTTTAGCAGGTTCATGGGTTAGACTATGATGAGACCTTTGCTCTAGCAGCAAAGATGGATTCCATTTGATTGGTGCTTTCCATTGTAGCATCCAAGAGGTGGGAAGTCCATAATATGGATGTGAAGAATGCATTTCCTCACGGTGATCTCTATGACAAGATATACATGGAGCAGCCACAAGGCTTCATACAAGATTCATCCTTTCTTCACAGACTGAATAATTCTCTCTATGGCCTTAAGCAAGCCCCAAGAGCATGGTATGCCAAGATGGACTCCTACCTATTGTCCCAAAACTTTGTACAGTGTAAGTCAGATCCAAATGTATACATGCTTAGGACAACTAACTCACTTCTTCTACTAGTTTTATATGTGGATGATTTGTTGATCACTGGCATCTCGACTTCAGCACTTGCTACAGTCAAGATGATTTTGCATGACAATTTTTTAATGACGGACATGTGTTACGAAGAGAAATTCCTATGGCTTGGGGTACCACAACAGACAGCTTGACTCCAGAAATCAATCCTTTCCAATATGCAATAGAAATCAAATATCTAACACTAAAGGATCATACCTCGTACCTTATTCCGAACGGTTGAAGTAGATCCCCATTGAGCTTTCCAACTTCAGCTTGAATTGATAAATTACTTCCTCAACAACAAGTAAACAAGACAAGCATACTATATATCTTGGTGCTAGATCCATTCTAGCATATATAATCAATAATGTACAAGCATTTGAAATCACCCATGGATGAAATATTCCTTCAAACATACATTATTGGACAGGAAAAGATATTTCTATTAATATAAAATTAGAGATTACAATGGATACAATCTCTATCAGCACGTCTGTGAATCAGAGAAACTGAATCCCCCACTTAGGCCTCCACCACCTCAATCCTCCATCTCTCGATAGCAAGATCACAAGCAAAACACAAGCTTGGAAGAACACAAAAGTGCTCTAAGGGACAAAAGGATGCATACTCAAGCACAAGTTCTGACAACAATGGACTATAGTTTCTTTGCTCTCAATTCTCTCTTATGCCTTCAATATACCAAAGAGTTCCTTATATATATTTTCAAAGGGGTAATGAAAGGTCGAATCTGAGTGATCTCAAGGCATATGGAAGGCTAGGAGTCAAGTGAGTCGGATCCATGTCAAGGAAAACTCCAAAAGGATTTGGATTATGCACACATACTGATGTACGTGGTTTTAGTGGTCAAACCTGTGTATATACGCGATTAGGGGTTTAAAAGTTGCGTATATGGATTTTTGCATGTTTTTAGGGATGGTCAAAGAAACATAAAAGGACAAAAAATGGTCCAAGGGGTCTAAGGATTCTGTAGAGGGACAGGGGAAGGCCATACAAGTGTTATTCTCCTGGAGTGGTAAAATTAGCTATAACACTCATTACAGCCTACTTGTTTCTCTGATGTTTCACCAATCTCAGCTTCATGAAACAGTGAGGGATTATATTCTTCCATGTTAGTAGAATTATAAATGCAACCTTTAGGAGCTAGATCTGAAATTTGTCTTAGGCTTTGCTTAATGTTATCAAAGACTTGATGCATGGTTAACTCTAACTCCTTATATTTATTGTTTTCATCATCATCATTGGATGTATCTTGAACACTTATCAATTGCCTTTTATTAAGCCTAGGGTTAAATAATGCCTTCATATTCATCTAGAGTTTGTTCATTGGTCTAATTTTAGGTTTGGAATATGTTTTGAAAGGTTTAAGTGAAAACTATGTCACCTCTAAAATCTTTTTAGTATGATTTGGTCCCTCTTTAACTATTAGTATCTCATCAATAGAGCCTAAAATTGAACGATCATTCCTTTTCCACCCAGGATATTCTTCTAGTAGCTATGCCGAGGCTATATCTTCAAGACATGTTAGGATATTTAGACACTTAAGAGTTAGGTAAGATCAACTTGTGTAATATATCCGTTACATAAAAGTGTGTTTCTTTAGTATGCATTAGTATGCATTTGTAAATATTCCAATCCGACGGTCATGATATGTTCTAGACATAGAGTGATCTGATGGTTCAACTTTTCTTAGATCGTACCTACCATTGATCCATGGCTTAACACCCAATTGGTCCATGATCTCTATTTAAAGAGAATGGAGGGTCCTTGGCTAGTTGATCGATTATGAGAAGCTCATGTAACTTTCATTCTGTTGCATAATAAATTGCTCTAAGTAGCTGTTTGGCTGGGGCCATGGACTGTTTCCCTCTCGAGGGTTTTAACCATGTGACAAACATTAGTGTGTTTATCCGTGATCTATTTGTGTGAAGTGGTTACTCAAGGTGATCGGTCTTTTGGAGTAACCTGTACTCGAACATCGTATCAGAGCGTTTATGAAGAGCTGCTTTCGGTTTTGATCAAGATTTGAAACCGGTGTTCTTGAAACTTTGAAAGAGTTTTTGGTTATGGATTTTTTGTGCACTTTTGTCCTGTGGGAGCTATTTCATTGCATGCAGAGTGCCATTTCCATTGGGAAATAGTTTTCATTTTACCGAAATATGTTTCCGTTTGATCCAGAAACACCCATTTCGACAAATCTGCAGTTATAATGTTATAGTGATGGATTTGTTTATTTTTTTTTTAAATATCTCATATTTTATCAGTTTTATTATTAGATATTTATTGTTTTAGTCTCGTACTATTTCCTTCCCTGGTTGCGTATACTCTTTGCCATGCACCTTGTGCGATTGTGGAAAATCAGAAATAGAAAGGGAAAGTTTTTTTCTTGTCTTCTTGGCTACGTATGCTCTTTGCTGTGCACCTTGTGCGATCACGGCAAATCAGAAACATCGAGAAAACTTGAAAGGTATACTTTTTAGGTAAGCTAACCAATATCTAACCCCATTGTGTGGAAAAAGTTTTTTTTGTTTTTGTTTTTTGTTTTTTTTGTTAATTTGCTAAAAAAAAGGCAAGCAAGGAGAACAAGAAATAAGAGTAAAAAAAAACCCTTCCTCTTTCCATTCTTTTATGTACCTTTTAAACTTAGCCCACTTGGTCCAAAGTTGCTTTATATCTTAATAGGTCTTGAGTTAAAGTCTTATTAAGCTACTTTTTAGTGCATGCAATTTCTATTTTCAAGTTACTTTATTGTAAAAGTGCATCTCACTTAAATAAATCAAAATAAAAAGTAAATCACTTAAGTCTTTTAATTTATTGCCGCACTATTTAAAGAAACATTCTTGTAAAAGTGAACATCACTTATTCTAAAAAAGTGATTCACTTAAAAGATTCTTTATTGTAAATTTATTATCAAAGGTTGATCTTGGAAAGAGGGGGGTTCTTTTTTTTTAGTTGGTCAAGTTAATATCTGCCACGTCACTATTGGGGACATCTTCAACATTTTCTTTGATCAAGCATAACTTCATCATCCAGAATCAGTTTTCAGTGCCGTTTCTCTGAAAATCTCATATTTTTTCGAGCTCTTTGCATCCAGACAATTATTTTCTGTTCTTTTAGTCATTATTTTACAATATGGCTACCCCTTGTGATATTATACTTACAAGTTCTAAGTATTTCTCATGGAAATCTTGTATGGAGGATGTTCTGCGAAGTAGGGGACTTTTCACGATAAAATTAGGGAAAGAAACAGAACCCACTCTATTTCTCATGGAAATCTTGTATGGAGGATGTTCTGTGAAGTAGGGGACTTTCCACGATAAAATCAGGGAAAGAAACAGAACCTACTGATGAAGATAAGAAAATTAAATGGGAAAATGGATGTGATGAAGCTCGTGCATTGATTGAGATGTCAATCTCTACTGATTTGTGATTCCACATATATGGAATTGATGAACTTGATATAGCTTAGGAGAAGTTGGAATCTGTGTTTTGTAAACATAATGAAATTCGGGGTCATCAACTTGAGAATGAGTTGATTTCTTTGAATTCAGGGTCATCTTAGACTCTTAGGTGTAGAATGCAAGATTAAGAAAGAAGACAAACAATGTATTTATCATATTCTTTCCAAAATTGGACCTGCATATTCCGTTTTTGTATCTACATTCTACTCCATGAAAGAATCATTGATTGCAGCTAGCTATCAAGAGCCTAGTCTTGAATCCTTTTGTGATTCCTTAATTAGAGAGCAAGATAAGATCATTCATCTTGGAATAATTAACAATGCAGATACATTTGGGAAAGCCTTATTGTCCCAACAGAAAAAAGTCCAAGCCTCCAAGAAACATAATTTTTGCAATAATAAGTCAAACAACAAGGGTCCCAAGCCCTCTCAATCAACTCCTCCTTTAAAAAATGACAAAGGATCCAAGCCAAAAGGAAAGAAGACTGACCATCATTGCAATTTTTGTGGGAAAGATAATCATGATGAATCTAAATGTTTCAAGCAGATGGAAGCCTTGGAAGCAGCAATGAAGAAGCACCACATCAGCCTAGATTCGTCTTCAGAATCTATCTCTCATGGACATGCACTTTGTGCTTCTAGTTACTCTTATATTGCATCTTCTTCTTCTACTTCAATTGAATGGCTCATTGATTTTGGAGCATATTATCATATGGCTAAGGATCAAGCCATCTTTTCTACTATGCATGAATGTAACACTAAATAAATATTTGTTGGTGATGATAGATCTCTAAGTGTTGTAGGATTTGGAACACTTCCAGTAGAAAATGGTCATTTCACTGATGTACTATGTGTTCCAAAAAATTTCTGTAGTTTGTTATTAGTCTATCAAATTAGTCATTTAGGTGAAGCTAAAACTGTGACGTTTACACCTCACCAAGGATTTTAAAAATCCTCAAAATCTCCTTGCTATTGGAACTGTTGATGATATTACCAGGTTGTACAAATTTAACAAATTTGGGTCATAACCTTTTCCTTTAGTTTTTGTTGTTCATAGTGATAACTTGAGCAAACTTTGGCATGAGCACTTTGGTCACTTACATTATCGTTCATTGCAACAACTATGTAAATACAATATGGTGATTGGTCTTATGATGGTATCTTGCAAGGATGGTGTTTGTTTCGGTTGTGTACTCGAAAAACATCATCGAGACAGTTTTGACAAACGTGCCTCTTCACATGCCTCAGTTCCCTTGGAGCTTTTGCATAGTGACTTGTGTGGCCCTCTTCCATCTGCATCATTTTCTAGCTTCAAATATTTCTTAACTTTCATTGATGAGTATTCCAGATGCACTTGGGTTTACTTCCTAAAACTTAAGATTGAAGTATTTAACATGTTCTTGGCCTACAAGGCCTTTGTTGAAAAACAATCTAGTCATCACATTACTAAGTTAATATCTAACAATGGACGAGAATATGTTAACAACAATTTCACTACTTTCTGAACTAAACAAGGGATCCAACAACAACACACTATTCCATATACACCACAACAAAATGGTGTAGCTGAATGGAAGAACTGCACTTCAAAAGAAATGGCTAATTGTATGATCCAATCTAAGGTACTAAGTCTTCAATACTGGGCTAAGGCCATAAATTGTGCAAATTACATAGTTAATCGCACACCCACTAAAGTTTTACAAGGTACAACACTGGAAGAAGCATGGAGTAAAATTAAACCAGATGTAAGTCACTTTCGTGTGTTTGGTTGTGAAGCATGGGCTCACATTCCAGATGAAAAATGGAAAGCATTGTAGCCTAAAAGTAAAAAGTGCATATTTGTTGGATATTCAGAAGATGTAGAAGGTTATAGAATTCTTTAGCCACATTCTCATGGTATAATCATTAGAAGAGATGTTAAATTTGATGAAAATATCTTGGCATGTAGGCCTAACTTAGAGGGTATGCCATCTTTGGCCTGTGAGCCTGATTCGAGGATTGTGCCTTCTTCTTCTTCTTCCAACTTCCTTGATAGGTTTCCAACTCTAGTTTTTTATGATGATAGTGAGGATGAAAATCCACCTCCGCCTACTCATGTTCCTCCAATTGCACCAGCACCAATACTTCCTCAATGGGTCTGTTCAACATGTGAAGTAGCTGGTGATCTTATCGGTGATCCTAGAGATCAACGTTGAACACGTTCTTAGTTTTAGCGAGCCTCTTCACTTTTGGCTCAAGTTTCCAAGAATCATGATCCAGAAACTTTTGCAGAAGCTTTAGGAAATCCATATTGGGATGCATCTATGGATGAAGAATATCGTTCCTTAATGGAGAATGATACTTGGGATCTTGTTCCTCTTCCAAAAGGAAGAAAACTTGTCAGATGTAAATGGATCTACAGAACTAAGTATGCATCAGCTGGAAGTGTTGAAAGACTTAAGGCAATGTTAGTTTCCAAAGTTTTTTCCCAAGTTGAAGGGATTGACTACAATGAAACCTTTGCTCCTATCGCAAAAATGAATTCCATCTTCCTTGTTCCTTCCCTTGCAGCCTTACATAACTGGGAAGTCCATCAAATGGATGTCAAGTCTGCCTTGAAAGGTTTAAATGAAAACTCGGTGACCTCTGAAATATTTTTAGTATGAATTGGTCCCTATTTAACTATCAGTATCTCATCAATAGAGCCTAAAATTGAATGGTCATTCATTTTCCAACCAGGATCTTCTTCTGGTAGCTATGTCGAGGTTATCTCTTCAAGACATTCTAGGATATTTAGACACTTAGGAGTTAGTTAAGATCAAATTGTGTAATATATCCGTTAGGTAAAAGTGTTTTTCTTTAGTATGCACTATGGAGATGAATATGTTTTGAAAGGTTTAAATGAAAACTATGTCACTAAAATATTTTTAGTATGAATTGGTCCCTCTTTAACTATCAATATCTCATCAATAGAGCCTAAAATTGAATGGTCATTCCTTTTTCCACCCAGGTTCTTCTTTTGGTAGCTATGTCGAGGTTATCTCTTCAAGACATTCTTGCTCATGATGATCTTCAGTTTTATTTTGAGATGAGGGTTTTCTTTCTACACTATCAGAAGTCTCTAAAACCTTCTTTTTAGAAGATTTTTTTCTTTCTCTTTATTTTCTTTGCATCTTTAAATTTAACTTTGAAAACCCCCCATAAAAGAAAATGGGACCATGGCCTTTCTAATTTGCCTAACTCTCGATTAATTAAAATCTTAATCAGCCCGTGATCAAACATATTACTACTAAAAGAGCGAGAATGGTTTCAAGCCCTAACAACCATCTTTTCCAGACTTTTTAATAAATAAAAAGGAAGTTTTAATTTATTTGCACCTGTTACACTCTGTAGGAATATCATATGATATCGATACACAGTGCCAAATATACCCTTGCAAGTGACATACCTTTGGATAATATGCAACACGTCCTGCCATTCTTTAAAAAGGAAATCCCTTTGGATGACCTGGCTCTAATCTGGGTTTTTATGTGCTGGTAACAAGAACTGGCTATAATATTCATTGACAGTTTGTCTTTTATACCACCTTTCCCCTTCAGGAACAATGCCAATAGCATGTGAAATGTATTCCTTTGACACTGTAAAATGTAAACATACAACTTGAACCCAACTCTCACAGAAAGATTTAGTAACCCCAATATGATGTTCTGCAATCTTTTCAAACATAACATACCAGCCAATTTCCTTAAATTTTTTGAGGGCTGAAGGAAATTTCTACATCCATTCGACATCGAAAGGTTCTGTTCTAAGCAAATGACCACTTGGTCGAAATATCCTCTTGGCACTCATAGCTGGATCATGAACTGTAGATTCAACACTAGAGCAATATATTTGAGAAATATGAATAAAACCCCATTCTTGTAAAACCATGGTTTCCTAGAACTTATTTAAGAATACCAACTGTAAGGTGGAAAATGATGAAAAAAGATGGTTCTGTACAAGTGTTTTAACCCAGTACTGTTCAACAGTAGATGTCGAGTTATGGTCATGAGAACAGAGCTTGAAAACTGCTAGTATCATGATGGTACCTGTAAAACATCTGATCCTTGTCAAGTTGGCAGTGTATATACTCCTTGAGTAATGTTCATGTGCTTCCATCTCACCTTAGTAATCATATAGAATATTTTGAAACCATAGAAAATTTTTGAACGAACTAGAAACATGCTATAGGAGAATACGTTAAGATCTAAATGTTATAAATACCTAGAATATTAAAAACATGAAATCAAAACACACCAAAACTTTAGGATGAAATAAAATGGGATAAAACCCAAAGGATTAAAATATTTTTAAGGTACAAAACTATCCTATCAAACAAGGCAACAGACCTAGGTCAAACACCTACTAAATTGAAAGACTTTGCTTTAAGATGGTTCATGGGATCATGAGAATATAGTATCATGACTTGGGAAGATATGAAAACTACATTCTTGTGGAAATATCAAGAGTATTGCAAACCCAAAGACTCTCAAAACAATATTGTTTAAATATAATAAGTTGAATACGCGATCTTGGAATATTATATGGAGAGATTAATTTATACAATACATAAATATAAACATAATGACGTTCGAGAAGATGCATTATGGAAACTCTTCCTTAAAAGGATCTCGGAAGGCCTGGCAGTAAACCTTAATCTCATGGCATCTGGCGATGTATCCCAAAAATCATGTGCACATATTGGGGAGATGTGTAGAAATTACTCTAGAATTAAGGGAGAAGTTGGGAGAAATATTTGAGAGCCTTACAATAGAAATCTAAAAAGAAATACTCCTAGTTTTGGAGGAGTTACAAGGATAGAGTTAGGAAACCTATTGGAAAACTTCAAAACATATATTTTAGGAGCGATGGGTTCCCAAATAGATGTGTTACAAGATAAGAAAATGAAATAAGAGGAACATGCAGTGATGCACATTTTCTGTCCAAGATGCAGGACTAAGCATCCCCAATGGGAATTCCCATTAAATAACATCTTCGTATGTCATATCTATAAGGAGGAGCATCCAACAGACAATTTCCCATCGTTACTTGGGTTACAAGCCATACATAAAAGTGGGAACATTGGAAAAACCTCTATGAGGCCTTTTTGGAAACCAATGGACCCACCACCATATCAGAATTTGTCACCATAGCCCCCACCTTAATACCAACCCTACCAACTGCCTCAATAGTGGAACACTACAAGTTGGTAGCATTAGCCACCCTAGTATCCTCCTCCTCCTCATTTTACTCAATAGCAGTATTTGCCACAAGGGTGGAGGGGATAGTCCTACATCTAGTCGCCACCTGTCTCTACATCTAATCATCCGTATCCTCAGCATTCAGCCAATAGCCAACAATTTTTATGAGGATTTTTGCCTCTAGTTCCTCTTATTACACAACAACCTCATCATTTCCAGAATACAAACCCTCCACGAACTACATTGTTATTTGCACAACTGATACCTAATCCAAATCATAAGCCAACTCAATTTATTAATAGAATTGAGCTACAAACTCTTCTGTCTTATGTTATTTCGACTGTACCCATACATGAGATACAATTACGATCTGGAAGAGTTGTGAATGACAGATCCAAGTCATCAGTCATCATTTGTGAAGAGAATGAAGAGGAAGAAGACCCCAATGAATTCATGAATGAAACTATTTTGCAGGATGTGCCAAATATTCCAGTGCATAACCATCCTCAACAAGAAGCAACTCAAGAACAAAGAATTCCTCCATTTCTGGAATGATTAGCGGTAGAAAAACCTGTAATCCATCTTGAGTACGATATTTTAAAAGAATTAAAAGTTTATGTTTCAAGATCCCTCTATTACATATTATTAACGATATACCAATTTACAATAGGGTAATAAAAGAACTTTGCATTAAGAAACCAAGAAAGAAACAAAAATACCCCCCCACTTATATTCATGTTATTGGAGAAATGTTTGAATGTTTGATTGACCAATCTAGAATTGCAAAGTATACAAATCCAGGGAGCCCAGTAGTAACTGTTATCGTAAATAATATTTCCATGGAAAATTTCCTTATTGATTTAGGATCGGCTATTAATATGATGACCACTATAGTCCTAGAAGTCTTACAGTCGGGACAATTTCTCCAACTGACCCCCTCAATTCTTGAACTAGCAGACCATACTATGATAAAACCTACTAGGGTTCTAGATGATATTGTTGTATCAGCAGCCTCATGGGAATATCCTATTGATTTCATGGTAGTAGAATCAAAGGATCCTTCTAAAGGAAATCCTATTATACTGGGATTAACATGGAGGATAATGCCAATGCCTTCATATGATGTAGGGACGGGGAAATGACCATTTCTAATTGGTTGTCCACAAAAAAGTTGGCTCTATACCACCCAACACAACCTATATCTCAAACCTTGTGGTGGTTATACTTCCCCTTTGGGGATGAAAATATTGAATATCTTTTCTTTCCTAATGAATACTCCTAGGCACTTCAGGAGCAGACTGCTGAGAATGTGTTAAACCAATTTGTCTCTTCAACAACTTGTATAGATTTTCCTTGGTCTTTTTCTCAATTCGATCAAGTTTTTGGGGATAAGTTTTAAGAAAATATGGCCCTCTCAACATTCCTAAATACACCATGTGTCTTTTCAATTGAAGAGCATATAGGGTCTTATACCATGCCTTGTGAAGTTATCCCTGGAAACGTTTTACACATAAATGCAAGGCTAATCGAGACTCAACAATAAAACCTGCTTAAGCTCCTTAAAATCCAATCTGGAGCATTTGCATGGGAATACATTGATATGAAAGGTATACACCCTGAGACTTGTATTCACCATATTTACATATATGCCAGTATATCCCCTATAAGGTAGCCTCAAAGGAGGATGAACCCTGCTTTGAAGGACATAGTTAAAGAAGAGTTACAAAAACTCATTAATGCTAGTTTCATCTACCCAATTTCAGATAGTAAATGGGTATCTCCTCTAGTGGTAGTCCCAAATAAAGTCACAAGGAAATGGAATATTTGTGTTGACTTCCGAGAATTGAATAAATCCATGCTTAAGGACTACTTTCGTTTTCCCTTCATTGACCAAGTGCTAGATACCTTGTCCAACAAACACTATTTTTGTTTTATCGACAAATATAGCGGATACAATCATATTTTGATAGAACAGGAGGATCAGGATAAGAAAACTTTTACATTCCCTTGGGGGACATATGCTTATAGAGTTTTTCCATTTGGCTTATGTAATGCACCTGCTACTTTTCAGTGTGTAGTTTTAGGAATTTTTGTTGATTTTATACACGACTATGTACAGGTGTACATGGATGATTTTACAACCTATGGTAATACCTTTCAAGAACCTCTTGATAATCTTGAAAAGTTCTCAATGCGATGTCAAGAAACAAATCTAGCCCTTAGTCATGAAAAATGTAAAATTCTATTAACAGAAGGCATAGTTTTGGGGCATCATGTTTCCTCACAAGGGATCAAAAGTGACCCTGCTAAGATAGAAGTAATTGTTGGTCTCCCCTCTCCAAAAAATCAAAAGGAAGTAAGAAGATTTCCTTGTCATGCAGGTTACTACTGTCGTTTTATTGAAAATTTCACTAAAATTGTTGCACCATTTTTTAAACTGCTTATGAAGGATATAGAGTTCTAATGGGGTGAATCATGCCAAAGTGCTTTTGAGGTCTTAAAAGATAAACTATCAGTGGCACCAATAATTAGGGTTCTTGATTGGTCCCTTCGTTTTCATATCCACTGAGGCTTTTGACATAGTCATAGGAGGAGTTCTTGGTCAAAAATAAGTCCAAGCATCATATGCTATATATTTTATTAGCAAAAATATGACTCCTACCGAACTAAATTGCACTGTTACTGAGAATGAGTTCCTGGCAGTAGTTTACTCTATTAATAATTTTTGCCATTATATCATAGCATATGAATTTTTTGTGCATACAGACCATTTTGTCATCAAATTTTTTATGAATAAGCAAATTACCAATGGTAGGGTGACCCGATGGCTTCTTCTATTAAAAGAATTTAATATCACTGTCATTGATCGACCTGGTAGAGAAAATTTGGTAGCAGATTTCCTCTCTCTTATTCAACATGATGATGGTTCTAAACCAGTTGATGATACTTTCCCTAACGAACATCTACTTTTTGTGCCTGTTCAAACCCCTTGGTTTGTAGACATTGCTAATTATTTGGGAACTGGGAAGTTACCAAACCATTTGTCTCCTCATGAGAAACATCGAATTGTCATCCAGAGTTCTAGTTACTCTTGGGTTGATAATGACCTTTTATGTACTGACCCAAGTCTTATTATTAGACGATTTGTACATGAGGACGAGATGACATAAATCCTCTGTGGATGCCATGATGGGCCATATGGAGGACACTTTTTTGACAAGCGAATGTCATACAAAGTGTTTCATTCTGGTTATTACTAGCCAAGCATTTTTAAGGATACTTCCATATATGTTAGAGGATGTGATGGTTTCCAAAGAATGGGTAGACCTACCTCATCGAATGAGATTCCTTTATAGACTTAGGTCATGATTCAGCCTTTTGAGAAGTGGGCTCTTGATTTTGTATGACCAATATCTCCTATGTACTGCAAGAAGAAATACATCCTGGTTTTCACAGATTATGTCACCAAATGGGTAGAAGCTAAAGCTTTATTCCAAGCTACAGAAAAATCTATGGTAGAATTTGTATGAAGAGATATTCACTCGATTTGGCGTGCCTATAGAAATTGTCACTAACTAAGGTTCTCAATTCACCTCTAAATTAATAAAAAAACTTACAATGAAATATAGTATACAACATTCCAAATCCTCACCTTACCATCCATAAGCCATCGGCCAGGTAGAATAAACGAATAGGGTATTGGAGGCTATATTAACCAAAACTATTCAGCTACATTATAAAGATTGGGCATATAGAATCCCATCGGCTTTGTGGGCCTATAGAATAACTTGGAGAAACACTACTAGACATACAACCTATGAGTTAGTTTACGGGAAACAATTCCTTTTACCTATTGAATTCCAAGTTAAGACTTTTCATATGGATGTACAATTACATATGGATTTAGAAGAGGCACAAAACAACGAATCTTCCAGATTAATGAATTAGATGGGATTAGGCAAGATGCACTTCAAAGGACAATGTTAATACAAAATCAATGAAATAAATGGCATGATAAATTTATTAAGCAAAATTAGTTAAATACCAGAGATTGGGCATTTCTATTCGAGTCAAGGTATAAGAATTTCAAAGAAAAATTAACTACCAATTGGATGGGTCCATATGAGGTACTTACAGCCTTCGATAATGGGTTAGTAGAGATTAATGCAATTGATGATTCAAAAACTTCCTTTGTCGTAAATGGACACATACTTAGACTATATCATCAACCAATCTCTACACGAGATTTCATGAAGAATGTCTTACAACAAAAGTAGATGGAGCTAGTTGAAGAGGAAGCCATTCCTCATCCTCCTTATTCTTAAACTATTTTGGGTTTTTGTTTATGGACATATGTAAATATGTCTTTATTTATTTTAAAAATAAAAGTCATTTATGATAACCTGACTACACTTATGTATGGAATTTGGTTGTATAATCATATTATGGAATTTTGTCAAATAAAACAGGAAGGCTCTTTTCCTTTATCTAAACTTTGATAAAATTTATATGACTTTTTCTCGATGCATATGTTTTTGTTGCAAATAAAATTTGAATCATCTAACAAGTGGTTTTGCAGTTTGATTACAAGAACCTTGTTTCTTTAACCAACCCATGAAATGTTTCCTAAAAAGGGAAGTTCTCTAAGAACTTATAATTCAGCCTAATNCAGATAAGTATATTTCAGACTTATCATTAAAACAATTGCTTCAGACCTATTTTAATCATCTTGTGATTCAAAGTTCTATTTTATACCTAAGGACTACTCATTCATCTTGTACTCATTATCAAAGCTTGTTTCTTAAGGATTTTTGAGAAAACTCATGAATAAGTGAAATTCCTGCTTGTGGGGAACATTACTTCTTTTTTACGAAGAATATAGACTGAGTAGTCCAAGAACAACTTTAAGTTATTATATTTTGACATGATTTATAATTTAGGCAGTTATAAATTTTTCTTTACTTATAAGGTTTGCCTTCAAAAATATGAATTATGTGTTTAGCAGGCTGTTGCAGCTGCAACTATTTCCCAAATTTTTAAAATTTTGGACCCTCCTTTTAATTTCATTTTTCCTGGGATTGTTTGGATTGCTGAACTCTGTTTTTGTTTTCCCTCTACTACAAATTTGGATTGTTTGAAGTTAAAGTGAGGTCAACTATTTTCATGCTTTTCAAAAAACTGCTTTTGTCTGCCAATGCTCTGGATTGTGGAGTTTAAAGTTGATTTGAAAATGATGTCCTTTGATCTGAATGATTTCCTTCATTGCTATCGGAATTCTATTTATGTTTGAATTGAAACTTTACTTCTCTTTGCTGCCTGTTTCGGAGGTGAAACAAATTTTTCTATCGCTGGCCAACCGAAAGTTTTTTGGAACTTAACTTTTCTTTTTATTTGTTTTTTCAGAGGTTAGTTGAATAGTGAATTGGGGCCATAGTTCTCTATGCATCCGCTGTCATGAAAGCTAACTAATAAACTTCCCGATGGGAATCATGTTTTTTGCCGATGGTTTATCTCCTTCGTTTTTTGGTTTTCTGTGTCGTTTTGCTTATCACTGTCAGAGCATTAGGCTTCTAAGTTGTTGCCATTTTGGAGAAGAGATGGGAAACGTTTCGACAGGTTAGTTCTTACCTTTGTTGATTCCATGTTTTATTTCTTTTTCATTACTTTTTGTTTTCTCTTCGCTATCGGAACGTTTCATCACTTTGATCGAATGCCATAGTCTAATTGTTTTCCACCATCACAGCTCCTTAACGAACCAACCATATGACATATATTTGTTCTATTTTTCACCGATGTTTTCTGATTTGTGGAACCATTAGTCCATGTGACTTCTGCCGTTACGACTCCTCATTGAACTAGTCGTCTGATGCCGTAGTGGTTCTGAGGTTCGATGCTACAGTTTTTAGTGCTCAAAGCCTCTAATCACTGATGTTATTCTTGTCACAAAACCTATAGATTTATGGTCTTCCGTCGTTGCAGCTCCTCAGTGAACTGATCATTCGTTGCTATAGTACTTCCACCTGCCGAAGTGGATTATCTACCCGATGCTTAGAGTTTTTGCTTCCGACTGTCAGTTGGGTTTTCCCAGCATTTTTGTTGTGTTGTTACTCTATTTTGTGGAAATTGAACCCAGGTGTTAGAACAATTACACTGACAAAAGTTGTCAATGAAACATGCAAATTACACATAAAGGAGACTAAATTTGGAGAAGAACACTAATCTGTATTGAATAAGTGTACAATATCCAACCCTGTGAAGTCATAGGCTGGAACAATAAATAATTACATGAGAGATTTGAATGCATTGGGATTCCATTTGAATTGGCCAAAATCAGGCTTACTAAATCTAAGCAAATCCCTCATAGGTGCATAAAGCAGCTTCCAAACCTGTCTAGGAGCTCATGAATTGGAAAAATCAATTAGGCAAGCTAATAGGAAATGGAAGGAAAAATCATAGATGCTTTTATTAGGAGAAAAGAGTGGAGGATGATGAGGACAAAAAACAAGTTAAATTCACCTAGTCAAACTTTCCCAATTTCCTTAAAACTCAGCAAAAGCAAGCAATAAAGCAGAAAAGGTGGGTTTCCCAAGTGCTAGAAAGGCCAGGAATAAAGAAAAATTGATTCCAAGTGGTTTCCCAAGTGCTCCATGACTCAGTTTTAGCAATTTTGACCACTTTGGACATGTGGAGGACAACTTGCATAAGGTGGAATATGGAAACTAGGCAAATAAGACAAAAATGGATTAATTAATGTCTCAGGTAGCTAACTATGGGTTGATTATTCTAACACCCCCCCTTAAACCTGAATTATGAGTAAATTATCAGAAAATTATAGGGCCTAGCAACAAGGATTATTCACCCTTTACATACTGCATGTCCATTTAACCAAGGAAAGAGGCAAAAACCCAGGGGAAAAAATCCTCCCTTAAACATGGACGGTAAAAAAAAATTTGAAAATATTGTCATCAATCATGCTTGACAGCATGATCAGCAATCCCCAACAATGATTTGAGATTGTTGAATATCTTCTCACAAAAAACTTTGGTGAAGATATCTGCTACTTGTTCTGAAGATGAACAGAAGAGTATGTGAATGGTGCCATCATGCACAAGCTGTCTGATGTAGTGCATATGGATCTCAATGTGTTTGGTTCTCTGTCTCTGAATTGGATCATTACAGATTCAAATGGTACTCTGATTATCACAATATATAGTAGTTGAGTATTCTGATTCGAAGCCACACTCACCAAGTAACCCCTTCAACCATAAACATTGAGTTGCTGCATTTACAACTCTTCTGTACTCTGCTTCTGTAGATGAGAGTGCAATGACACTTTGTTTCTTGCTTGACCATCTGATTGGTCCTTTATCAAGCATGAACACATATCCTGATGTTGACTTTTGATTCGTGTTGTTACCTACCCAATCACTATCAGTAAACCCAATCAAATCAAGATCATATTTAGCTTTGTAGAAGATCCCATGAGTCCTTGTTCCCTGAACAAAGTTAAGGATCCTTTTGGCTGCTCTCTAATGGATCTCATGAGGCTGATCCATGTATCTTGAAGCCACAATTACTGGATAATAAATATTAGGTCAAGTATGTGTAAGGTACAGCAAGCACCCAGTCAGTTTCCTATACAGTGTATTATTTACCATAGGTGAAGAATCCGTTTCTTCAAGCTTAACTCCTGAAAGGAAGGGAGTCTTTCTTGGCTTGCAATATTTCATGTTGAATTTGTTTAGAAAATGCAAAGCATACTTGGAATGATGTAATTTTATTCCATGTTTGGTTTGAGTAATCTCAAGACCCAAGAATTGGCTCAATAACCCCAAATCAGTCATAGAGAATGCATGGTTCATTGCATCCTTCAAGGAGGCAATTTCATCCTTTGAGCTTCCTGTAATGAGAAGGTCATATACATACAAGAAAATAATCATCAAAGAACCATGAATCATATTCAAATAAACATCAGGATCTGACTTGTATCGAAAAAAAATCAATGATAGAAAAAAGCCATCAATCTTGGCATACCAAGCCCTGGGGGATTGCTTAAGCCCATACAATGATTTCTTTAGCCTGCACACAAGAGATGGATTAGTAGAAAATCCTTGAGGCTGATGTATGTAAATATATTCAGTAATATATCCATTTAGGAAAGCACACTTCACATCCATGTGATGTACCTCCCACTCCTTCAAAGCTGCAATGGCTAGGGCTAGCCTAATGGAGTCCAACTTTGCCACTGGTGCAAAGGTCTCATTGTAGTCTATGCCATGTACCCATGAGTATCCATTAGCTGCCAATATTGCCTTATGTTTCAAAGGTGAACCATCAGCAGAAAACTTGGTTTTGTAAACCCACTTACATTGAACTAGCTTCCTCCCTGGGGGAAGATCAACCAACTCCCAAGTGTGGTTCTTCTGGAGTGAGCTGAACTCTTCTTTCATGGATGTTTGCCATATTGGATCATGTGCTGCATATTCATATTTTTTTGGGTCTGATTCAACCATTAGATAGCACTTCTTTGCAAACAAAGGGTCTTTCATACACAAAGCACTCTCAAATTGAGATCTAGTCCTCCTAGGATCACTGGGATTTCCAGCTAGTTCTCCAGCTGCATGAATGGTCTCTGCTTCCCATTTTAGTATTGTAGGATTGTTAGGATATGCAATAAAATAATCATTATCAGACATATCAGAATCAACAAACTCAACTATCTCTTTACTTTCATTCAATGGTTCTGGTGGTGAAGAGGATTCTCCAACTTCCACTATTGCTAAAGGCTCTTCTTGGAACTGAACACTCCTTTCAATGAAAGCTTTGTTTGTGCTCAAATTTATCAACTTGTACCCTTTTGAATATTTAGAGTGCTGAACAAATATACACTCTTGGCTTTGGGGCTGCAAAGCCTTCCTCTTTTATGTTGGAATTCTAGCCCAAGCCCTTGAGCCAAAAATCCTAAAATGGGTCACATCTAGCTTGTGCCCACTCCATGCTTCAAAAGGAGTCATACCATCAAGCTGTTTATGAGGCACCCTATTCTAGATATAGGCTGCACAGTTTATAGCTTTGGCCCAAAACTTTGGTGGCAAATCTTTAGCCTCCATCATGCAGGTTGCCATCTCTTTCAACGATTTGTTCTTCCTCTCAGCACCACCATTTTGTTGTGGTGTGTAAGGGATAGAATGCCGCATCTGAATACTTGTATCTGCACAATATTGAATGAACTCAGAATTGACATACTCACCACCATTGTCAGATTTGAGGACCTTGAGTTTTCTCCACGACTGGTTTTCAACCAAAGCCTTAAAGACTTTGAAGAGGCCAAAAAATTCAAACTTGTGTTTCAGGAAGTAAACCCAGTAGTACCTAGAAAATTCATTTATGAATTT
Organism: Pseudotsuga menziesii; assembly: GCA_001517045.1. NCBI lineage: Eukaryota > Viridiplantae > Streptophyta > Pinopsida > Pinales > Pinaceae > Pseudotsuga > Pseudotsuga menziesii. The sequence continues at coordinate 542,375 of LPNX010395775.1, forward strand.
CAATGCACATTTGGCCTGAATCATTGAAATATGAGGAAATGGGCCAGCAAGATCACTGTGGATCAACTCAAGAGGTGCAAAGGTTATCTCATGACTAGCTTTCTCAAATTTATGCTTTGGGTGTTTTCCTAAGATGCAACCTTGACAGACTCCTTTGGAAAACTTAATCTTTGGTAACCCTATGACCATTTCATTTTCACTAAGATAAAAAAGATACTTATAGTTAAGATGCCCAAATATTTCATTCCAAAGCTTGCTTTCCTCATTAGCATGAATCAGAAGAGCAGAAGGGTTTGAGTAGGGTAGGAAGTGTGAGAACATGTATACCTTCGAAGTGTGATTTGCAACTCCTTTTGTAATGAATTTACCACTTGAGATCTCTATGATTTCAAATTCATCAGGGGAGAATATGACCTTCTTTGGAGACCCTATGTGGGTCATCTGATACACTCATAAGAGGTTAGAGGCAAGATCTGGAACATACAATACATTGCTGAACTTACCATGGTCAAGATCAATCCTCCCTTTGCCCAAAATTTCAGTGAGAGAGTCATCTCCCAGTACTATTGGTGGACCTTTCGACATGTCAAATGAGGTAAATGCCTCCTTGGTCGAAACCATATGTCTTGAAGCTCTAGAATGAATGATGAAACTAGGTGAGCTTGATGTGCCAGCAACCAATGCATGAACTCTCTCCCTGTCTTCTGAATTTGATCCTCCTTCCCTCTTCTTTGAGCTATCAGGAAGGGAGATGCCATTCTTCTCTAGGATTTGGGTCAGCATGTCAATTTGCTTCTTCATGTAGGAGCTTTTAGGATGATTTCCCTTACTGTAGTATGCGCAATTGCTCATTTCTCCTTTGTTCTTATTCTTCTGGGGGTTCTTCTTGGAACCTTGGGGCTCCTCTGAAGACTTGTTCTTGTCTCTCTTTTGCTCAGGTGGATTCTTAGCTTTCTTCTTGCCTTTTGAATCCACCCTCAAATTTATAGCAACCAGATCTTGGTATTTGGAAAGTTTTATGGTGCCCATCATCACCAATTTATCTTGTTCTTATGTGAGAGATTCCATCAAATATGCAAGGCTAGGAATTTTCCAGGCTCGAGCTGTCAACTTTGTGGCATGGAAGGTCGAGACAAACACTGAATAGTCAGGGCCAAGCTTTGAGAGTATGGTCAAAACTAGTTGCTCCTCCTTCTTTTCGATTCCACACTGTTTTAGCTACAAAACAAGGGCTTTGAACTTGGAAAAGTAGAGCTGCATGGATTCAAAGCTGTTGGGACTCAAGGAGATCAATTCATTTTCCATTTGATGTCCCCTCATCTCATATGTCTTACCAAAAATCTAAAAAATCTTCTCGCATACTTCATTTGGTGATGTTAATCCATCAAGATGGAAAAGGAGGTCTCTGGATATGCTCAGACACAGGAGACCATAGACCTCATCCCCCTTGTTGTTCAATTTAATTTTCTTTGCAGCTGCATTGGGCTTTGATTCTGTTTCCATAGTCACTCTGTAGAGTCCTTTTTCTCTCAACAGTATCTCCATATCTTCTTTCCATTCAAAGAAGTTAAATGGAGTCAAGATGACCTTCTGAGATTGATCCATAGCTCAGAAATTGTCCCTTCAGTCAGCAGAATGCTCCCAGTGAATGATGTCAACCTGAAATAACAAATTGGAAGGAGAAAAATCAATCTACAAAGGCTCTAATACCATGTGGAAATTTAACCTAAGTTTTAGAAAAATTACACTCACAAAAATTTCCAATTACACATGCAAATTGCACACAAAGGAGACTGAATATGGAGTAGAACACTAATCTGTTTTGAATAAGTGTACAATATCCAACCCTATGAAGTCATACGATGCCACAATAAATAATTACATGAGAGATTTGAATGCATTGGGATTCCATTTGAATTGGTCAAAAGCAGGGTTACTAAATCTAAGCAAATCCCCCATAGGTACATAAAGAAGCTTCCAAATCTGTCTAGGAGCTCACGAATTGGAAAAATCAATTCAAAAAGCTAATAGGTGATGGAAGGGAAACTCATTACTGCTTTTACTAGGAGAAAAGAGTGGAGGATGATGAGGACAAAAAACAAGTTAACTTCACCTAGTCAAACTTTCCCAATTGCCTTAAAACATAGCAAAAGCAGGCAATAACGCATAAAAAGTAAAAATGCACTAGGAACACCAGGAATAAAGTAGAATTGATTCCAAGTGGTTTCCCAAGCACTCCATGACTCAGTTTTAGAAATTTTTACCACTTTGGACATGTGCAGGACAACTTGCATAAGGTGGAATATGGAAACTAGGAAAATAAGACAATAATGGATTAATTAATGTCTAAGGTAGCTAACTATGGGTTGATTCTTCTAGCATATTTTATGGGATGGAAAAATTTTCCCATGGGTGTTGGTCGAGTCAAGGTTTTCGTAGATGAAGTGCGTAGTTTGGGGTTTTGGTGTTTTGAGGAGTGTCGATTGCATTGTTTCGGCTAAGGCTTTGTTCACAAGGTTTCGAGTTAGTTCAAATGCGACTCTTTTTTAGATAAAGAGTCTGTTCTATCAGGATTGTGATTTTAGTGGGGCAATGGGCTTAGAGGTTTTCCCGAACCAACTTGCAGGATTTTATTTTCCTTATCTTTTTTTCATGCATTAATATTGTTTATAGTTCATTTTACAGAATACATGTATTAGTGCAGTTTGTGTTACTTTGTTAAATGCTAGATGGTCTAAAATCTGCTATGTTCATAATAGGGTGACTACTGCAAGCAAGATATGTCTAGAAGTTAAATCAGAAGGGAGGCAGCAAGGAAAGAAGAGGCTGAAGCATAAAAAAGAAAGATAGAAAAAGGAAGGATAAAGTGAAGGTCTGAGATCAACAAGGTCTAAAAGGACCAATGGATTCAATAGCAGAAGATCCCCGAGCTTGGGAAAAGTTTATCACTGATCAATATGATCTCTCGTTATAAAAGTTCTCTTAAAATCTAAATCTGAAATGTAACATATTGTATGAATCATGGGCACTAACTAAAGACAAAATTGTGAGAATGAACAGTTGGGGGGGGGAGACCAAAGGTCACCGAAGGGCAGCCCAAGATTTTTTCTTGTAGTATAAGTATAGGAGAGTTAGATAGTAGTGAAGGAATTATTCCCAGATAGAGTTGTGAGAGTACGATGTAAGAAGAACTATTTCCTTTTGCATAAAGAAATTACAAGTTTCTTGTTGGAGAAAGCTTTGTGGAAGGTTTCAAATGCTGTGCTATGGATTTTTTGAATGTGAACTATTTCATTTTCAGCTGTTATCCATTAACTGTGAGATCTTTCTAACTCTTTGAACCTATGTTCTTGTTATGAATGCACTCTAGCTTATTCTATAAAATTTCCACTATGAGTAATGAATGCTATTCATAAACAATTAGCTATCTGGTTGTTAATATATCTATAAATGTTCATGTGTTTTGAAATAAGTAACAACTATCTGTGATTTTTCTTAATACATGCACAAAATACATTAATCATTGATGAATAATAATCTTACTCCCCAGGGATAGGTTAGATAGTTAGTTTTAGTTTTTTCTTGCTATGTGTGGTTTAGATGCGAGAGAGTTAAGATGAGAGGTAAGAATCTACACATCACATTATGACCGCTCCTTCTATTCTCTATCAATCTACATTTTTAGATAGGCACTTGCATCTCATAATTAAATAGAAAAAACTAAAAACATACACAGTGGACCGGGCCATAACCTGTAAAACCCTTTATTTTTGTTACTTGACCTATGGTAGCCAGACCGTAAACTGGAAGGATTCCCCATACCAAACAACAATGGGCTAGTTGGGAATGTTTACTGGGGAGAATCCCTAACTCTTGTTACCTGCAATTTTCTAGGCCTCAACAACTTTTGGCGCTAGAAGGAGGGCAGCCAGTGCATGGCTGGCCGAGGAAACATATTTTCTCTAGATTATTCGACTGGTGATAGTTCTGAAAGCAATTTGTTTCCCAATCCAATTCCTGAATAGAAAGGTAACGAGCATTTGTATTCTGTCGATAACTAAGTAGTTAATGATTTGAGAATACATACTAGGGCATATGTGAAGAAGATTGGAGGATTACCAATTATTCCTATCTTGCTCAGAAGAGAATATAATAAGAAAGACCGTCCTATATTGGAAGACGTAGTGTTGGTTGGAGATTTTGAAGAACTGGTAGAAACAACCTTACAGGAAGTTGTTCAGCCTTTGAATCAAGTGGGCCCAGATACAACTTATTGTTCACCTGTTCATACCCTTGTTCACTCACTACCTCATTCTCCACCCAGACTCATGGAAAACGTGAATGCAAATTAGCCACCCAACCCACTGAATCCATCACCTGCTTGGAGGGCTAGGTCACCTTTAAACCTGGAACCCCCTTTACATGAATTACCTCAGGATTTTGAGAAAATGCTGCCCAAGTTTGACCCAAGTGAAAATATTTTGGTAGATGATCATTTGCAAAGCTTTTACTTGGCTATATAAGGACTAAGGTCTGGAGAACATGAAGATGTAGTCTATAGATTGTTTCTGCATACCCTGAAAGGAGTAGCATCCTCATGGTATTTTGGTCTACCTGTAAACTCAATCACAGACTAGGATACATTTGAAAGAATATTTAGAAGTATGTATGTAGTACAAAACACTCATGCAGCATTAATGAAAGGGGTTATGCACTTTAAAGAAAGAAGGAAAAGAAAAAGTGCATAGTTTCACCCAAAGGTTTGCTGCTTATCTTAAGAATTTTTCTGCAACTGATAAACAGTCTGATAAGGTTTTGATCGAATACTATAATTCATCTTTAGGGCCTGACTTGGCCATGTTTTCTAAGATGGAAGTCAAACCTATGTTGTCAGAAAATTATGAAGAAGCCGAGAGAGTAGAAGCTGAAAAAGAGAGCATAGAAGATTATCCTCAGTAGTTGGGAGAAAAAACTTTTGGTAAGAAATCCTTATTACTGTGTAATCCTAAGGAGGAGCAGTCATACGACTTTGAAGGAATGTTTAAAATGATGTAGAAACTATCTAACAGAATAATAGATTTGGAAAAGGAAAAAGAAGCTCAGAAATCTTATAAGCCTTACTATAAAAGGAGAGAGGACAACAATTAGTCTAAGCCTCCTCCACATAGTCTTGCATCAATGAATTTAACAGAGGTAGGGATGGATAATTTTTGCACCTTTAATCAGAAGCCTCATTCTAAAATAAATTGCCCTAAATGGATCAATTTGATGACATTAGTAATGAATTAGCTATTAGACTCTAAACTAACATAAGCTGATGATGAGGAGAAAAAGGGAAATAAATTCATAGAAAAACAAGAGGATGATGCTCTGGTTTTATGGGACTGTGTCTCACATTTTAGTACAGAAGGCGAAGGTACTTTGAAGCATGAGGAGATATTAGAAACAAATGTGACAACAAGGAGCCAAGGTTTGTTAAATAAAGACAATTCAATAATTCCAAAGATTAAGAAATTTCAAGACAATATGAAGAAAATACAAAAGAACAACACAGATGATAAAATACCTGAAATTACTATTAGCAGTAAAAATTTAAAACAAGTCAACATGCCTGATAGGCCTATTGAAGGCAAAGCTCATAATGTCAAGGAAAATATCAAAGCACTTGAAGTACCAAAGGAGGAGCTTCCCATTAACAACCAACCTATAGAAGAGATTGTTGAAGCAAGTGTGGGAGGTAAGACTAGGTTTAAAACCCCACCATTCCTACTAACCTTTGAGATTTTAAACCATAAGGTACACAATTTTTTAGTAGACTCAGGGTCGTCGGTCAATGTTATGCCACTTTCAGTCTGCAAAAATATCAATGCACAACCCAAACCCACTACCTGGAAGGTTACTCAGTTAGATAGGACCAATGTGAAAGTAGTCGGGGAAATGGAAGATGTTCTGATTCGCTTATCTGCAAATGAAAAGATATGTCAGTACATTGATATTGTAGTAGTAGACATACCTGATGACTATGGTATTATTTTGAATCGAGACTAGTCATCAAGAATAAATGGGTATTTTGCTTCAGATTGGTCACACTTGTGGTTGCCTCAGAAGGGAAGTCCAAACCAGATTAAAATATTAAGAGAGCCCCACATGGAGCACAATGTTACTCAATTGGAAGAAAAAAATGAACCAGTGAATTTTGTGTTGGGAAATCATCTAACTGAGATAGAACCTGGAGACTACCAAGTAGAAGAAGCTAGCAGTACATCAGACACCCAACCTGATCTCCTTCGATTTTCATGGGCTGATGAGATTGATTGTAAAATAGTAGACTCTAGTTTTTTATTCAAGTATAGTATAATTAGATAATGGTTAGTTCTTTTTCATTTTGTAGTTAAGTCTTGCCCCTTAACTTACAAGTTGTCAGATTTATAGGGGTGGGCATAGGATTGACTAGTTAGTGGTTTAGTTCTCAAGCTTTATTTTTATTTTTCTTGATTTTTATTTCTTGATTATCTTGTACATAAATAAATTGATTTGGTTGTTTATGTTGATTTACTTTATTTCTGTTTGTTCTAGTTTAGAGAGTATCAGAATTCTGGATTAACTAAAGTACTAGAATTCTGGATTAACATAAATAAATTGATTTTTTTTAGTTCTGCTTGCATGGAGAGTATCAGAATTCTGGAATAACTAAAATCCTTGATTATAAGACTATGTACTATTGTTTTATCTAAAAGAATTTCTTCTGGTTAGTAGTTTTCCTAAATGGCTATGAACACATTGAATTCCAACTTAATCCTTGTAAAATAACTCGCGATCAAAAGGTCTGGAATACTATTTCAAGGCTCCATCCATCTCACATTTAAAAAATGTCCTAGGGAGTGATAGCTAAAGACCCATGGAAATGAAGCAAGGTAAATAGTATATTATATATAAATGATCCCATGCTAAGAATTGAAAGCCAAAAGGAAAATAAGAGTCAAGAATCTCCTCAGAAAGCAATATGTATCAAAACAAAGTACTAAATCATATGAGTACAAAATTGCCAAAGTTCTTCTCCATCCATGAGCTCAAAATTAAATACATCTCTCACACAAAAGGACACTATGGATAGAGGATCCTAAATAAAAAAATTCAGAAAGAAAGGCATGCAGGAGGAATCAAAAGAAAGTACAAAAGTCCAAAAGCACAAAAAATGCAAAATGGCATGGGAATGAGAAACAAATGAATATTTATGTTTAGCATATGTTACAATCCTATGGTGTCCAAGCTGGAAGCTACCTGAAGACAAAGGTAAAAATGAAACTCATATTCCTAGCCTCAAAAGAGTTATCTTGACTTTGAAATCTTGGCTTCCATTTTCCTAATTTGGACTATCATCAATGATTAAAAGTACATACATTTTCCATTTGAGAGATGCAGGAATCTAGAAGAATTCAACATGTTGGTTTTATTGTCAAACAATCTGTTACTTAAGGAAGAAATTGTCCAGAGATCTGGGTTCACCATGTAGTTGCCAATTGTTGCAGCTACAACTATTTCCCATTTTTTTTAAATTTTGGACCCTCTTTTTAATTTCATTTCGCCTGGGATTGTTTGGATTGCTGAACTCTATTTTTGTTTTCCCTCTGCTACAAATTTGGATTGTTTGAAGTTAAAGTGAGGTTAGTTGTTTTCATGCTTTTCAGAAAACTGATTTTGTTTGCCAATGCTCTGGACCGTGGAGTTTAAAGTTGATTTGAAAATGATGTCCTTTGATCTGAATGATTTCCTTCATTGCTATTGGAAGTCTATTTATGTTTGAATCAAAACTTTAGTTCTATTTGCCGCCGCTGTTTCGGAGGCGAAACAAATTTTTCTATCGCTGGCCAGCCGAAAGTTTTTTGGAACTTAAATTTTTTTCTGATTTGGTTTTTTAGAGGTTAGTTGAATAGTGAATCAGGGCCATAGTTCTCTACGCAGCAGCCATTGCAGAAGCTAACTAATAAACGTATCGATGGGAATCATGTTTTTTGCCGATGGTTTATCTCCTTCATTTTTTGGTTTTTGGTTTCGTTTTTCTTATCATTGTCAGAGCATTAGGCTTCTAAGTTGTTGCCGTTTTAGAGAACAAATGGAAAATGTTCTGACAGGTTAGTTCTTACCCTTGTCGATTCTATGTTTTATTGCTTTTTCATTACTTTTTGTTTTCTCTTCGCTATCGGAACATTTCATGACTTTTATCGAATGCCATACTCCGATTGTTTTTTTCCAACATGGCTCCTTAGAAAACTAACCATCCGACATATAGTTGTTCCTGTCACCAATGGTTGTTATGTTTTTCACCAATTTTTTCTGATCAGCAGAACCCTTAGTCCATGTGACTTCCACCGTTACGGCTCCTCATTTAACTAGTCGTCCGATGTCGTAGTGGATCCGAGGTTTGATGCTATAGTTTTTAGTGCTTAAAGCCTCCGATCACCGACGTTATTCTTGTTGCGGAACCCGTAGTCTGATGGTATTTCAGCTATTGCAGCTCCTCAGTGAACTGATCATTTGTTGCTATACTACTTCCACTCACTGAAGTGGATTATCTACCCGATGCTTAGTATTTTTGTTTTCGACTGTCGGTAGTGTTTTCCCACTGTTTTTGTTGTGATGTTACTCTATTTTATGCGATGGTAGAATTTTCCCATGGGTGCTGGTCGAGTCAAGGTTTTTTGAGATGAAGAGCACAGTTTGGGGTTTTGGTGTTTTGAGGAGTGTCATTTGCATTGTCTGAGCTCATGCTTTCTTCACAAGGTTTCAAGTTAGTTTAGATGCGGCTCATTTTTAGATAAAGAGTCTATTCTATCGGGATTGTGGTTTTAGTGGGAGAGGGGGCTTAGAGGTTTTCCAGACCTAGTTTGTAGGATTTTGTTTGGCTTATCATTTTTTCATGCATTAATATTGTTTATAGTTCATTTTACAAAATGAGTGTATTAGTGCAGTTTGTGTTACTTTGTTAAACGCTAGATGGTCTAAAATATGCTATGTTCATAATAGGGTGACTACTGCAAGCAAGATATGTCTAAGAGTTAAATCAGAAGGGAGGCAGCAAGAAAAGAAGAGGCTGAAGCATAAAAAAGCGAGACAGAAAAAGGAAGGATAAAGTTAAGGTCTAAAAGGTCCAACGGATTCGATAGTAGCAGATGCCCAGGCTTGGGAAAAGATGATCACTGATCAAGCTGATCTCTCATTATAAAAGTTCTTTTAAAATCTAAATCTGAAATGTAAGGTATTGTATGAATCATGAGCACTCACTAAAGACAAAATTGTGAGAATGAACGGTTGGGAGGGGAGCCCGAAGGTCACCGAAGGGAAGCCTAAGAGTTTTTCTTGTAGTATAAGTATTAGAGAGTTAGATAGTAGTGAAGGACTTTTTCCCAGATAGATTTGTGAGAGTATGATGTAAGAAGAACTATTTCCTTTTGTATAAAGAAATTACAAGTTTCCTATTGGAGAAAGCTTTGTGGAAGGTTTCAAATGCTGTGCTATGGATTTGTTGAAGGTGAAGTATTTCGTTTTCAGTTGTTATCCATTAACTGTGAGATCATTCTAACTCTTTGAACCTATGTTCTTTTTACGAATGCGCTCTAGTTTATTCTATGAAATTTCCACTATGATTAATGAATGTTGTTCATAAACAATTAGCTATCTGGTTGTTCATATATATATAAATGTTCATGTATTTTGAAATAAGTAATAGCTATCTGTGATTTTTCTTAATGCATGCACAAGATACATTACTCATTGATGAATAATAATCTTGCTCCCTAGGGATAGGTTAGATAGTTAGTTTTAGTTTTTTCTTGTTGTGTGTGGTTTAGATGTGAGAGAGTTAAGACAAGAGGTAAGAACCTGTGCATCACATTGTGACCGCTCCTCGTATTCTCTATCAGTCTGGATTTTTAGATAGGCACTTGCATCTCATACTTAAATACAAAATCTAAAAACATACACGGTGGACCGGGACAGAATTGGTAAAACCCTTTATTTTTGTTACTTGACCTACAATAGCTGGACCGTAAACCAGATGGATTCCCCCTACCAAAAAATAATGGGCTAGTTGGGAATGTTTACTCGAGAGAATCCCTAACTGTTGTTACCTGTGATTTTCTAGGCCTCAACACAAGCTTAACTCACTCTAAGTACCAACCAGCTTCCACATGTTAAAAAAAAAACCTTTATGCGAAGAAAACCGGCCGAAGTACTGAACTGGCTTGCTGGTAGCGGCTCCATGGTAAGTAATATATTTAAACAAGGAAGCCTTGTAAGTGCAAGTAAACCCATCGAGTTATTGAACAGGCTCATTGGAAGCATGACTATGCTTGCATGGTACCAATATAAACCCGTCGGGGTACTGAACAAGCCTGCTGGCAGTGGGGCAATATCGAGTAAAATAGGTCTGGTTAATGCATTACTATGCTCATGGTTTGTAAAACAAAAGAGACTAAACAAACAAAGAAGAAACATAACAATATATGTTCCGGCCAATTCTTCCTCATGACATTTGAGAATAGTTGTAAGTTGGAATTGGGACTCTATCATCTACTTCAATAATATCTAGGATATAATTATTATAGAAATAGGATCCATATCTATAGAAATATCACAAACTCTAGGGTGAACTTAAAATATTCTTTGGATGACAAGATATCCTTAAAATGAGGCATGGATGAGTAGCTTCTTCTATGGCATTTTCGCATCAATTATACTCTCATTATTTGTATGATCTTCTTAAGCACTGTTATTCTTGATGGAAGTACATATTTGAATCTTCTCCATTTACTAGTTAGTATTTATTTTTCTTACTAAAATAATAGCAGCATTTTTAGAACTATTTGTTATATTATTTGGAACTCATTCATATTTTATTTGATGGATTGAGGACATGCCATATTTTTGTTTGGGGGGATTAGAATTGTTTTTAATTTTTGAATGTTTATAGAAAGTTTCATTTATTTCTGACAAAAGTGTATATTTTTTTAGATGTTTTTGGGATAATGCAATTAACGGAAGACCGTTTTAATCCATTAGGGGCAATGCAATAAAGTTTTAATAAAACTGGTTTACATCATCATATTGTGTGCTTACAACCTAGAATGTTTATTGCATAATTAGCAACTCTTAGATTCAGTAAAGCGTATATTTTTACAGAAAATCCATATAAAGGATCATATGAAGGGTCGAACGCCAGTTTGAATGAAATGTCAAATGACTATCCGAATCAAAACGATGATATTATAGCACCAATGGTTAAATATGTTAAGGTTTAGCTTATTTTTGTTTTTGGGTAAAAAGTTAAATTAGCTGAACTGTACCCATAATTATTAAGTCACATCCACATGCTTACAACAACATTATGACTTGATTAGGACTAATTTTGACCTATGATTTTGATTACAATTTTGACATAATATGATATCGTTTAAACTCTATATGGATGTGATATGATTGTAGGATATTTTCAATCATCATTACACTATCATTACCTTTATCCTCTTACGCACTTACACGTGGAAATCATCAAGTGATGTATCATCTTGTTAATTTGGGTTATTATGATTTTCAATGAGTTTTATGGAATTGTATGGAGTGATGTATTCAACATGTCCAAATTTTACTTTGGACATGCTTGAATTTATCAAAACCCTATGAATTCATTAACGCAAATGTCCTTTTGATGACACACGATTCAATATTTTCCATGATAACATGATCATTTAAGCGTGCCAAGTCTCTGCTTGTGATCGTTCAATCGCTCAAATGGATCACGTTTTAAACTCATGCCTTTGTGTATTTTGGTCCATTCTTTCACCATCACTTACCTTCGTCCCTGCATAGCCGTTTACTCACCATTTTCTTCTATCCTCTGCAAACCTTGCATCTTCACCTCTATTTGAACAATTCCTAACCGTCTTGAGCCCGAAATATATGAGGATTTGTTCTAGATGCTGTAATTTCGAGAATGCATTGAGATTTTCTTTCAAGAAGGATGGAATCCATTTCTCCATCTTTTGCAGGGGTATGAAGAGGAGATTTCGTTGTTTTTTGTGAAAGGATTTGATGGTAAAATGGCCAGGTTTGGTCATCTCCTTTTTCCAGTAACTGAGGAGACCATTGTAGTCACGACTAAGCTCCCAAGAGAAGGCACTCATTGGAATAAACATTTGTTTCTTCCTTGGTCGACCTACGATTTCTCTCTTAAGCTGGGTTACCAACATGTTGCAGGTACTAAAGGATTTCATTGACAATGGATTAAGTCGGAATAACTCAACCCTCTAATCATCATCAGCCGCCTTATAACCTACTGGGGTAATTTTAATGTATTCAAAGCTTGTCATCTTTGCTTACTAGCACATTTTGTTAATCAATAATTTCTCAATTTTCCATTTTATTTCCCCAAAAGCTTAGAGAAAATTTCAAGTCAAGTTAGAAAGAATACATTCAATCCTAGCGGCAGTTTGTATCACCACATCATGATTAAGCTCCTAATATTGCATCAGCTCAAAGAGAGGAATGAGAATTGCGACAATTTCATGTTGAAAGTCTTGAACCCTCACCTAAATGTTTGAAAATGTCCTAGGCATGCCCATAACTATGACTCTAGTCAAACCCCTTCCACGAATAATAAAAGACCCAAAATTGTGCACATTGATGAAGATACACCAGAGGCAAGTTTCCCTGCCCATTCACTCACCCCTATCAAACTCGTGTTTGCTGAATTTTTACCTTTTATGCAAGTTCGCACCATGAACTGGAAGGCGAAGTCTATCTAGTCCATTATTCAGCCCATCGTCTAGACCATGGTTCAACCCAATGTTCAGACCAGTCATCCAGATAGTGTGGCCAAAGTGGATAAACCCATCACTAATTCATCTTTATTCACATTGGTTAGTGTCTCAGCTGAATTGCTCAAAGATCTTTCTCATGAGACTGTCCCTACACCTACTCAAGGCATGAGTCCTCAAAGACAAATCTCGTCTGTTGAGCTTGAGACACCATCCAAGGAATTGAGTCCACCTCGAGACTCCAAGCATCCCACAGAACCATCCACTCCTCATTAGCCGACAATAGACCAACTAAATCAAGGTTTGGAATGATCAACAAGTCGAAATGAAGAATACGACAAGATAATTGTAGATCTTCCACAAGAGAATAAGTAGTTACGTATTCAAGTTAAGACTGTTGAGGACCTTAACAAGGCCATTACTTCTTCACGTGACTCTCAACAGGACAGGCACGCTGTTCTAAAAGCACAGGATAGAAAATTGAAATTTAAGTCCCTTGTTTTGATCGGCTAAGTCGAAGGCAGTTGTTGATGCAGCTCCTTCTTCCTAAACTCCATTTTTTTTGCTCAGTGGGACCTGACATCTCTCCAGTTTGGGGGAGTGTTGATCCCAGTTTTGTCACTATTCTCGGCTTGTAATTTACTCTTTTGGAATCTATTTTGTCACCTTGTTGACATATTTTTTGTCATACATCTTATCATTCATCCCTAGGTATGAACGCATTTGGAATTTATGTAAGTCTTGATTTACTTTTATTATTTCATGATTTTGCTAAGAAATTCTGTGATATTTGGAAATATGTCTAATATATGAATTTGTTTTGTATATCATAGTCTTTAAACGAGCCAACATTGGACACACATTCATGCTAGATACATGCAGAGCATATCAAGCTCACCATTCAGCCTCTCCATTAGCCTGCACGCTGTTAGTTGGCATATTCCCAAATGATTAAAGAGAAAAAGAGTCTTTCGCTATTCTATTTTCCACGTGTTTGATCTTACGATGGTCCTTTCTCTAAGAATACTCACCATCCTACTTTGTCCATTTGAAACCATAATCCAAGTCCACGTCAATGAGAATTTATACGTCGTAGAACGCACGAGGAGAACCGACGTGCGAGAGAGCAGGAGGAGGACTATGTGTTGTCATATGGTTGTTTGTTCACCATAAAGGTCAACTACTTTAGTAATGTTAGACCACTAAAATGGTGAAACTGCTCATTCTTGTAAACATTATATATAGTCTCCTCCAAGCGAGAGCACAGTTAGTTAGCTATTTTTGTAAATCTGTTAGTTGACATTAGAGAATAAGCTCTGTAAAAACTCTATTGTGAATGTTAATATAAGTTCTATTTTCAATGTGTATACATGTCCTTGTTCTTATGAGTGATTGATTGAAATGCCACCCCGATTAGTGAGAAGGCCCCTCAACAACCAGTGGTCTCTATTTTTGTGTATGTTCCTGTTATCTCCTTTCTCGTAGATAAATAGTTTCTATTTATGTTTTGTTTATGCAAATTGGTTTCCTGTCAATTGATATTGTTCATGTCCTTTTTTACTGTGGCATATGTTTTATTATGAGTAATGTTGTGCTGCTAGTATAATTTCTATTTCTTGAACTAAAGTAATCGGTCGCACGTGTAGTTTATTTATAGTTTTCCTTTCAGCTCTCCTTCCAGTTTCTCTTTCAGCTTAATATCAAATGTTGTGTTTTTAATTAGATATAATTTAGTTAATTTAGTATCTTAGGTTTAGTGTGTAGTTAGAATTAGTTCTGTCAATTCTTATTTAGCTGTAGATTAGTTTTAGTTATATTCTAGTTTGTTTCATTTCATAATCGGGAATAGTCTATTTACAACCATATAGACTAGTACAAGTAATATCTTTGTCATTTTAATTATTAACTAGGTTCAATTACTATCATTTGTGCATCTTATTCTCATATGCATGAAATTAGCTGATATTTAGATCATCTAGGCCATTTATTTCCTAATTTTCATTATTTCCCTCAAACGGACTGTCCGTTTGTTCATCCTTTAATATTTCCCATTTTGTTTTAAGCCCGTTTAAAGTTCCATTTCTTTGAATTTTGAATTATGTTCTATTTTATAATTAGAAAATGGTTATATCTATAATTAAGACTTTATTCTAAATCATTTAAAGTATCTATATGTTTTTTATTTCTTCACCCATTACTGTTGTAATGTTTGGTAATTCTATCTCTAGTTTAGTTTAATTTATCTTTGTATATATTGATTTTAGGGTTAGACATGTTAATTTCTAGAGAAAAACACTCGCAGTTTGTAAATTGATAGTAGCATAGGACCGATTTCCTTCACTATGTGGTTACTAAAGATATTTGTAGAATAGGATTTAGAGGAGTTTTCTTTATTAAGTTTTCTACTTGTTTCTAAGTCATATTTTCCTCAAGGGGGTTTCATATAAGAGAAGTATACCTTTAACTTTCAAGTAATTGCTAAAAGAGTTTTGTTTCTTAATTAATAGATTAGTTGTTCTTAATATCTTTTTCATTAAATTCATTTGCTTATGGAATAAATCAAAATGTTTACTATCACCTATAATTGGACACTACTTAGTTTGCATATATTTGTAGAAGTTAAGTTAGATCTAATCCCATTTAGTTTCTTTATTTCTTTAGAAAGCCATTTTTATACACCTCATTCTAGAGTACCAATAACCATGAATGCATATACTCTAACAATCAAGGAGAGTGGAGCTAGGTAGATTGGTTCAATCACTGTATATTTGTCAAACCGATGTATAGTTTAGTTATGGGGTTTCTTAGATTAATTAAATAGTCATAATATTGTATCAAATAACATAATGTTTAGTAAGAGCTCTAAATCTATTCTAAACCTTTCTAATTCACAGATTAAGAAGCAGAATAATTAATTAATAAAGTGCACTGTAAATGAGTATTTTACTTCTTAGAATAGTGTTATTCATAAAATACATAGTTTATGGTTGAGAAAGTAGAGTAGTATAGCTCCTGCTCTAATCTAGTAAACTTGTCTTAGACTAATTACCTTAGTAATTGAATTTCTAGAGTTTGACTTGGTTTTTCATTTTGAAATATCTTTGGATCTTTTCTTTATTAAAATATTTCCAAGACACCTTAGGATCCCTTCTACCTTCGCATATATTTTGTATTAGTAGTTGAATTTCTAGAGTTTGACTTGGTTTTTCATTTTGAAATATCTTTGGATCTTTTCTTTATTAAAATATTTCCAAGGCACCTTAGGAGCCCTTCTACCTTCACATATATTTTGTATTAGCTCTAAGATTACAAACCTTCGTAGATAATTAAATATTCGGTGAATTAATTAAGGCAATATAACACTGAACAAGCATCTTATTTTCACTCTCATTGTTTGGATTTTATTATTGTTTTCCTATCAAAACTTATTTTTTTTGTATCTTGGAGTCTTCATTTTGTGTAGCATCTGTTTGGAATTTATGTCATATGATTTGAATCCCCTATTTAATGGCAATTTTTGATGAAAAAAAAATTGAATAAAACTGAACAAGACTCGGAAGTTTGAAACCCTTCCCTTTATCTATGTGCTATGATTCCAATAGGGAATCATATGCATGAGAATTCATGATGTTTAGTTACATTGATTCAACTACCTTACTCCTCCTCCTTTGAAAATGATTTAGTCTTAAAAAACTTGATTGTATGAGCATGTGCAAAACAATTCCAGTTTCTATGCTCTTTCAATTTTCTGACCACAATCATAGTTTTAAAGCTTGAAGGATACTTTTTTTAGGTAACAAGAAGAGGTTGAAGCAGGTTCTTTGCAAATGATTTAGTCTTAAGAAGGTTGATGGTATGAGCATTTCCAAACAAATCCACTTTCTATGCTCTTTCAATTTTCTTACCAAAATCATAGTTTTAAAGCTTGAAGGATACATTTTTCTAGGATAGGAACAAGAAAAACGATTTAGAAGGATATTAATGTTGGTTAACAATTCCTGAGATATTAGGTGAATTATGGAAAATACAAAGATAAATATGATAGTCATGATCCATGTTTTTAGAGTTAAACATCATTAACAATGAGAACACAATTTGAGTCATGATTTTGTGGTTTGGGGAACAATCAACCAATTACATGATAGTCAAGATAAGAAAGGTAAATTGTTCAGATGGGAGAAATGGGAGTTTGCAGAAGACAAAGGAAAAAGATCGTCATAGATCATTTCACCGAGTCAATGGGATTTTATAGCAAAGATTGCAAATCTTTCTAGTGTACAATAAACATGATTAGGTATAACAAGATCAATAACATGTGATTCTTTAATGATTATTTTTATGAATAAACTAAATCAATGGCTTTTGCTTCATGTTAGGGCTGATTGGAAAAGTTTTTCTATTCACCATTTAGATGTTTGGTCGTTTCTAATTCTTCCCGTGCTGTTGTTTTTTCATATTTCATATGAAAAAAAATAGGATAGTCTATACTCTTTGATTTATGAAAGAAATTGAAAACAATTGATGATGTTTGGTCATTTCTAATTTTTCCTCTGCTCTTGTTTTTTCTTATTTTATATGCAAAAAAATAGGATAGTCTATACTCTTTGATCCATGAAAGAAAGTGAAAGGATTCTTTGACATCTACACTTTTATCTTTTTTACAATCTATGTTTCAAAGAACTCTCTAAAGTGTTCTAAGCAAACTTTTAAAAATATTGCTTCAAGCCTGTGCCTATATTGTTTGAACTTAATGTTTTTTTAAAGTCATGGATCTTGAATATCACTATCAGTGCATATTTTGTAGTTGAAATATCATTGTTTCTAACATCAGTGACATGCCTGGTATTGCATATCACCATGCTACATTTTTTTAACCCATATAGTATTGGTTCATGTTACTCTAAACATTTTAACAGTTTAGGCATCGGGAACCACTGATCTTTTGAAAGATGCTTCAAGCAGAAGATGAATTATGAACTATCGGAGAGAAAGGAAAATGAAATCAAATGGAAAAGTAAAGCGATATATATATATTTTGTTTATTGTTAAGAGGCACTAAGTTGAGCTACTACAATGTCTTACTCAAAGGACGGATCACGTCCATGCATGGCCAGCTCAAAGGTGAAAATTGTTGAACCCTTTAGTTGCGATGATCACCCAAAGTCTACTGATTTAGTAATAGTTTTCTGGAAAATATCGATGGCTAGTCTTTTTTTTAATTTGGATGGTGAATAATGAATAATATCGTCAAATTCGACTAAATTTACATACATATCCGTCGTATAGAAGTGAGGGGATATTTCAATAGTTAAGTTAATACTTGACATCTATATTGAATTCATAATGAAAACATTAGAGAGTTAAAGAAAACCATGAGAGCTTGTTGCAAAGTGGAGGAAAGCATAATTACTACTACGTTATGCAGTGCAGCCTCCTCAAATCTAGAATCTTATGTCAATTGGGATGGAGTTGAATGGACCAAATAAGCCAAACGATCTCTGTCCAAGCAGATCATGGGAGGCAAAGACTTCAAGTCTGCATTTTGTATTACAAGTCAATGTGATATCCGCTCTATTTGAGATCATTGTAAACACTATTGATAGTAAAACAAAAAACTATAGTCATATTATGGTAGCCCTGGGTCTTGTAAATGGCGAGGAAAATTTATATTTTTTTATTCGATCGACAGTAATGTGGACAGGAAAGATCACATATGTAGCAAAGGCTATCTGAATTCTTTGATTCAATTTAAAGAGGCAGTTACAGCACTTAAATCTATTAGTTCAGGTTTTCCATTGAATTAGCTTGAAAAAAAAAGGGAGTTTTAAGCGAGTTAAAATTGATTAGTTGCCTTAAAATTGTTGTCAAAAAGGACCGGATTGCCCATTATTCTTCTCTATTTCTTCATACCACTTACAAATTCTTTGATGATGCAAGACCAAACTGGAAGTTTGTCAAAGTCTCCTACGGTAACCGAGCAACTTCTTACATTGTGCCCAGAAACGAGTGCGTCACTCACTCCCCTTCCTCCCCTCTTCTTAGTATGTAGGTGAAAACTAATCAACCAACTGTTATTCCTTGTTTCTGCTAGTCTATTGGCAAAAATTAACTTTTTAGTGAAACCAACTTAAACATAAAAATCCTGTAATAATAATTAGTAAATCATTGTTTACCACTTCCTCGTATATGGGCTTAGGCATAGAATGGTTTTCAATTACTTTTGAATAGCCACGTAGCAGCTGATATTATGTTTGGGTCCCAAGAGCATTGAAATGTGTCGTTCATAGGTTTGTCAACCTGTGTTGTTACGGTTCCTCTAATTTTTTTGTAACGAGTGGACTGGTGCATGCATTAGGCACTTGTACACTTATTCTTTCTATTTTATTTTTTATTGGATATTAATAAAATTATTTTAGACTATCTTTTATGTATTTTGTAAAATAGTGGATTACATAAGATCAAATGTAAAGAAGTTTAATTTCAATAAATAATCTTAGTTTTGATTAATAATATATTTTTCCGTAAAAATAAATAAATCTCTAAGTTTATTTGAAAATATATATATATATATTAGAAAGCTCAATCCAAGCTTGTTAGAAAAATATAGAATGATTTATGTAATTTATATATGGCGACAATCCAAGGAGGGAGGCTGTTGGTAAAGTGAGGAAGTATGAAACTAGCTTTCTTTATTGTTGGAAAAATGTAATTACTCGCAGATCTGTACTTGACTTCCAGCCGACTCTGTCAGAGTATGTACAAGTCAAGATCTTGTCTGTCAGTCTGACAAGAAGGAAAAGTCCACGAGTAGGCAACATAGTCCAATCGAATTTAATTCAGAAGCTAAGTTGTTAGGTAGAGAGTTATTACAGTCTTTAATGGCAAGTGAGTCGGCCCATGTAGTAGAAATTTTCATACTACCTATAAATAGAAGAAGCATTTTGTAAATCAGTTTACACAGACACAAGAGAGACATTAGACAGCAGAGGAACTGAGGGTGAGAAAGAGAAGTCAAATCTCAAGCTTCTGTGCATGTGATTTAGTCAAAAATCTAAAGCTCCGTGGACCAACGAGTCTGGACCGACCAGTTTGTAATACTTTTTTATTTCCACATAGTTAATATATGAAATAGTTTGTGGTTGAATGCATGATTATTTGGTCGCATATATTCCCAGATTTACTTCTGTAAATGTCTTTTACAATTACTAATAAGTAAAAGAACAAGAACCCATAAAAATCTCACAGCGTGAAAGTTCTAGGTTTTACGCCACATTGGTCGCCTCAAGTCTTCCTACATATTTGGGCATATGTTTCTCATAAGTTATTTGGATTTGTAAATGTGTCTATTTTACTTCATCTTACTCACAGGTGAAAAGTATTTGTAAGTTCTTAAGTCTTTAGACTAAGAAACATATTCTGCAGATTTCGACCAAAGTGAGCCAACTAGAGTGGAAGAGACGACTTGGTGGAAGAACCAACTTGGTCGAAGCAACCGACTTGGTCGAAGCAGCCGACTTGGGTGGAGAGTGGACTTGGTCGAAGCAGCCAACTTGGTCGAAGCTGCCGACTTGGTCGAAGAACCGACTTGGTCGAAGTAAAAGTGGTCGAGGTAAAAACCGGTCGGACAAGTAAGTCGAAGTAATTTTGGTCGCGTGTAGGACCGACTAAAATTTATAAACTTGTCTAGTCGAACATAGACAAGTTTCACCCGTCTGGTGAAAAAGGAAAGTAAAAGTGAAAATTTTAAATTTAATTTCGACTGAGCCCTAAACCCAAGTTTAGTCGGCTCGGTTTTGGCTATCTGGTATCAGAGCTTGGTATTATATCAGAGCTAGGTTATATCAGAGCAAGGTTTATATTAGCCCAATATTTTAGGAAAGAAATCTTGTCTTAAAAAGTGGAAATTAATTTTCAAAGAAAAGTTAATTAAAAAATTAAAAATGGCTTCCACTTCTCGTTCATTGTAACCTCCAAGTTTTACAGGAAAGAATTATGAATATTGGTCTTTAACAATGAAGGCTTTATTCAGAGGACAAGATGTCTGGGATATAGTCCAGCATGGTTATGCAGAACCAGCAGACATGGCAACATATAACAATCTCACAGAGGCTGAGAAAGATGTCTTGAGAGAACAGAGGAAGAAAGATGGAAAAGCTCTGTTTTTCATACATCGAGCTATGCATGAGAGCATACTCCCAAGAATAGCAGCATCGACTAATGCCAAGGAATCATGGGATACATTGGAGACTGCCTATGAAGGTTTGGATAAGGTAAAGACATCCAAGCTGCAGATTCTGAGAAAAGATTTTGAATCTCTGTGCATGAAAGATTCAGAGAATGTAGACATATTCTACACCAGAGTTGTTGGGTTGATAAACCAACTGAAATCTCATGGAGAACCCGTATCAGACCAAAGGGTTGTTGAAAAAATTCTCAGAAGTCTTCCCCCAAGATTTGAAAATTTGGTTGTGACCTTAGAGGAACACACAGACATGTCGATATTCTCCATTAATGAGCTGCAAGCGTCACTCATCAATCATGAACACAGAATCAGCAGATCACAGACATCATTAGAAGGTGCATTTGCAGCACAGTCATCCATAAGCCGTGGTAGAGGCAAGGGGAGAAACAACTTCAGAGGCAGAGGAAGAAGTTATTCAAGAGGAGGATGAGGCAGAAGTTCTGCAAATGTCGATGGTAGAGGAGATAACCAGAACCCAAGTTAGCCAAGTGGCCAGAGGTTTGATAAATAAAAAATTCAATGTCATTACTGTAAGAAGTTTGGTCATTATGCATATTAATGCAGGAAGAAGCAATATGACCAAGGAAGACAAAGCCCAAGTCAGTCGACCAACACCAACACTTCGACAAGTGCAATGTTAATGGCATCGACATCTCCACTTGAATGCAATGCTGTTCAAGAAATTCCACATGACATATGGTACCTAGACTCAGGATGCAGCAACCATATGACTGGTAATTTAAATCTATTTTCCAGTATAGAAACTTCAGTTAAAACTAATTTTACACTTGGAAATAATGTCCAAGTTACTGTCTTAGGAAAATGCACTGTTTATATTCTAACCAAACAGGGGGAGAGTAAGTATATCCCTGATATCTATCATGTCGAAGGTCTGAAACATAATCTGTTAAGCAATGGACATTTGTTACAAAAAGGATACAGAGTCTACATGGAAGATGAACACTGTGTGATAAAAGACAAGCGTCCAAGTGACCAGCTGATAGAAAAAGTGCCAATGACAAGCAACCGCTTGTTTCCATTGAGTATAGTTCCCGACATAAAATGGAACACAAAGATAGGAGCTGCATTCAAGACAGAAAGTGAAGAAACAGTCGAGATCCTCAACAAGAGAGAAAATTGCAGCGCTAATTTGCAAGCTGCATTTCAAACAGAAGTTCAGGATGAATCCTGGTTGTGGCATTTCAGATTTGGACATCTGAATTTTGGTGGGCTAAAGCTACTGCACACAAATAATATGGTGAAGGGATTACCATTGATCGACAAACCAGAGAGGGTTTGTGAAGGCTGCATTTTTGACAAGCAGCACAGAGAGACATTTCTAGTCGGAAAGTCTTATAGACCATGCACACCACTTGAAATTGTGAACTCTGACATTTGTGGTCCAATGCAGACATCATCCATTGGTGGCTGCAAGTATTTTCTAACCTTTATTGATGACTACTCAAGAAAGACATGGGTATATTTCTTGAAACACAAATCTGATGCATTTGATTATTTTCAGCAGTTCAAGGCACTCGTGGAGAACTAGAGTGGTCACCGCATCAAGATCTTAAGGACCGACAGAGGAGGTGAATATCTTTCAAATGAATTTCTAAAATTTTACAAGACCCATGGCATACAGAAACAATTCACTGCATGGTATACACCTCAGCAGAACGACAGAGCCGAAAGAAAGAACAGAACCATCATGGAGATGGCACGCAGCATGTTGGCAGCCAAGCATTTTCCAAATGAGTATTGGGGTGAAGCATTCGCAACTGCCGTATACATTATGAACCGATGTCCAACAAAGAGTGTGAAGAACAAAGTTCCCCAAGAAGCATAGATAGGTATGAATCATAGTGTTTCACATTTAAAAGTTTTTGGTTGTGTTGCATATGCTCATGGTCCACATGAGCTGAGAAGGAAGCTAGACAAGAAGGGACAGAAATGTATTTCTGTCGGCTATTCAGAAGAAACAAAAGCATACAAGTTGTATGACCCCGTCACAAGGAAAGTGATAATCAGTCGGGATGCTCAATTTGTTGAGAATGAATCATGGGATGGAACCGTTGACATAAATGTCAAGATTGTGTCGAACGTTGACAATGATGATATGGAAGAGGAAGTGGTTCAAATACCACATGTAAGTCAACCGGTCGGAGCACCGTTGACTCCCATGACAGCAAGACATGGTTTAGCACAAGGATCATCGACACAAGTAGCAGCTCAAGCTACACCAACAAGTACACCAAGAGGACAGCAGACTCCATCAAGCATTTCATCGAGGTCAACATCGACAGAACTGGTGAAGACAAGAAGTCTGCGAGATATATATGAAGCTGGTACACCTAATTAATTCTCTCTATTTGCATTATTTTCCCTTGTATATGATCCACTAACATTTGAAGAAGCTGTTGAAGAAGAAGTATGGGCACAAGCCATGGATGAAGAAATATAATGCATTGAGAAGAACCAGACATGGGAACTGGTCGATGTACCAAAAGACAAAGATGTAATCAGCGTCAAATGGATTTATAAGACAAAGAAAGATGCTAATGGGAATGTGCAAAAGCACAAGGCAAGAATGGTATCAAGAGGGTTCACATAGCAACCCGACATCAGCTTTAATGAAAAGTCGGATTGACTCCTATCTCATTGAAAAAGGATTTCACAAAAGTGAAAGTGAACCGACTTTGTACAACAAAGTCGATGAGCAAGGTAAGATGTTAATTGTCTGCCTATATGTAGATGATTTAATATTTACTGGTGATTATGGCATAGCAGATTTTAAAGCAGTCATAGAAAGTGAATTTGAAATGACTGATCTGGGGCTTATGAAGTTTTTCTGGGCATTGAAGTTCAGCAGTCTGAAAGTGGTATCTTTATATCACAGTCTAAGTATGCAAGTGAAGTTTTAAAAATGTTTAACATGTCTAACTACAAGACAGCCCCAACACCAGTGATAATAGGTTTAAAATTGAGCAAGGATGATGAAGGATCCACTGTAGATCCTATGCTGTTCAAAAGGCTTGTTGGCAGCCTTATGTATTTGACAGCAACAAGACCAGACATTATGTATGGAGTAATTCTGATCTCAAGGTTCATGGAGTCACCAAAATACTCACATTGGCAAGCAGGTAAAAGAATTATGAGGTATGTAAGTGGCACAAAAGACCTTGGTATTATGTTTTCAACCTCAGAAAATTTAAAACTCATTGGTTACACTAACAGTGACAATGGAGGCAGCATAGATGACAGGAAGAGCACATCTGGGTACACATTTCATTTTGGTACAGTTGTTGTTTCATGGGCTTCAAAGAAATAGCCCATAGTAACTCTATCTTTAGCTGAAGCAGAGTATGTTGCAGAAACAAGTGCTGCATGTCAAGCTGTCTGGATGAGAAGAGTCTTAAAAGACTTGTCATAGAACCATCAAGAACCGACAACAATCTTCTGTGACAACAATTCAGCCATAGCATTATCAAAGTCATGTGTTTCACAAGAGAACCAAGAACATCGACAAAAGGTTTCATTTTATAAGAGGGTTGGTAAACGACAAGGAAATTTGTTTGGAATTTTCCAGGTATGAAGACCAACTTGCCGACATCTTCACAAAGCCATTGGCAAAGGACACATTCCAGTATCTGCGTAGTTATCTTGGAATGACAAGTTCTCCACAATGAACTCTGTCATAAAAAGAGCATGTCTAAGCTCTGAAACATTGTGTAAATTTTGTTTTTGAAAACCTCCATCTGCTCATAATTAAGGGGGAGTGTTGGAAAAATGTAATTACTCGCAGATCTGTACTTGACTTCAAGCCGACTCTGTTAGAGTTTGTACAATTCGAGATCTTGTCTGTCAGTTTGACAAGAAGGAAAAGTCCACGAGTAGGCAACATAGTCCAGTCGAATTTATTTCAGAAGCTAAGTTGTTAGGTAGAGAGTTATTACACTCTTTAATGGCAAGTCAGTCGGCCCATGTAGTAGTTGAAATTTTCAGACCACCTATAAATAGAAGAAGCATTTTGTAAATCAGTTTACATAGACACAAGAGAGACATTAGAAGCAGAGGAACTCAGGGTGAGAAAGAGAAGTCGAAGCTCAAGCTTCTGTGCATGTGATTTAGTCGAAAAGCTGAAGCTCTGTGGACCGACGAGTCTGGACCGACCAGTTTGTAATACTTTGTTATTTCCACATAGTTAATATATGAAATAGTTTGTGGTTGAATGCATGATTATTTGGCCGCATATATTCCCATATTTAATTCTGTAAATGTATTTTACAATTACTGATAAGTAAAAGAACAAAAACCCATAAAAATCTCACCACGTGAAAGTTCTAGGTTTTATGGCACATTGGTCGACTCAAGTATTCCTACATATTTGGGCATATGTTTCTCATAAGTTATTTGGATTTGTAAATGTGTCTATTTTACTTCATCTTAGTCACAGGTGAAAAGTATTTGTAATTTCTTAAGTCTTTATACTAAGAAACATATTCTGCAGATTTCGACCAAAGTGAGCCGACTAGAGTGGAAGAGCCGACTTGGTCGAAGCAACCGACTTGGTCGAAGCAGTCGACTTGGTCGGAGAGCCGACTCGGTCGAAGCTGCCGACTTGGTCGAAGAACCAACTTGGTTGAAGTAAAAGTGGTCGAGGTAAAAACCGGTTGGACAAGTAAGTCGAAGTAATTTTGGTCCAGTGTAGGACCGACTAAAATTTATAAACTTGTCTAGTCGAACATAGAAAAGTTTCACCCAACTGGTTAAAAAGGAAAGTGGTCGGAGTGAAAAGTAAAAGTGAAAATTTTAAATTTAATTTCGACTGAGCCCTAAACCCAAGTTTAGTCGGCTCGGTTTTGGCTATAATTTATCTTTGTTTTATTTGATTTGATCATTATAATTTTGTATGTATGTCATAATGACATTCAGTCTTTATAATATTATTATTTTATGGTTTACTGGAAAACAAAATGACAAGATTTGAAGATTTAATAACTTGGATTTGTTTCAAAATTTCTTTTATCTTGTAAAGTTTTTCTATATAATTTTGTAATGTTTGTTAGTAACTTTTGTTAGTAACAAAAGAATAAAAAATAAAAATTTTAATTATCAGCCCAAATAAATGTTGGCAAAAGAAACAACTTAATATCGGGAGATGTTGTAATGTTACTGCCTAACAAAAAAATAATAAAAATAAAATTTAACTATCCCAAAAAAATGTGACTGAGAAAAAAACACAATATGGATGAATTGTTTTAAAACCATGTGCAAGGCCTACTAAACAACCCATGGTTTAGGAGGGCCTTCCAAATGGTTTTAAGACCATGTGCAAGGCCTCCTAAACAACCGATGGTTTTAGGAGGGCCTTTTACATGGTTTTAAAACCATGTATGGGGGAGATGTTGTAATGTTAGTTTTTAACAAAATAATAAATAATAATCAATGGCTATACATACTACACACCAAAGCTCATAGATACCTAAAACTTTATAAAACCTAGAATTTGGATTGGCGAGAATAAAGTTACAACATTATTTTTATCATTTTAGATCTTTGAAAAAAAAAGGACAATAATAATTATTAAAATAACTTCTTTTTTTTTAATTCAAATATTTGATAAGCTTCTTATGCTTTATACAATTGTAGCTCATAAGCTAATAGATTATATCTTCTATATAATTGTGAAGGTTTATTAAATTTTTGAAATTTTTTTATAACATTTTACATTTTACCTTGATGTTCTTGTGAATAGAAGGATACATTTTTCATATATATATATTTATAATAAATTTGTATTAATTAAATTATAAATTAGAAATCAAATTGATATTGCACAAATTGTTTAAGTAACCATTTTATAAATAATTTTAAAACAATTCATCCTTAAACTACAATAAATTTTAGATAATACAAGTGACTATAATACAATGTACCAAAATGTAACACGCAAACTCTTCTGATTTATTTGTATCGATTGAACTATACCCATTAACAAAATACAAAATATCTTGTATACATAAAGGTGATATCTTGAAAAAAATTATTACCAAATTTAATAACATTATAATATGGAGACTATTTTGAAGATAAGTCTATTGACATCTACATGTTAAGTGATTTATTTAATGATGGAAAGTTTACAATCAATTGTGAAAACATAATAGCGGGCATAAATACTTACAATGTTTTTAATTCATTGGATATACTTACAACTATTTTTACATTGCACTACAAAAAAATTGGAAAAGTGGGAGTGCAGGAATATTAGAAAAATTGGATATTATCGAACAAAAAATGTAAAGAGAAACTAAAGTAAAATTTTGCTTGTAATAAATAAATTCTTAAATTCTTATATAACTAAACTTTGTAACCAACATTTTCATATTATTTCTAGAAGTATGTTTTATTAATACACAATTTATGCTATTTGAGTTTTTTTTTCTTGCTTTATTTTAAATTAAATTTCAACATAAGTCTTAAGATGGTATCTAATGTGTATGAAGATTACATAGTATATTGTATGTGTTAAGAGCTCCATAATGTAATAAGATCTATATTATTTTCCTAAATTGTTATTTTCATATTTTATAGAACTTTGATTTGTATAAAACATCATCAATCAATCCTAAACTTGGATCTACCAAGCACCAAGAGGGATCCAATTTCTTGAGGTGTAAATTTTTTTAATCTTAAAATTTTTATATGGCGACATAATTTTCGAATGTATTTTTTATATTTTTTTTACACAGTCTATGAAGAACCTCAGCAAAACAATGTATTATTTTGTAAAAGACCATTACATATAAAGGAAACTAAAACCATTATCTACAGTTACATAATGAGATTATTAACGAGAATTTACTAACTAATAACTGGAATATTATTTACAATGGAATTCTGAAGGATTATTCAACATTCTCCCATTAATCTTAAGCGGCATCTCACATGCCAAGCTACATTTCATTTTTTTCAAACTTTTCATGGGCCAATGCTTTAGTAAAGATATCTTCAATTTTCTATGAAGTAGAGAAATGTGTCAGATGAATGGTTTTGGCCTCAACATCATGTCGAATCAAGTGATATTTTGTGTTGATATGTTTGTTTCGATCATGGAATTTTTTATTCTTGGCCAATTGAATTGCGGAAGAGTTGTCATCAAAGAGAGGCATTGAAGTCATTTATTTTTCCTGCAAGTCTGTAAGTATTTTACGAATCCAAATGATTTCTTTTGTGGCTTGAGATGATGCAACATTTTCGGCTTGAATTGTAGAATCAATGGGAATATATTTCTTTTGTGATCTCCAAGCGATAGTTATTGATCTAAGGTTCATCAAATAATCTGAAGTAGACACCCCATGCTCTTTATCTCCATCAAAATCATAATCTTCATAACCACTGAGATGGAAGTATGGAACTTTAGAATATTTGATGCCATAAGATTGAGTTCCATTTAAATATTTGAGCACCCACTTTGCTGGTTTCCAATGACCTTCACAGGGCTAATGCATAAACCTGCAAAACATTCCTACAACAAAAGTTATGTCAGGACTAGTAGTAGTAAGATAAATTAAACTTCCAACAAGCTTCATGTACATTGTTTGATCTTCAAATGTGCTACCTTTATTTGATGTAAGATTTATATTCTATCCCATCGATGAAGAAACATAATTACAATCCCACATACCAAATTTTCTCAATAACGCTCCAACATATTTTTTTTTTGAGAAATAAAAATGTTATTTGGATTTTGATCTACTTCAATTCTTAAATAATAATGTAATAACCCCAAATTTGTCATCTAAAAAATGTTTTTCAACTCTCTTTTAATAGAGGCTATGATCCAGGCCATTCCCAGGTGCATGCTGGGGAGAAAAGTTGAATGAATGAGTCGAGTACTGTTATGGAGGAAGCATATAAGAAGAATCAACAAAGAAGGAAACACACTAGGTTGACAAGAAGTATACACACAGACAATATGTAAGAATTCGAACCAATTTATTACCTCTGTCCCATGAAAGATGGAGGAATAAGGTAGAATGTCTATATTACATAATGTACATGATTATATATGATGTTAAGATGCTTGGGTGACTACCCGCTACGTTAATTTACAAAGAATTTATATCTGTTCAAAAGTTCAATCACCGTACACCATGTTGATATGTTGTATTCGAGGCGGACCTGTCGAGGTGAACCTCTCGATTGCAAACTTGCCAACATAAAATGTCAAGGCGAACCTATTGAGGAGAACCTGTCGGCTGCTGAGGAGAATGTATTATCTACTGGTCGGATCGTTCCTCCTTCCTTAAGAAACAATCGTCTCCATTGTGTATATGTTTAGCTGGGGAAACTTGTTGGCGGCTTCATTAGAAGAGTACCATTTTCCTTGTGTGAGGAGTTGTCCAGCTTTAACCACTTGAAACAAGGGGATGGAGTTTGTCCTTGTAAGCCTTATGCATCATCCCACAATGGTGTCGCAAAGAAGAGGTTCCTAAACATGTGGATGGATGTCTTCAGGTTTTTCTATATGCAAGTCATTCTACTCCAACAATGGTGCATGGTATGGTTGAAGTAGATCTACATTGCAAAACTGGATGTAGGTTGAGGCATGCTAGAATGTCGAGCTGAAAAGCATTTTCGTGACTCCGTTTAAGGATACTATATGTAAACTATTGTAGAGGTTTCATCTTTCTATATGGACTAGTGAAGTGCTCCTTCTTTAGATGTAACTAGACCTGATCATCAATTTGGAATGCATGAGGAATATGATGCTTGTCATGCCGGGCCCTATCTTTTTAATTTGCTCGTTGTAACATCTCTTATTCTTGCTTCTAAATGGTGTATATTTGATCTCTAAACTTCAATGCTTTCTCCATTTCTCATCCTTCGAAGTCGGTATTTTTCAACTATGTTGAGGAACTGATTAAGCCAATAGGCACTGAGGGTTGAAATCTGTAATAGATCTCAAATGGAATATTTTCCATAGAGCAGTGTTGAGCATGATTGTAGCTATGCTGTATGTATGGGAGGCTATCATCCCATGTTCGACGATGCTTTTGGTTGTACATGTGAAGCAATTATATGACTAAGTGACTTACAACTTCCGTCTGTTTGCAAAAGGAAGGTTGTCAACAAAGAAAGTCTCGTATCAAGTTGTTGCCAAATATTTTTCCAAAATGTGATGACAAATATAGCATCTTTTTCTGAAATATTGGTCGTCAGGAGGCCGTAGTGTTTCCACACATGTTCAAAGAAGAGCTGACTAGTTTGATGTGCTGTCGTAGTCTTCTTACATGGTAAGAGTATAGCCATCATGGAAAATATGTCGACTACTACTAATATCGCGTCATGCTGATGTTTGGTAGTAGGATATCTCGTCAAGTAGTCCATAGAAATAGATTCCCATGGTCGACTAGGAACTGGAAGGGGTGTATACAGTCCTTGTCATCGATTCGGGGATTTAACAATTGCACAAACCACGCACAATCGAATGTACTTGTTGATGGCATAATTAAGTGAAGGCCAATAAAAATACTTTTGGAGGATAACAAGTGTTTTTGTGACTCCCAAATGTCCTATAGTCTTGCTTTAGTGTGCGTCCCAAATGAGATTTTGTCGGTGCTCATCGGTCAGTACACAAAGCTGTCCAAGCTTGTATAGCAAGGTGTCTTTCAAGAAGTAGTTGACAATTGACAACTTGTCGGTTTGAAGCTGTCGATTATTGTAGAAAAATTGTAGTCTACCAAATACAACTGCGACTAACTAGTGGTGTCATAACCCTGCATACTCATTACTATGGACAGTAAAGTAATCGGTGGTTTGTTGAGACAATCGGCTGCTGCATTGGATTTTCCTTTCTGATACCTAATTACCAACTAAAATTGTTTTAGGTAATTAAGCCACTTGAGATATCGAGTTGTATGTATTTTGGACTGAGTCGGAGAGAACTACAAAGGTTTATGGTTAGTGAGGATGATTGTTTCCTTGCCAGGAATGTAGTGTCTCCATTGCTTAAGAGATTTCACAATGGCACACAATTCTTTTTCATGTTTCGAGTACCTTCTCTCAGTGTCGCTAAAAGTCTTAGAATGAAACTTGAGTTGGTGACCTAACTGAGTGATCAATGTGCCGAGGGCATAGTATGATGCATTCGTCTCAATCTCAAAGGGATGATGAAAATAAGTAACACAAGTACCGGTGTAGTACAAAGATTGTTTTTTAGTTGTTCAAGATCTTGTTGTTGTGTCATTGTCCATTTGAAGACATTTTTCCCATTTCCTTTCATTAACTGATTCAAAGGCCATGCGATGTGACTGAAGCCAAGTATGAATCGTCGATAGAAATTCGCCAAACCAAGAAAACTCCTTAGTTCTTGAATTTTTTGAGGAATGGTCCAATATTTGAGGATATGTACTTTTTATGGTTGGACATGAATTCCTACAAAGTCAATTACATACCCCAAATATTAGATGTTGGTCATCACAAACAAGCATTTGTCCATGTTTAGATATAGTCAATGTTGCTAGAGAGTGTCGAAGTTGTTGGAAATATTATTCCCATGATCAAATGAAAATCAAAATATCATCGAGATAGCCAATGACACATTTACCAATTAAATGTCATAGAAGGTCCATATATCTCATGAAGTTTGCACGTGCATTGGTTAAGCTAAAAGGCATGACTAACCATTCAAATGATCCTTCCTTGGTTTCGAAAGTCATTTTCCATACATTGGTGGACTCGATTGGAATCTGGTGGTATCCTTACTTGAGGTTGAGTTTTGTAAATAACTTAACACCTATAATATTGTCGATGAATTCATCAATTCGTGGAAGAGGGTATCTGTTCTTAACTAAAAAAAAATTGAGATCCCGTTAGTCGATGCACATGTGCCAAGTCCCATCTTTATTTGGAACTAAGACAACTAGACTTCTGCAACGAGAGGAGCTAGGGCATATTTGACCCTTGTTGATCAAATCCTAGATTTTCCTGCAAATCTCTTCATTTTCGAGGGTGGATTTTCTATAAACAGATGCATTAGGTGATGAAGAACCAGGAACAAGTTCAATGGATTTTTTTACTTGATAGTGTAGAGGTACTCTATCTCATGATTGAAATGTGTTTTGGTATTCTTCAAGAATGTTGTTATTCTGTTGCTGTTCTCAAGAGCTATGTTGGTTGGTGAGTTGACTCGTTGCTGCAATCTCCATAGAATGTTGAGGCTTAATCATGATTAATGTGAAATTTTGAACATGATTGATAAGCTTCTTTGTTTGTTTGGTAGATATCATAAAAACCTTTGATGTGGGTTGTCGCTCTAGTATGCCATACCATTGATTTTGGATTTTGACAATCACCTTCTGAGGCCATGACTCATATGTACCATGTCGATCCCATAAGTAGGGTTTCTTGAATAGAGCGCCGGCTACAGAAAGTTATGCCATGTCATAGAATACTTCATCTTCAAAAGGCTTAATGAAGTGGGTGAGTTTTCATTGCCATGTGATCCTTAGTTCCTTTCCATCCTTCATCCAACTGATATTGTAAGAGTGAGAATGCAGAGTGGTGACAAGACCTAATTTATTTACAAGATCTTCAGAAATGAAGTTCTTTTGGCTACCATTATCCATAATCAAATGTAATGGATTGTTATGAACCCATATTTTTGTATGGAACAAGAGTTCTCGTTCCTCCTCATTGATGATGGTCGAGGCTATCAGAGTGGCCGAGGTCGAATCCAAGAGAGTTGATGTATCTGGATCATATTCTACCAGGTTTCTGTCAGACAAGTTAGACATCAACAATTTTTTCAAAAATGTCTTCCGAGCTTTGCATTCTAACGTATCATTGCATGATGAACTATGATAATCAAACCATTTCATGGTAGGATCTTGCTTATTGCAATTCCTCTTGTCTTTTTGAAAGTTCTTCTTTTGATGATCTCACTTTGGCGGAGTTGGATGAGAAGGATTCTTGAACTTGTTGCAATCGGCTGGTGACTTATTGTCTGATGTTTGACATGTTGGCTTGTTCACAAAACATATTTTTCCTTTATTTTTAGCTTCAATCTTTTTGGCACAATGAAATTCATCTGCAAGTGTACCAACAGTCATAAATTCCATCTCTTGATGAATGTACAGGGATAAATCGTTGACGTACTTCAAGACAAGCAATTTCTCTTCTTCTTGGATGCCAAGTCTATCCGTGAGTTGACAGAACTCATCGACGTAACTCTGTATGGATTGGTATTTCCATTGCCTTAGATACTTCCATTTCTTGTACTATTGTTCAAGGTACTTGGGCAAATGTAACTCCTTTAGGACATATTCGACAAATTTTACCCATGTGCTGATGGGGTCTTCTTATTTTTCTATCTTTGTCAGTAGATTCTCCCACCAACAGTGTACGAAGGTCGACATATTTAGGGACGCAATTGTCATCTTTTCAGCTTCAAAGGGTTGATTTATCACATTGTAACATTCTATTTGTTGTACCCAACTGTCGATGGATTTCACGTTAATATTTCCTTCAAGGTTCAACATGTCCAGATTCATTTACACTTTGAAGGGGACTATTTTATTGAAGTGAGATGGCGTCAATGATTCTCTGGAATTCGCAGTGACTCTCGTGAGAATCTCACTGAACTGGGTGAACATTTTGGTTCACTGGAGTGCCAGTGATTTTTCTATGAGTTGTTCTGTCTCCTCAATTACATGTGTATTATTTGCTTCTTTGACCATCTTTTCTAAAGTCGAAGGAAGTGTCTTCTTGAGTTGTTGAGTTTCTAAGCATGTTTGAACAGGTATAAGTTAAATAACTTTGATGAAAGTGCTTATGTAAATTAAGCTCTTGACAAGATCTTGCTCTAATACCAATGATCCAGGCTATGCCCAAGTGCACGTTGGGGACAATAGTCGACTAAATGATTTGAGCACTATTATGGAAGAAGCATATAAGAAGAATAAACAAAGCAGAAAACACACTAGGTCGACAATAAATATACACACATTAGGGGAATTTTGAGGTAATAAATGGGCCTCAAAAGAAAAAATGTACTATCAAAATCCACTTTAAAACAACCAATCACATTTTAGAAGATGACATCATCTATAATCGTTGAGGTGGCATTGGTTGAGTTAAGGATGCTTATTTGTCAAATTGTAAATAGTGAATGAAAACCCATAGTTAATTATATGAATGTTGTTAGTAAAGTAGTCATTATGAAACTAATACTCATAGATTATTTTTGAATATAATATAAATTTACTAAAGTACTCTTAAAGTACTTAGAAAGAAAAGTACTCTATATTTTAATATAAAATAAATTACAAATACCAAAAGGATAAATGCTTTATCCAAAACCAATATTATGTAATTACTTTTTTCTATATTTTAATATAAAATAAATTACAATTACAAAAAAATAAATACTTTATTCAAAACTAAAATTATGTAATTATTTTTTCAATTTATAAAATATATATGTCAAATCTTTATTTAAAATCAAAATCACTTAGCATTTTATAATAAAAATAAATATAAAAATATTTTGATGATTAATTTTTGTTTTGTTTTTTAAATACTTAATATATGCAATAATCTATTATAATTATTATTTAAATATAAAAAATAAATTTATTTATTTTATTATAATAAATTATTATATCTATTTTTATCTCCTTGAATATTACTATTAATACTACATTCTTTTTTTCAAAATTTAGGTAATATTCAATGTTCATATTTTACTATCACTTTTTAATATTTGAAACACCTTCATCTATATCAACATAAACTAGATACACATATTCGAGTTATAAAACCAAATACATACGTGAAACCTTAATGTAATAATTTGAATGAACTATTATATTATATTATAGTAATATATTATATTATAATATTTTTATTACATATAATCTAATTTGCTTAATATTAACACCACATTTTTGTGATATAAATTTATGTACTCTTCGTTCATCATAATATTAACATTTTTATATTAACATCATAATTTATTTATGTACTCTTCCTTCCTTATTCCCCAAGGAATAAGGAAATGAGGCAGGCTAACACATAGCCAAACATATGTCAAGGCTCAGTCAAGCCCACACAGTTGAGTTTATCAAAGCAAGAGTACACAACAACACATAACCAAGCCAACAAGTTGGGTTTATCAGGTTATCAGGAGAAGGAAGCACTGTCTATTAAGCTTGTGGGCTCACTAAAGAGGTAAGGATGCCTTCACAAGAACTAGCTTAAATTCTAAGACATCCACACACACCTAACACAAGGAATCATTCCCTTCTCTGCTGCACAGTCCCTTAGGACATGACTTCCCTTCCAATGCTTTTCAAGGGGTGTAGAGAAAAGAATCAACCCTCTAGCTCTGTCTATGAGGTTCCTGCAAAACACTAGGTTTTTCAAGTAGAATCTTTTCCACTCCTACACAGTCCAAAGACCAATTGCATATGCAACAATATACACCATTTCTAGGTAGAGGTGAACATTTCATCCACAGAATTAATTTCCATGGAGGGTAAGAACAACCCACTAACAGCAGGCCATATCCTAGGGATGTTTTGGCCCTAACGTGGACAAAAATGAATTCATCAACAATACTCAAAAGGATGTGGTCTCTCCTCAAAACCATTGGGCAACACAAAAACGATTTTCAGCTTGGTAAACATTGGGAAAATACAAGAAAAAACATTGGGGAAGAACCCAACCACAAGACATCACAAAAAAGAAATTCTCAGACTCCAGCAAAATGAAGCACGACTATCCACGAGAGGAAGAAATACACAGCAATTAAAAAATCATGGATTTCACACACAGCAACTTCCCATCTGCTTGAGGGAGGACCAACGTGGGTGAATGTTAATGATAAAAAAAACCAGGAGCCCAAATACTGAAGGAAGAACACACAACCAACAAAATCATGGATGTAAAAATAACTCCTAAGCTTCCCCGCATGATCAAATGAAGAACATGGGTGTATGGGAAAATGGCATGCATTTTTGGGTGTTTGCTTGCCCCAAAAGTGAAAATTGATTTTCCCCAAATTCAAAATTGCTGCCCATACTCTTCCCATACCCATGCAACAACTAACTCAACCACATTCTTGCAGAATTTAATGATTGGGGGAAAAAGACAAAATGGCTAGTTGACTGATTGATGGGTTTTCCCTTTGGCATTTGGCTTTTCCCAATCGTCCCAAAGGTTTAAATAATTTCCCTCCCTTTTCATTAGGAAAATCATTCCCTTTTCATGATGGTTGCATTGACATAGCTGAGTGTGGATATTTTAATTAAAACGTATAATTACATGATGCCAAATATTATAATGTGCCGGCTAGCACGAAATATTCCTTAAGCAACGATTTCACTAACCAAAACATATAACGATAAATCGATGGTGGGTATTTTTTCTTTAGATCCACACCACGATTAATTATAATATATACGGCATATACATTTTAAAGCAAACGACGTGAAAACGAGGGTGTTACAAAAAATCTCTAATTTTTTCCATACAAATGTCTTATTTTAAAGAAAATTTGAAAAATCTATATGTTTTTTCATTATAACTTGCTTCTAAATACATGTTATTTTGTTAAATTTCTAAAAAACACACTTAAAAATAGAAATTAAAAATATTTTATGACAAAGATAGTTCAAAGGCCCCAAAAAATGCCTCAAAATGAAAATATGTGATACTAATGTCAACCCTTTTTGAAGCAGAGGTAATAATAACTACTAAAATTAAGAGAGGTGAGGTAATAATAACTACTAAAATTAAGAGAAAAATGAGAATTGTGTCTAGTTCTCTTTTCATAGCATAAGTCGTAAATCTATGAATAAGAAGAAGAGGTGAGGTTTTTTCGTTCTTTTAGGAGTTTTTGTTTTGATCACTATTTGATCACCTTGAGTTCAAAACTTCTATTTATTTGTGTATTAATAATTTATTATAGATCTGTGTATTAATAATGCATTATATATCTCTGTATTAGTAATCTTGGAAAGCTTGCACACTTATTTCACCTTCTTTGATTAATGAAACATGTAT
The DNA here is from genome assembly GCA_001517045.1 of Pseudotsuga menziesii. Classification (NCBI taxonomy): domain Eukaryota; kingdom Viridiplantae; phylum Streptophyta; class Pinopsida; order Pinales; family Pinaceae; genus Pseudotsuga; species Pseudotsuga menziesii. The sequence continues at coordinate 579,500 of LPNX010395775.1, forward strand.
CACATTGTAGTTTGAGGAAAGATGTGGAAAGTTAGCTTGAGGGACCTTCAAAGTTGACATGTATTCAACTTTATCTATTCTATGTATAGTTCTTTGTAACAAACTTAAATAATAACAACAAACAATAATAAAATAATATTAATAATAATAAATATCAACATATATAT
>LPNX010395789.1:12485-23955 GCA_001517045.1 Pseudotsuga menziesii
TTTCTTGAGGGATCTTATTTGGATGGAAAGAGCTTGATCTTCAGTATCTCCCATCTTCTCTTCTCTTCTTATGATTCGAGCTTCTTCTTCTTCACAGAGTCTTCTGAAAGTAATCACTTCCTTCTGGAACACATTCCTTGAATGAATGAATTCTACGATCCTGGGAGACCATTCAAGGTGGTCATCGCCACTTCTGCATTCTTCACCGCTTCTTTTACCGCTTCAAGTTGTTCTTCCCTTCAAATAGCTTGAAATTCTGGAAGACCTTCAACAACTTTGCTTTGTAGTACACATGTGCAAGTTTTCTATGCCAAAGCTCATTTGGTTCTACCGTATCATGGATCAAGGCTTGTTCCGGATGGCCCTTCAATTTGTACAAGCCTCCTTCTTGTTCTTAACTTTCGCAAGGTAAAGATCATATACTTCCAGGTTTGGAAGTTGTTAACTTTCGCAAGCTTTTAACCAAGCTGATGTGATATATCATATTGAAATGAGAACCTCAAATGGAAATAGCAAAGGATTAGATCTTACAGATTTGATGTGTCCGCCCTTGTCCCGGAGTTTGCTGATCTAGGGTTTGTCACAGAAACCCTAATTTTCAAAACTTGGAATCTTTCAGATCTGATTAGATGAACAGATAGATCTCTTCAAATGGAGCTTTCCAATGTACTCCTTTTCTGAAAACAGTGAAGGGAAACTCCCGGAACAGGAAGCCCTAATTATCTGATTTCTTCTGCAGAAATTCCTGTTACTGTTTCTATGATATCTTCAAAATTACTGATCCTCTATGTCTAAAATTTTTCCCTGAGGTAACCTCGCATGTCCCTGATCCAAAACCATAGGTTTCATCAGAATTGGTTTCATCATTTGGGATTTATGATCCTTTTCCCAACGTGACCTGTTACTGGACTGTTCAGAACAGTGACATTGTACGAAATGCCACGTGTCACTGGTTCATCTTCTGAGTCTGACCTTCGGACCACAGAAATTAAAGTCCGTTCCCTTTCTGGAACATCTTCAGGAATTCCATTTGGACCTATGTAGCCCAATATATTGCATATCTCCCCAGGTGTCCTGTTTATGGATGATTTCTAGAAGAGGATGAAACCATAACTTGGAGAGATCATATCTCCTAGAATATAGCGAATCAGAGGCTTCCCTTTGGACACAGTGTTCATCAAGATTTTATCTTCGGCCCATGCAATTTTTAGCTTCTGAGACTTCTCCAATCTCAGAATATAGCGACTGTACCAAAACTTAGCAGTTTTAGTATTTAGGGTTTCTCCTAGCTAGGGGTCAAACTAGGGTTTGACTTTCCCGGAGATTTACCCAACCAAATTTCTTGATCCAAGTCTCTAAATTTCGGTTTTGATGAGGAGAAAAATCCTATGCTGGTCTCACCCAAAAATTCCTCTTCTGTAGAAAGCCCTAGTTTCAACATCGAAACTGAAAATGCTTGAAATTGAATTCTGCATCGACAGAAAGATGCACCCTTCAATGGAGAGTCATTCTAGCATACTTTTGCTGAAAATATGTGGAGGAATATCCACAAACTAGGAAGCCCTAGTTCCTGTAGCTGCACAATGTCTTCTTCTCAGGTTAGCTCTGATACCATGTTAGTTTTTCAACATTTAAGCTAGCATTATGATAAGATCTTTTCACTGAGAGAATAACAAGCACAGCAATCACATAAGCACATCATAAGAGACAAGAGACACAAAGATTTTAGGAGGGGAAACCATAAATGGAGAAAACCCCTGAACTTCCTCTAAGATAGTATCACCACAAGATGCGATCCCAAAACAGTAAGATGACCTCCCAACACAATAGCATCCTTCTGTCTTCTGTCAAGCCAAAGAATTTCCTTCTCTAAAAGTGCGCCATACTTGAGAGAGCAAGTGATGTAATTCACAAGTGATAAATAGAGAGACTCTCACTCTCTATTTATATTCTTTCGTTGACTTGAAGTGCACTCAACCATGTAGGCTTAACTTATAATTAATTACTTGAGCCTACACCTTAATTAGTGTATAATAACCCAAGTGCCCCTAAACTGTGGGGACTTACCTAATGACTTGATATGACTTGTTTACATTATTAATCCTCCCGATCGGAACATCGGGGCATGACTACATGACTCATATACATAATAGAAACATCCCAGAATAAACATCGGGTTACAATACATAATATACATAGAAGAATACATTCCGAAGTTACATATACATCAACACCAAATGCCACTTCAAACTTGAAAAACATGGAATTGATAGCAATAATATCTGGGACATGGCAACATGACCCTCCTAAAGATCCAGTCTGACCCTTAAAGCATAATGATGATAAGCCACCACGTTTTGCATGGCATGGTGGCATCGGGCACATAAGCTGGCAGGTCATTTCCCTTTATTGCCTTGGTTACAACTTCTTAATTATGGTCATTACTATTCTAGCTCTACCTTCAGGGCCTTAAATTTTGGACATCGTAGTATTAAGTATTAATTGTCTTATGCCAGTAGGCCAATTTTGCATGTCACAGATAAGTTTTGAGGGCCTAGTTTAGAGAGTTTATTCAGCATTTCATGTCACCCTCTAAACTAGGCCAATTTTGCATGTCACATATAAGTATCCATTCCACAACCGAATATGTTTAGAATAATCTAAAGACTAATACATATAACATGAAAAATATCATAAATTAAACACAAGCCTGATACAAGGAGAATCAACAAAAGGTAGATCCTTAGGTTTCTGACATATTTAAGCCTCATATATAAAAGGTAGCACCGTTGAATATTCAAGAAATAATATCATATATTAAACAGAAACAACCTAAGAAATCTTCAACTTTATCCATTATGACTAATACAACAATATCATATCATATCCTTTCAGTGATATTAAACCTGTTACTTAGAAGGAATCAAGGATGAAATGCGAGAAAATAAAAATAGCCACCATTATTAACATTCTAATAAAGATATTAAAATCGAGAAAAAAAGGTGAACACTAACTTTATTTGAGCATTAACCCTTGTGATATCGCATGAGTAATACCTAGAATGAAGTTAGCTGAAACAAAAACTGCTAATGTACAACATGAAAAAGGAAGATAAGGCATCTGTTACGTAGGCTTCTGTCAACAACTTTGGATGGCACCACTGCAAGCATCAAAAGAGCCACCTTCCACACTATGATGAATCCCACAGATAGCGATTTACCACAAGCAAAATGCAAAAAAAAGTACCAATAAATAACACAGATCGAAGTTGTAACGCATAAATGAAAATGAAACCAAGCACATTAAACTATTTTTTTGAAAGACCTTGAAACTCTAACCTTCTTAGGAAAGGATTCATTCAAAGAGGGGCTGGCTTCTCAGCAGCCGCAGCATCTTTGGCAAACCGTTCTTTTAAGTTTTCAACTTCTACACTTTTCTCCTCCTTGATTGCAACCTCGATAACCTTCACATCCTCAGCAGGAGGTATTTCTTCTCGCTTCTCAACATTTTCAACAATCTCAGGCTTGGGTTTAGGCGGTGGGGTCTTGTTGGCGCTCTTAGGAGTCTTGTTCGGCATATTCGCCTCAGTCTTTTTGGGAGTTGTCGTTCCCGCAACATTCTTCACTGTTCGGGGCAGCATGTCTACTCTGCAACTGCCGAAACCCTTCAAAAATGGAATAAATGAGATAAAATCCAAATATGGAAGATATGAGAGAAAATATTCACTGAAATAATCTTGGACTTGCGCCTCCTACTTCTCTTATCATGTTGGAACAAGCTCTGAAAATGGCAATGGCAAAATAAATATGAGCTTCTAGGCAAAACCCTCGACGCCCTCAGCATTAGGGTTTCGTATCGACCTTCGTGGGGAGAGGTGCCTATGAACAATGCTCAGCCATGCAAACAGGTCGAAAACACGTAAAAGAAACACTGAAACCAGCGGATCACGAAGAAGACATATGGAGAACCAGCGGATCGCGAAGAGGTGCCTATGAACAATGCTCAGCCGTGCAAACAGGTGGAAAACATGTAAAAGAAACACCGAAACCAGCGGAATCCGAAGAAGACACGCGGAGAACTAGCGGATCGCGAAGAGGTTCCTATGAACAATGCTCAGCCCTCCAAACAGGTGGAAAACAGTAAAAGAAACACTGAAACACTGAAACCAGCGGATCACGAAGAAGACATGTGGAGAACCAGCGGATCGCGAAGAGGACACGCGGAGAAACACGGTTGGTTAAATAGACTACGAAATGAACAGTGCTTTTCCGAAGAACTTCGAAGAAAAACACCTTAGGGCATAATTACAATATTCTGTAAATTTTCTAAGTACAGACAGAATGTCAATATGTTAGAGAACCAAGTAGGCAGAATATATGGTGATGCCTGGCCTATTAGATCCGCTCTTCTACCCCGATCTGAGACATAGTCTTGATAATTTCATCATAAAAATCAACCAGGTTGTAGACAACAAATGATGGTCAAAATATTCAAGATTTTAAACTTTGGAAGTCCTTAAAACTGTTCCTCAAAAACTACTTAGTCTGCTTCAACAACTGAGCTAAAACAACAGATCTCATAGAGAGAAAACTGTTTGGATTTGTATAACGTGGTATTGATTGGTGGTAGATATTAGTCATGGATATAGACATTTAAATTCTCTTTTTAGGAAAATTCTGTACGCTCTGGATTCTTTAGAAATTCCCTAAATCTTGATTCATATTGATCGGAAGTTGGCGTTGATTTATAGGTCTGATTAACACCAGATCTTTCTGAGCATATATAAGTTTATTCAAAGACAACTCTCTCTCTCCATATGTATGTTACACATGTGACCTAGGAATAGGACAGGTGACAGTTTAAAGGATTGAATTTAGATATAAATGAATTTGTATTTTACTATAGCAAAGAAAAGTAAAAAGTGAAAGTACATATATATATATATATATATATATATATATATATCTGGATCACTACCTAGGGCAGCTCAGATCGCATTGGATATTAGCAACCAGAGACTCAAATCAAGATCTTGAAACATAGGTGATCTCTGAGGGTAAATCTGACCACAGTCATCTTAATTTAGGTTGGTATCTTCCAGAAAATAAATAAATAAGTGCATAAACTCGGAAGCGAGCCTCTTCGATTTGCTTAGAACACTTAAGTAAGCTTGTTGTAAAGATTGAAAAGCATGTTTACCGTTTCATTCACCGAAACACTATCTCATTTACAAGCTAATATAGATTCATCTTAAGAGAATCTACCAAGCGGTTAATATTCATCTTAAAAGAATCTACCAAGTGGTTAATATTCATCTTAAAAGAATCTACCAAGCGGTTAATAGACTTTTTTTTCAATATAGATTCATCTTTAAAAGAATCTACCAAACGGTTAATATACCTTTTTTTCAAGAAGTTAACCCAGAGATTCTATTTGATTGCGAATACGACCCTTTCTCAAGAAGTGAACACACCCTTTCTCAAGGTGGGTAAAGGAAGGTGGGTAAAGAGTTGTTGGTAAACCATAGTTAGGTAAAGGATTCTCATAGTGCCATCCCCTACTGATATCCCTTCCTGGCTTCATCCAATGGGTTGGGCGTCATTCCGTCAACTAGGTTTTTCAAAAAGTTAACCCAGAGATATTAATTGATTGTGAATAGAATGTTTCTCAAGAAGTGAACACACCCTTTCTCAAGAAGTTAACACAGATTTTAATTGATTCTCAGGAAGTTAACACAGATTTTAATTGATTGTGATTATGCACAGATTTTAATTGATTGTGATTATGCAGGTGCATCAACATATTGGTCTTTGACAACATGGTGGAATAAACTTTTCCTAAACACTTGCCATGCAATGAACATAATTGACTTGACAGAAAACTCTAGCAGAACCTATTAGACTTGACAGAAAACTCTAGCCATGCAAATAACATATTAGACTTGATAGAAGGTCCTGGTAGAAAACATTTTTAAAACACCTTTTCATGCCAGAACCGAATCGAATTTCACTTGGATAATGACTCTTATCAACAATAATATATACCCTTCCTTATACACAGTTTTATAATAACCTCATCATTATTAAACCTTCGCGGATCGAGGTATATCGAGGTTAATGCATATGTTTTATCCAACCATCCCGGGTGGCAGTGTAACTAAATCCCTGGTTGTCCACGACTGTATCTTGGGTGGCAGTGTCCCAATTTCTCAACATCCTGAACACATACATCTTGCGTTTTAGACCTGAGATGAGATGAGTGGAGCTTGGAACTACACATACTTCAAAATATTATTAGTAGCAAAGGCACCTGCTTGTTTATAACCATGTTCCAGATTTAATGGATTTGGAGAAATGATCGAGGGGTGATTTAGGTTGCAGAAACCAAGCAATCAGATGGACGCTGTTAGGAAACATTAACAATCACTTAAGATCTACTCAACTATAAGTTAAGGTCTGCATCCCAGTCTTACCCAAAAAAAAAAAAAGCGTATAACTGATATACCTTTTAGGATCTATATTTCCAATTCAATGTACTGATCTACTACTTCCTATTAGCAAATCTACACAGGTATAGCACATTTTACCACATTACACACAGATCCCTAAGTTTAGCGTGAACGCCTCAAAACCATGTCCCATATTTGCTAGTCGAAAATATTTTAAAAATTGTATTGCACCTTCGTGCTGGATTACGTATGGATGTGCAGTCAGTTTTATGCAGCAATCTTTCGTAAAATCCTAGTTGAAAAAGCGATTCAAAGGGATCTGGTAATACTAACAATCCTTAATAACTCTTACCTAGTGGATCTCCACTACATCTATTCGATGCTAACATTAACCTAGCACATCTATTCGATACTAACAATAACTCGACCACATATACACAATTTTGATGTGGTAATTTCAACATTCAACAACAAATTGAGAAATCTAATACTGAAAGTAATATTTATGAGTAGGGAATCTTCGCATGACCTATCTGTAACTAACAACCCACCCATCACTGATAGCTATCCTAAGAAAGTAAGAAAGAAACCACAGATCTCTGCATGCGCGTTTTCATCCCAGACATTTTAATAATGTGTATATGTTAAAAGATTACAAAAGCATAAGAGAAGTAGTATTTATAAGACTATATAAGAGAAAAACCATAGGTAAATACCATCTGTCATTAAATACTATGGGCCACTACTAATTTCTTAATTCTTTTTAAAACCAACTCAATTAACTAATTAATACAGTATTGATAGTAATCCATTAAGATTACAATTCTTTGTCTTTAGTCTTTTGTCGCTGTAAGCAATGGCCCAAGAGACATTGTTTTTTTAATCAAAACATGATTATTTTTTTTTTTTATTATACATGATCATTACCAAAGCTGCTACCAAAGTTGAACAAAGATAAAAAAAATATGAAATGCTAGAAGTTTCGTTCTCATGCATGGTATGATCATACATAATAATAATAAATAAATAAGCATGATAACCCATGTTTCGCATGTTTCACCACTATTTATAGCAAAACACATTGCTTATGGCAAAACACATAATGGGCATATTGATTGGCTCGGTAATTGAATTGCCTTCTCAATATTAAAAAGCAGTATTTATAAGACTACATAAGAGAAAAACCATAAGTAAATACCATGGGTCATCAAATACTATGGGCCACTAATTCTACTTAATGTGACCAACTTAACTAACTAACTAATTAATGCACTATTGATAGTGGTCCATTGAGATTACAATTCTTAACATTATATACGGAGTTTACCTTCTTACTATGTATGCTTACTATTTCAAGACACTAAAATACATAAAGATCTTTGGTTAAGATTTTAAGAAGCACCTATATATAGATTTAACTTAAATTCACTATAAGAAAAAAATGCATTTTAACCCTCATTGCATTAGCATCACTATTTGTAAAGGATTTGGAAAATCCTCAATTTTCAAATAGTGGTGCAAAAGTGGCCTTAATGTGGGGATATGCACGTAATGTTTGTAAAAAAATGTTGATTTTGGTGTTAAAGGAATATGTGGCATTCCATGGTGTATGGTGCAAACCAGTAAAACCAATCCTAGGTGGATTGAGATTTTGTGGTGCAAAACACCTAAACCAATGCAACATGAATTGAGATTTTTTGGTACAAAACACCAAAATTAATATTAATAATATTATTAATTTTTGATAACATATTATGCAAAGGACCATAAAATAACAAAATAACAAGTGGTGTTTTGCACCATAAAATAATAAATCATGGTTTAATGAAATGANGCGTATGCTTATGCAATAAAAAGTATATAAGAAATTGAAAATCTTGTGTTAAAGATTGTAAATGGAAGAAACAAGTGCATTTGCAAACTATGCACTAGAACTAGTTAATTTGATTCCACACTATAACCTAAGTTTTTTTTGTATTTTAGGAGAAAAAATTAAAAGGATTTCATATACAATGTTGTAAGCCTCCTTACAAATTTATTAGATCAAAGATTATTTATGGCTTACCAAATGTAAGATTACATAAGATCACAAAATTCAATATAAAAATGATCAAAGATGCTCTCCCAAACAAAATGACAAGTTTTCAAACTACAACGAAGGATCATAGCAATTTTACTTGAAATAGACTCACCAAAAATTGCTTGAAGCATTATACATTAAAATTTTCACTCGGTAGTTCACAAAAAAAGCACATGCAACATCACACTCTTGACCAAACCTTATCTTATACAAAAATTTGAGATACCTCTCTCTTTCTAAAAAATATGAACCAAGACAATTGTTATCAATATTGATTGTTTTCAAGAAATATTACTAAAATTCCCCATGGTACCTACAATCATGGGATTCGTCCCAAATGAACATTCCATGTACTTCAAGATGATAGAAGGGTAGAAAGACAATTCTTTATCAAAGGATAATAATGAGTGGTAAAGAGCAACCCATAATCGTTTGTCTCAACCAATGACTAAGTACCTAGAAGTCATGAAAGAAAGTCTATATATCAAAGTATCATAACATTTATTCTCGTCGTCCTTAATCTCACTATAAAATGTCAACAAGGATAGTAAATTTTAAATCATCCATAAGTGTTAAGAAAACATGAGAATACAAACAACATTACTTGACTAATAGATTAAATTACGTTGGTATAGAGATAACTAACTTATTGATTATATCCATCAAATGTAGATATTCCTCAAGCACGTTCATCCAACACTGCAAGAGACTTGTGTTTTATATTTCAAAACTGAATTGTGTTTTATATTTCAAAACTGAAGCAATCTCTGTTCATCCAACAAGAAATATACCTACCAAACAAAAAATCACATGCATTTATATAAAGATGCCTTTGATACTTTTAAATATTTTGTATTACTCACTATGCCAATGGAAATAATCAAGTTAATATGAAAATATACCATCTCTGAATTCATTTTATTAACATGATTTCAAAACATCAATCCCAACCACTAGAATATTTACAATATGGACTCAATTTCCCTAAAAATCATTTGGTCATTTTAACTAAGTATAGAAAAATAAAATCCTTGGAAGATAGGTGATTTGAATCCCATCCTAGGATCCCTTACATGCTTCCATCTGAGCATATAGAAACTTGTAGGATGAGATAGAAGCCTACAACCCAAAACTAGCTAGCAGGGCCTATAGGTTGTGATGGAAGCCATCCATATCAGCCTACATAGACCCATATAGGCTTCCATCTCAGCATATAGAAGCTTGTAGGATGAGATGGAAGCCTACAACCCAAAATCAGCCAGCAAGGCCTATAGGTTGTGATGGAAGCCATCCATATCAACCTACATAGACCTTTATAAGAAACCTTCAACCTATAGGGTCCTAGAGCTACCATGTAGGCTTCATCTCAACCCATAGGGGTTTGAGAAGTAGAAGGGAACAAATACACACAAATCCCTAACTTTAGCATCAACGCTGCAAAACCATGTCTTGTATTTGCCATGCTTGAAAAATAGTCTAAAAGATATTAAAAATTGTATTGCACCATCATGCTAGAATACATATGGATGTGCATTCAGTTTTATGGAGCAATATTTTATAAAACCCGAGTTGAAAAAGCGATCCAAAGGGATCTAGTAATACTAACAATCCTTAGTAACTTTTACCCAATTGATCTCCAGTACATCTATTCGATGCTAACAGTAACCCATTACATCTATTGGATACTAACAGTAAGTCAACCACATATACACAATTTTGATGTAGTAATTTCAATCTTCAACAACAAATTGAGATATCTAATACTAAAAGTAATATTTATGACCTATCTGTAACTAACAACCCACCATGAGTGATAGCTATCATAAGGAAGAAACAACAAATCTCTGCATTTGGGTTTACATCCCAGACATTTAATAATGTGTATATGTTAAAGATTATAAAAGACTATTACCACAACTTATGGCCTGATCCTTGTGTGGAACTGTTTTTTTTTCTTATATTTTCATCAAAACATCATACTTATTTATTTATTTATTATTATTATTATTATGAATAATCATTATATGTAGAAAAACAAAATTTCAAGCATTTCAAATTTTCTAAACTTTGTTAGCTTTGATAGCAGCTTATTGAATGCTTCTTTATTTAGAATTATCAGTAGCTTCTAAGCCATAGAAAGGTCTACCTACACCCTAGCAACGAGGTAAAAAGGTAGACCTCCTTTCTAGGGAAGCTGTAGAGAATTCTGAATAAGAAGGATTCAAGCAGCTGTTATCAAAGCTAAACAAAGTTTAGACAATCTAAAATGTTCGAAGTTTGGTTCTTCTACATGTCATGATCATGCATAATAATAATAATAATAAATAAATAAGTATGATTTTTTTATGAAAAAAAAACCACTGCTTAAGAGTTAAAAATTACAAAAGATTAAAAGAGAAGTAGAAAATGGCAGAACACATAATGGTCATATTGATTGTGTGGGCAATTGAATTGAAGCAATATTTATAAGACTACATAAAACCAAATCCATAGGTAAATACCATGGGTGGGCCACTAATTCTACTTAATGTGACCAAGTCAACTAATCGACTAAGTAACTAATTAATGCAGTCTTAATAGTGGTCCATTGAGATTACAATTCTTAACACTATATAAGAAACACGAATGTGCAGAAAGACATTACTATTTATGCCTACTATTTCAAGACACTAAAATAAACAAAGATCTTTGCTTAATATTTTCAATAAGCACCTATATATAGATTTCACTAAAATTCACTATAAGAAAAAATGCATTTTATCCCTCATTGCAATAGCACCACTATATAGATTTAACTAAAATTCACTATAAGAAAAAATGCATTTTATCCCTCAATGCATTAGCACCACTATTTGTAATGGATTTGGAAAATCCTAAATTTTCAAATAGTGATGCAAAAGTGGTGATAATGTGGGGATACACAAATGGTGCTAAGATTTATG
>LPNX010395789.1:30956-76512 GCA_001517045.1 Pseudotsuga menziesii
CGGCCTATAGAAGCATGTAGGCTGAGATGGAAGCCTACAACCCAAAATCATCCATCATGGCCTGTAGGTTGTGATGCAAGCCATCCATATCAGCCTACATAGGACCCTATAGGAAACCTTCAAACTATAGGGTCCTAGAGCTACCATGTAGGCTTCATCTCAACCCATAGGGGTTTGAGAAGCTGAAGGAAACAAATACCAGCCTAGGAGAATCAAATGGAAGTAAAAAATGGGCAAAAACATTGACTAAGGAATTAGGGATGATATCAAGAACGGATTGGAAGGAAGAAGGTTAACAACATGTGGCATATTTGACAAAGGGGATTAAACCTGTTTATGATTAGTAGAGAGGAGTCATGATTGTATCCTACATAGGAGGAAATGAAGATAATTATTTAGGATTTAGAAAAGAAAGAACTACAAATATGTTGGAAGCAATAAAAGATTTTCCTTTTTGTTTTTGTTGTCTTGCATTTACTTAACACTACTAAGATGGTTGTTATATTTTTGTCATGACATATTCACTTGAGGTTGTTGAATCAAAATTCTAGTGGGGGGTTCAATTTTCCCATTCATCTTCCAACAAGTCCTCCCTTGCTCCAAAGAGTCTTGATCTAGGTGAGTGGGGAGGAATATTTGCAATCATTCAAAAAACATACATCTTCATTGTAGATCGTGCAATTAAAGAATATTTTCTTGTGATCCATATGATACATCCTACATGTGAGACTAGTCATTGAGGGTTAGATTGATAGATTCCAACAAGTCATTTTCCATGTCTCCATCCAAACAAATTATGATCGGATATGAAGGATCAAATTGTAATAAAAAAATTATCTTATTGAATTGTCATTGGACATTTCTCTCTCTAGTATGTGGATGAGGCATTCATTGGCAACTCGTCATAGTGAGCTTTACCTCTATATCTACATTTCACATATAATTCAAAATAAAATAAATAAAAATATTCCATCAAATAAAATTTATGTTGTATTCTTTATTTAATTCGACCACAAGGTTATTTTTGGACTGAAAAAATTGAATCCCAATTGAATAAGAAAAGGACAATTAGAAAAGTAAAATAAAGAATTGCAAAAATCCACGAGTGCAGATGCGTTGTTAGGAATATATGGGGTTTAGAAGTGAGGACAATCTTTCACAGAGATTCCGGGTGTAGTTGGACATGAAGCTAGTGGGAAGTGATCTATTTATGTTTCCCATCACTTCAAACTCTTGTTTTCACTATGTAAACTGAAGTAGAGAAGCACTCACATGAATGATGTCCCTTAATCCATAGATGTTGATAAAACATAATTGTATCTCTACCACCGCCCTCTGTAATCTAAATATGAAGTAATTTAAGATGGTCAAAATGATAATCCATGTACTAATGTTGACAAGAGTCGTAGGAGGCATGCTGGCAAAAACTGCCTGAAATCATTGATATGTTGATAAATACTTTGGGTAATAACTTTCTTAAAGTACATGTTATCAAAATGATAAGTGAACCTAGTAGGAATAACCACACCAATTTTTACTATGCCCCAAGTGGCACAAACGGGTATTTCAACCTAACTAGGCCCCAAATGGCAGAGATACACCAAAGGATAATCTCTCCTTTGGAAAAGTCAAAGGGATTTCATGAGGAAAAGAGTCCACATGCCGGATATTATTTATACCTTTCAACATCCACTAAGCAACACATATATTGATTGTACTTACAACTATTCTTCATACTTCCCACGCGTTGTGCACATCCAAAAGCTCCAATATCTCCATATAGAATTACACCCAAAAAAATCTCCATAACAATCGAACTACCTGTCAACCAGTCAAAAGAAATGGGAGTAAGTAAAAATATTCATGATAAAACCAAATCCCAAGCAGTGTAATATTGCCACCGTAAGTAACAATGTAATGGTGACATGTTTTAGTTTTATTACCGTTGTATTCGGAGGTTATGCAAGAACCATGAAGTATAAAGCATGAGTGTGCCGAATGGTTTAGAGCATGTGTTTCTTCTTAGGAGGTTACATGTTCAAATCCATAGTGGGGTAGTGTATGTACACCCTTGTAGACTTTAGTAGTTAAATCACTGCACAGATATCGTATGATTTATACCATGAATAAATTACCTTGAAGAGGTATATTCTTATATATTTACTTAAAGTAAAGTAAACCAATCATTCATACAAGTGAAAAATTCACTCCAAGAATAATAAGCGTTGCATAAGCCAAAATTTATTTCACAAGATTTTTAAGAAATCGAGATCATAAAAATACTTCTTCCAACCAATTAATTAAAAATCTATTCAAGTTACATAATGCTCCTTTTGGAAATAGATATAATTATATATGTATTATTCAAGAGCCTTATAATAAAATATTCATAAAGAGAAATTGTAGGGTCTTTATATAATAATATAAACCAACCACATTTTTAAGGAGATTAAACCATACAGTTTTATAATAAAAGCGGTTTGTAGAAATTTTTAAAATGGCAATATTGCAATGATCAATCACATAACTATCTTTGAAATTGCAATTAGCAATTGCACCAGAAAGTGCAATGGAATGCTGAAAGGAAAAATAAAATAAAAGGTGAGTTGAAGTGAATTCAATGATACAAATGAAACAAACTTGAAGGTGAATTCAATGACAACAAAAACAAAAAATAAAACCATGAATAAAATAAAAACACAATATGTAATCAAGAATACAAATAGAAGAAGGAAAAAAACCTGAAGGTCCAAATCATAAACTATTAAATATGATTTCAAAAAAATAATAAGATGACTTATATAGACTGATGTGGTGGGGTTGGCAATGACACACCTTTTTTATTTTTACCTATATTAGCTATTAAGACATAGTAAATTATGTCATATCACCAACCATACTTGTCATGTTGTACATTAATTCTCTAAATTCCAACTCTCTTTAACTCCAACAATTTGTACAACTGCTAATATAGACGAAAAATAAAAATTGAGAACTATTCCACATGAATCCATGCAGAGGGATGTGTGTATCGGTTTTCCATGTTAATCGGTTGTTCTATTTTTAATTGCTGGAGAAAACTCTGTTGGCAACAACAATTATGAACAACCTACGCAATTAAACTCTCAAATTGAAACCAAACATATAACAATTCAAACCAGCAATAAATCCACTATCAAATATCTGCAAGATAATTGATTTTTGTTTTAAGATCATTAACGGGATTGTATAAATTACATCTGTGGACTAGAAAGTAACGACTAAAATTAAAAATTACAAGTATTAAATTTCCCATAAATTGTTTGATTTTATAAGATTGCATTGAGGATTAAGGCCAGTTAGTAATTGATGTTATATCATATATGTATGGAACCTTCACTTAAGATCCTTAAGGGATAATTTGTATAGTTTATAAGAGACATAATCACGAGAGTGTAGGGGATATACATAGAAAGAATACTGCTTTAGGAAATCCCAATTCAGGCATAAAGAAGATAGACTGAACTTACAATTTAGGCATGTGGTGAATAATGCTCCCTCCCGAACCTATTCCACCCATCAATCCTCCATATCCTCCGTCAGCACTAATAAATCCATTGACACTCAAAATTATCTTTACAATGATATTGAGATGCCCACCTCTCCCACCACCAAATTCACCTTCCCTACTTGTTGTCCCACCCCTTCTTCCATAACTCTAGAATTTAGTAAGAGTAGACCAAGCATAAACATCTCCACCCAAGGTATCTTCTGAATCCTTTCCATCATCCTCAATGCAACAATCACACACCTCTTTCTCCGTGACCTCCACCTACACCATCAACACCAAGTGGTGTTCCACTCGTTTGGGGTGGGGGGGTGCTCCACCCAATGCAGTAGTATTCAGGAATTGAATCATTCTATAAAAAAAAATATTGCATGTATGATCAATGTCCCTCCTAAAAGAGATGCATACCAACCCAAGAATAAGTTTCCTGAGATATTGATACTGATCAGACAACTCGCAAATGGGCATCCTACATAAACATGTGATAGAATCTCTAAATTTCCTTCTCTAGTAATCAACACATCATTGTCAAACTGCGTATTAAGTTGACACGTGGTATTCAATGGCCCAATTCCTCTCAATTATTCTTCACATCGAATTAATTTATTTATGTCATGAAAACCACAGAATAAATTTCCAATGCCTCACATACTTCTAGTTTGACCGTCACCAAGAATTCCAGAAAAATCATTCAAGATGACATATTTTTCAATACCACCTCTTCATGGGGAAATAGCTTGATAAGTGGACTACTAGAAGTAATTCCAAGCAAAAAGATGATAATGAACTCCAAACAAAATTTCCCATGTAAAATGGCCATACTGCTAGTCCAAACACATAAAAAATCATGAGTATAAGAGGGGGAATATATACACTTTGATGGTGATTTGAAAATTTTCATGAATTTACTTCATGCACTCAAGAAAAACTCATGGAATATTCTCATTTTACAATGGCAAATGTAGAGATTTCCTTTCCCAATTCATGTACCTTTTTTCCAAGTTTAGAGGAACGTGCATGAACATAACATATTCTCTTGCAGCTTTGTTTCACACATGTTCAACACACCTAGGCACAAGAAAAATCAAAGTAATTGAAATTCTATTCATTATCATTGTTTTGCATGGCATGGAAAAAACTACTTCACCTGCTTACATCAGTAAAAAGACCACAACCAAAAAAAACTACTTCCCCTGCTTCTTTCAATTTTTAAGTGTATTTTTCTCTATAGAGGCCTACACATCTATTACAAAAGTGTCTGACTTGCAGACCATAGAAACCCTGATTGCCTCTATAACAGGTGTTTGTGGGAAACTTTCTTAATCTCAGGCCAAAATATGCCTTTTTTTCTAATTATGCAATGATATTTCTTACTTCTATGTCGGTCAGAAGAGAAAACTTTTCCATTATACAAATAATCATGGCCATAAGAATATGCAAAAAGCATCGCATCCATAAAAATAGCATGCAGAGATAGTAAAAAATAATGTCCTGACAGGAATACAAAACATCCTTAACCAACACACTCTTAGTGACCTCGGAATCCTCCTGGGAAACCTCAACATATCCACGTAGAGCCGTTGCCTTGGCATTTACCCGGTCCAGAACCAATAGTTGATTTGAGACCACGAAAAAAAAAGATAGAAAAAACGAAGCAAGAAGAATCTGAGGCATCAAAGAAAAAGGCAGAGGCAAGGGCTTGTGGTTGGTTTCATTTATATCTGATGACACGCAATATGGGCTAGTTCAAGGCATATCGATGTTTATGGTTATTAATCTACATATTTGGATGAATTCCATAGAACTAAGCAGTAGGTTAAATGAGGAAATACTAGACTTACCGCGGAGACCTCATCCATGAGTATAATAAAATAGTCCTCTTCATACTAAATGTCAAAGGAAACTAGCATCCTAAAGACATCGAGCAAAATCTCATCTGATTTTGCCAGCCCTTCCCTAACAACAATGACACATCATCACATCAGCAAAAAATGAGGGTTTCCCATTTGCAAAGAAAAACACCACCCAACTCATAAAAATAACAACAATAAAAAATGATTGCAAATGTCCGAATGACTTACCTTTCCATGGTGGTCACGAAATTCATAGAAGGTCATGGAGGCTTCTATTGGGCATCTATTCTCGACTATCTTACCGAATTCAAAAAATCCATTGTGCTCACCAGAAACGCCCCCTTCCTCATTAATGATCTTGTACAAGAGCCCCACTATAGGCATAGTGCCTACGATTTTTTTCACAAAATTATATCCTTCACTCTATCCTATACAAGATCCAAGCCTAGGTTAATTACATTCTAGGATATTTTTTCCATCATAGAGACATTCATGGCCCGATTTCTTTGTCATCTATCGGAGTTGTTGGTACACCATAGTTGATTTGTGCATCTTGGATGATGGATTAACATGGATCAAGCATCAATCCATTTTTTGGAAGGGGCTAATCCTGACTATTCCCACTTTGGAGCATTTTTATGAAGCCATTGAAACATTGAAAGGGGTATTTTGGGACATCCTCTTGTAATTATTATTATTATTATTATTATAATGATGCATCCCCTCTTTAAAGGCATTTTTTTTATGTGTAGTTGACATAAAACAAAAGTGGCTTTCACCACTACTTATGCTTATTTTTAAGTTAAGGTACCTTTGTTTATGGATTAATAAAGATTATTTTGTGGAAACAGTTTGATTACTAGGAAGAAACCTTGGATTGATTACTAAGTGGGCACAATTGAGGGTATAATGAACATTGCTTAATGGACAAGTTATTTTAATGATTATGTGGTGGTATTTTACCTTATGCATGGTCTATAAGCCATAATATCTTCCAGGCATGAGATGTTTGTCTTCCTCCTCAAACCATGTTTAGGGTTTTCAAGCTCATCTCTTAAACTCAAAACCTACTAATGGTGTTTATATTTCCACTAAAATACTTAATGTGTCCTAGATCTTTGTTATATTATCGACTGAGGCCTTATTCATTGCCTTGATCCCTAAATTCTTAGTTTAGATCCTAAGGATTGGGTTTCCTCTCATTAGAGGAAATTTGAGGTCTAAAATGGGCCTCCTAAGGAAAATAATAAAATAATAGTTATTAATTTTGGAAGAAGAATGAAAAAACTACTTTTTTGTTCGTATTTTCGACATATCTCCCTGTGGTTTTACTGAAATTCTGAGTGGGAGAGCTCATTGGATGCGGAATTTAATTCTGCGTCCAACGAGTAAGCATACTTTTGACGGACCCTGCTACCCCAAAAATAAGAAATACCTGAAAAACATGATGATGACATCATCATCACATTTTTCAGGTATTTCTTATTTTTGGGGTAGCGGGGTCCGTCAAAAGTATGCAGTTTGGGTACTCATTGGATGTGGAATTAAATTCCGCATCCAGCGAGCTCTCCCGCTCGGAATTTGGGTAAAAACACAGGGAGATATGTCAAAAAATAAGAACAAAAAAAATAGTTTTATTTTATGACAAATATGTCAATTCAACCATTATGGTTGACTCATTTTATTGAAATTCTATTGGTTCCTAAATTCCAACTCACAAAATTTATTTTTGGCGCGTTTTCTTATAAGGCCCATTTTAGACCCCAAATTTTCTCTAATGATTGACCATGTCTAGTTCCCAAAACCCCAGAACTAGTGCTCAAATCCTCCCAATGGAACCCATATCCCTTCTTGGATACTAAAATATTACCTAGAGAGGTTCAATGTTACTATTAGAGAACTCTTTCATGGATTTAGAACTATATCATGAGTGGTGGTTCAAGCTGTCATTTATCCTTGGATGCCTAAAATATTCTTTTACTTTCCATGGCTTTGGTTTCCACCCCTAAACATGTCAAGGCCCCAAGATCCATACCTAATTATGTGAAGATTCTAAAGGAAATAACATCACCACTTGGAGGAAAAGGATTATGTTGGAGGTGAAGTGTGGTGCTTCAATGACTCCTTTATTAATTAAATGCCTCAAAACTTCAGTTATGATATATAAGACATGGGACTTGTCCCTTGATAATCTCTTGGGCCCCGAGAATTATTACCACTACTAGAAACAACCTAATTCCATACAATGAAAAAAACAATTCGTAGACATAGACATACACATATGCTAGAAATGAACCATTGGTCGAAATAAAAGATGAAAAATGCAATACCTAGCAATAAACATACATATATGCTAGAATTTTTTTGTAGTTTAATTCAAGGAACATAAAAGAATCACATGAATGGTCTAGTCTACACAACTACAAAATCGTTAAAAATGATTAGCGAAACGTGATAACAATGGCACATCGAAATCCATTCCAGGAATCCAAACCAAAACCAAGAACTTAATAAGGGACAGGATAGCAATGACAAAGAAAGGAAGATAAAAATGACATACATGAATACCAGAATGTAGAAGCCCAAAATGAATATATAAAAGAGGTTGTTGTGAATGACAATAACAAAAAACAAACATACATTTGAATTTATTAATGAACCTGAAGAAGTACTTGTTGAGGATAACGATAACAAAAATATACATGCACCAAACGTGAATGAACATGATGTCGATAAACGATTGCAAATATGATGAATATATCCAACATCATAATGATGAATATAAAGATGATATCAGTAACAATTGTGAAACAACAAAAAGGGTAGAAAAGTATCATCATAGAAATAAAGGAAGTGGAAATGTCCCTAATCATAATGGCGAAAACAGATAAAAACCCAAAATGTTCTCAAACTCATGAAGTTATATATTCTTTGCAAGTTTTCGCATTTCAATGTGATCATGAATCACTAAAACTAAAGTATTCCAAGAAATAAATGGAGAATATCACAAATTTAACAATTTTTGAAGATCCAACGCTCTTTATCAAGAAAGCCAAAGGTCAATGGAAGAATGGTGACATACTAACGCAAGCAAAAATACCAGAGATCAACATCAAAAACAATTATGAGTTTCTCAAAGGAAATTCTGTGGTGACACAAGTTTTTCAGGAAGATATTAGATTGGAAACTCACAAGAACATACCCTATACTCATTATGTTTTTACCTACAAGATCATATGTAGGAAGAAATTTGAATGGAAACGTAACGAATTATTTCAATAATTTTTAACCTGTGGTACCATTATTCATGGAAATAGTTACTTTTTCAACATCAATCACACTTATGTGTTTCTCAAAGGAAAGTTTGTCAAGCATAACAACTCTATTGAAGTTACAACTAATTAAGCATTTAAGAAGTTCAAATTGAGTGCTCTTTACACAAGATTCATGGTTGAACCTTTTCAAGGCTAGATGACTTGTAATATACCTTAATGTATATTATTCATTAGTTTATTACTATTTAGGTTAAACAATCAATTAGTTAAGTTATATTGTGTGACATGTCTATTAAATGAAAAGACATGTCCCTATGTTTATCATCCATATATAATTTCCTGCTATCTTTGTATTTTTCATCATTGAATTCTCAAAATATATATTTATTAAACCAAGATTCCAACATGTAAGGTTTTGTCCTTACAGAAGGGACCTCATTGGAGTACTATCATCCCCCTTTCCATGAACTGACCATTCACAATAATTATCTAGCTCAACATAATTGGGTTATATATATCTGAGTTGGAGGACAAGTTGCTTTCATGTTTTAAAAAACAATGGACATAAACAATAGCAATAGTTGGATATATAAAAGAGATGATTTAGATTGATGAAATCTAATTATTTTTTTTTGGAAAATGTATAATTTGGATTGGAACTTGATATTCTTTTTAGATGCTATTTTTTTTGTGGTATTCCGATCATGCTATAACAATATTTGAAAAAAGTAATAGTGTTCTCTTTGAATATAGTTATGTTTTTTTGGCAAAAAAATTGATAATGTGCATAAGGATTTTTTAATTATTTTACTTTTATTTTTGGTGTAACATTACATGACATCTTCCTCATGAGCGAGAAACTGTTAGAAAGTCAAGGTTTCTTGTTGATATTTTCACCAACTATAAGAGTTAATTAAATGTCTTTAAATGATTTAGAGCATCCACCATGAGGATGGGTCACTCCTAAGCCTTGATAAACAAATAACTTTGTCAACAAAATAAATCCCAAAATTCAAGCTTATGAACACATTAACTTTATTAGAAATGCTTCTCATTTTTTTTAACAAAAAGCAGGAAGATATTTAGATTATATAAAAAAGGTTGTTTACAGCCATAAGTAAAAAAAAACAATTCTTAGATCTGCAAAACATACTATTTTTTCCCAACAAAACTATATTGTTTTTTATTGAAACTAAAAACTTAAAACTGATATTGTTCCTATTAAGCTATCTTTCACCCTTAGTAGGGTATATAGGAACAAAGACACCTAAAACCAAAATGCAAAAAAACATAAACTAGCATTGAACTTGTGTTACTTCGGCTGCTTTCCTTTGGGGTCTTTTTCAGGCTGTACTACTGAGGTTTCCTCCATGGGATGATCTCTGACAGGGGAGTCTTGAAAGTGGCTTCTTTGGTTCATGCTTACTAGCTTCTGTCTGTCCTCCTTCGTGTAACCAATAGTACCCATAAGCTCATCCAGGTCTCTATGGTTATCTTCAATACATACATCATGGCTACCCATTTGTCGAGCCATCCATTTTACTTCTTCAGCAGTTGAGCTTCCTTCGATGACACCTCGATTCATAATGTCGTACAACCATCGTATGTGTCGTTTGATATCAATCAAAGTTTCCTGAAGGTATTCCAAGGTTACATCTTTTTCTTCCATAGTGCCTTGAGACAGAGGAAAAATGGATTGCTTCACGAGATAACTTGCTTGAGAGCCAGATTCTCGGTCCTTATCTACCAGACTGAGGGATCCCAAGAAGAGCGAGAGTTGAGGCACCTTACCAACCTTGATTGTTCCGAGAAACACGTTCGTTGCACCAAGAACACCTGTACCAAGTAACCCTTTATCTTCTCTGAATACAAGAGCCTTCTCTGCAACAAAAGGTTCATTCGGTACGCTGCAAAAATAATTCACTACACCTCGATTATCATTCACTTCTCCTGGAAATTCACTCAAAGCTCCACAATTGTCTTTCACAGCTCCGCAATTATTCATCACAGCACTAGTGAAACCGAATACTGCGCCCCAGGGTTTCTTCAATGCACCAAAAAACTCATCTTCGGAAGAGACGTTAGTTGCTTCAAGGAACCTTTCTCTTCACCATCGAGAACAAAGTCTGAACGAGGAGAATGACCAAAAGAGACTGAATGTGGCTTCTTACAGGGGTAATCCATGGCTCATGCAAGAAATCTTGTCCTTCTATGCGAGACTGGGCCTACATTAAAGCCCTTCACATGGGTTTCCTAAAAGTGACAGCTGGGCGACGGAGGCCATGTTTCCTGCTAGCTGGAGGGTTGACGGAAAGTGGGAGATTTTCCCCTAACACAAATTATAAATTTTAATTTTAAAAAAATCAAACTTTGTGGTGTGGCCAAGCACTAGGCCATCCAGGAACCTCTTCCACCTTGCTAGTGATCCTAGGGGACATAGCTTGTGTGTTTCAATATGCCACTAACCTCAAAAAATCCCATTTTTAGCTTTGCACCTTTATTTTCCAGCTTATCTGCTTTGATGTTGTTACGTCTTAGAATGTGGTAATATATGGTTTGGACACTTGCAGAAGTTTTCCGAATTCTCTCATAGACTCTTCGAATTTTGACTGCTCCCTTATTGTAAGCATTGATCATTTTGTAGATAACTTTCTTGGAGTCTTCCATCACAATTATTTTGGTGATCTTAAGTTGCTTGGATTGCTCCAAACCAAAGAAGAGAACAAGCCATTTAGCTTTGTTATTGGTTTTTTGACCCAGGCCCCAAGAATAAGACAACAATATATTTCCTCCAGGATCAAAGATGATCCCACCTGCACCTGCCTCCTCGGAAAAATGCTTCTGATTTATTCATTCCTTGTATGATATAATTAATTATCCTTTAAACTTGTCAAACTATTTTTTCTTTTATAGGTTTAACTTTTAAAAATTTATATACACATATGTTTATTATGTAAATGCTAATTCTACATTATTAGCAAAAATATTATACCATTTTATATAAAATGATTAAACATGATTTATGAAACAAGTTTATATAAATTCTTAACATTATTTGATAAGATTGCATCAAATGTCAATTGAGTTTAGTTTGAGTAGAGAAGTATTATCCTCCCTATGCATGTTCAATTCTAGTTAGTGACATGTTGGGATTTTAATTGAGACACCTTTGATATGACAAATCCTAGTCTCCTATATCCTTGGTAGAAAAAAGAAGGGTATTCTGTGCACACAATGAGCATCAGTCCTAGTGTCGTGAACCACATGAAAAAACTATATTCAATCAAATGCATGTTAATGGGTCTTTACTCTCACATAAAAATAAAATAATTCAACATGGTGGCTATATGTTAAGGGCATATTATACTAGTGCAACCACTTAACTTGTCTTCCCAATAAACCACAAGTTAAGTTAAATGACACAAATTGACATCCATAAAATAATTTTTTATATCACATCTTCTTACAATATAGAAAAAACCTTCCTTGTCTACCTCAAATTATAAAATATAAATACCTTAATATAATTATTAATAGTATAATTTCTAATTTAAATTCTACAAATTTAATTATAGATCTCTTATAAATATAGGTAAGGTAATAATAAGTATTGCACTCTATATATTTGATAATAAAATCAAATCAACCATTATTCTCCACTTGGACATTAAATTTGTTTTAAATTTGCACAAGTCAACTTTATGTGAACTTCCATATTTTTATAATAATTTTATGGAATTTTACGGTTCATATACTTGGGTGAAAACGAGAAAGCTATGAATTTTCACACCCATGTAATTATTTATAATTATCATAGAATAGTTTTACTTTACCATATGGTCTTTTGCCATCCATATGCTTAGGGAGCACGTGACGTAGTCTTTTATCATCGAGATGCTTAGGGTGAAAATGAGTAGGAAAGTGCCTCCAAAATTATATGTGAATGGTGTATTCATAAACCATGGTAACAGTATCTTAAAAAAGATTGCAATCCTACAATGCCTCGTTTAATAATGTAGAATTCTTCGATGATGTAGAACCAGCGTAGATCCAAATCCTAGGCTCTATCAAGCGCCGAGAGGGATCAAATCTCTTCTTAGGTATCCATTGATATCTTTTTAGTTAAGGTCCACATATATTATTATTATTATTATTATTTAATATTATTTATGGCCGACATATTGTATTTATTATTATATTTTATTTTGTTAGAAACGAACATTACAACATTTCCCCATGGTTTTAAAACCATATGCAAGGCCTTGCACATGGTCTTAAAACCATTTGCAAGGCCCTCCTAAACCATGTACAATAAAACCATGGGTTGTGTAGGAGGCCTTGCACATGGTTTTAAAACCATATGGAAGGCCCTCCTAAACCATGTACAATAAAACCATGGGTTGCTTTTGAAGGCCTTGCAAATGGTTTTAAAACCATGTGCAAGGGCAACATTTTTTTGTGGATAATTCAATTTTTTTACTTTTTATTATTTTGTTAGGTAGGAACATTACAACATCTCCCCCATATTGTGTTTTTTTCGTGATCCACATTTTTTTTACAGATAATTAAATTTTTACTTTTTTATTGTTTTGTTAGGTAGGAATATTATGACATCTTCCATTTTTTTAGGGATAATTAAATTTTTACTTTTTTATTGTTTAGTTAGGTAGGAATATTACAACATCTTCCCCATATTAGGTGGTTTTTTTGGCCGACATTTATTTTAGCCTATAATTAAAAAAAATTATTTGTTATTAATAAAAATAGCGTTACGTAACGTTACATAGTGTTACATAACGTTACATAACGTTACGTAACATTACAAGATCTCTCCCATACTGGGCTGTAGAGCGCCTCTCGGCGCAATAATTAAAGTATTGCAATTGTAATTATATGGAAATGAATCAACTTTTTGGCCCTTCTAGGATGTTCCACACAAACAACTCTTAATATTTGTAATCTTCTTATCGGGGAAGAATTGCAGTTCTAAACGAAATAGACATTGTTTTTTAAGTTAGAAAAATCTCATACAACAAAAATTCTTCTCTCTTAAACTTCAGTCTTGTACAACAAAAATTTCTTACTTAAACTTCATTGTTGTTCAAAATATTTCCATCAACAAGTGTAATCAATTATTGCAAACTTTGGTTAGGAACTATTCATATAAATCTAAGAACACAAAGTGCCACTAATGAGCATGGCTTGGTAAATAATCATTATTACACATTGAGTCTTCTTTACCTTGATTGTGAAGGTTCGGGATAAACAAAAATATTTTTTACCATAGATCTCAACAAAACATACAAATATTATTTTATCATAGATTTCAACAAAATGAGGGTAGACACATATTCAACTTTGTTTTAAAGGGAGGTTGTAGGTTATCTCCCATCAAGGGAGGAGGACCCATCTCAAGACTTGATTGTGTAAAGAAAGAAAGAGTAGACATTGTTTTTACACACACCAAAAATTTCTTTGAGCAGTCTATTACCATCAAATAACATTGCATACTTATACATCAAGTTTTGCCTCAAGATGGATACACAAACTTATCCATACTAACAAAGTGTTGAGATAATATCTCAACCACATGCTCAAATAGGATCTAACCTATTATTGGTTTAGAAAAAGATATTGCAAGAATATTTAAGCCATCCTAACAACTTCTATAACTAATTAGTCACTTATAATAGATTGCGACTTTATTACACCAACATAAGAATTAAACTCTAACACCCCATCTTAAGGCTTACATTAGTGAGGAAAAACTCCTAGATAGAGAACACGGACTAAATGAACAAAAACGTGACCAACATTCTTTAGAAGTTGTGTCTTTTGAAAATAGTTCTTGGATACGTAATACTCATTTAAGTTATTCCCTATTCCACAGAATGGTATAGTCTCCTAGATATAGCCCAAGTTTTCCAACATCATAAGACACCATTACCACTTGCAATGTATCGTAACCCTCACAAAGGTATGATTTTGAACTTCTAGATCCAGGATCTCTCCTGAACTAATGGAAAAAAATCCCCACATGCATGCCTCATGATCACAATGAGGTATAATTTCTATGATCCACAAGCATCTCAGACTATTGAGCAACTATCTATCTTCTACTACATTCCTTTTTGTCATTATAATGCTTTCTCGTTAAAAACCATACTCAACAACAAACTTTCAATTGAATATAATGCCATATCCTCTCATAGTGATCTCATATGAGTGATATGAGAAATTCAAGCCCAACCAACTAGATACTTGATTGGTCTACTACATATTCCATGATTGATGGAACCAATCTGGATGAAAAAAACTAGAGAGGCCCATCTTGATGCTTTTGTTGATTTCTACAAAATCACTGTGGATTCCAATAAATTCTCCGGCATTCTCCAGGACAGATATAGAGGAAGAATTCTCCATCGATCAAGTGACTCCTATGACATTTCATTGATTCTTTTTTCATCTTGAAGAAAACCCCAACCAAGATATTCTAGTGTCCTAGGTGAGAAATTGGTCTATTTAACCATTACTAGATTTGTAAGAAAACAACTTAGTCATTAAGTTCTTATAATCGGTGAATATCCACTACATGTTGAGGCTCCAATATATACAAGTCATAAGATTGTGGAAACCCATTAACATTCACACAAGTTGGAAAGGACATAATTGAACAATAGTAGTTGTGTTTGTATTCTCTAGAACAAGATAGCCAATGCGAATGCACCATGGGAAATGATGGTATCCATGAATCTAAGAATCTATATTCGACTTTGACTAATGTAAGAGATATCATTTCTATCCTTTGGGTGATCACATCATTGTTTAACAAAAATCAGGCTCCTCTTCTCAGTGATGGTTGCTCCACGCTGGCAAGTCTCATTTAACAAACCCACCCACAGAGTCACACATATTCACACAAAACACATAGGCATCAACAAACTGAAACGTCACACATTCTAATATTCACTCACAAAACACTATAATCTCAGCTACAAAATCAATTCAATATCCTATGCTAACCTAATCCTAGATATGTACAAAATATTAGGTCTCAAGGATCTCTCATGTTCCTAAGCCTCTCATGAGGGAGTTAAGCCCCTAAACAAACTTTGATTCCTTGTAGAAAAAGGAAGGATTCACATTGTTTCTACACACCAAAAATTTCTATCAATGATCTATTATCACCAAACAATGTTACATACTTATATAACAAGAGTGTGATTTATTATCACCAAACAATGTTACATATACATCGAACTTCACCTCAAGCTAGGCACACTATCTTATCCACACTAACAAACTATTTGTAAGGATCCCTGTGGGTCCTTAAATACTATCAAAATAGTTTATCTATCAATAATTAAAAAAAAAACATTAAATAATTAATTACAAGGTTGCATATGAAACTTAGTAACATTAAACTCACACTTTGAAACTTACTAACATTCTGCATGATTTTCCTATAATTCATTTTTCTAATATATTGAAGAACTTGAAACAGGAGGAACTTAATAGTTACCTCTTAAATATATGTTGTTATGAGATCTAGTTGTCCTTCTCTAGTGCTCTGGTGCTCCAAGAGTGGTTAAACCAGGATTTACCTCCCATCCAACTGATAGTTCTCCAACTACTATCTCTAGAAAACTTCTTAGTTTTATATCCCTCCACACTTGTGAAATCTACAAACAACCCAACTCCAATGTTTGTGGTATATCATTCCACACAAAACAACCACCCCCTCTTCCTTTAACCTTCTCTCTCTTATACCCATTCCTCCATGCCTTGTTTGTTACTCCACCTCCTTCCATTCAGAAGAAAACCTCCACTTATTCCAGGGAGGGTCATAAAAGTGATCAGATCATCCAACGAAGTTATCCAAAATTTAAAACCAATAAATATGCACCTAACAAGTAGAGTTTAAACTAATAATATTATATTTTATATCTATGCCAAGACTTCATTTTCTCTTTAAAACCAAACAACATGCACCCACACATCATGATCCAACCATTAAATAATTAATAAATTTAATAAATAAATAATAATCCTAGTTACTCAAATCAAACATTAATAAGCATAATTAGAAAAATGGTTAATCATACTCCAATAATAATTAATCATTAATAAACATAATTAACAAGCACGATAATCGCAATCCAATTGTAATTAATAATTAATAAGAATGATAAATCATAATCTAATCATCAATAATTAGCAACTAATAACCATGATGCCAACTACACGGTATACTAAGTTTATCCCACATAGGTAAAGAAATAGTTTTATCATAACTAATCCATCAAACTATGACAGTTAACTTCCTCAACATCCTTAACTACTTGTGTCATCTCTTCTAATTCACAACTGTCTTCCATATCTTATCCTTCCCTTGTCGAAATATCTTGGAGTGTAAATTATATTGACCTAACTCCAAATAGAACCCATAAGTGGAACTGTCGATTAAATTGACCAAACTTCCTTGGCAGAAAACTGGTAATCCTCATCATATTCCTTAGGGAGAATTCTGTAGCACAACCCTCCCACAACTCCAAGTTTTGGAGGATAGCCGATGGGAAATACCTCCACCCCCTAATAGAACTAGTTTCAACAACCCATTGTGTCATTGGTGCTATTTGTGGATTTCACATCATCAAATGACCAGTTTAGGAAGCTATGCTTCTTGTAAAACTGACACTTACTCACATGTCATAGAAATGCATCGAAATGACCAAAATTTAGCATATAGTTCCTCTTTCAAAATTCGTGTCTTCAATGTTACTTTTGTATTGTAGTTTCTCATGTACCATTTTTTCATGATCATAAATGTATGCCAAAGTTTTATTGATACCCTCTAGGTTTTCTCTAATATTTATGCAAATTTGCTTGGTTGTAGAACGAGTCGCATACCATTTTCATGCTTGAAAAATTCTAGTTATACTTTGCCTCAGAAGAATCAACTATTTGTAACTAATTTTATTTGCTGGAAAATGCAAGAAGAGTGTTGTTAATGCTTGGTAAATTTCTATATGATCTCCACAAACGCGTTGATCGTTATATAAGGATATCAATTTTCATTGTTTTTTCTTGTTACTTTAGATGTGATCAGTGATCTTAGAATATTATCGAGAGGATTATATAAATAAAGTAACCATGTTTCACTAAATTTGTATACTAGATGCATTAATCCACCTTACACATGATATTATAGTTTTTCAATATTAGAAAGGTGCTCATCCCCCTACCTACTAATCCATTGGCATTCCAACATTTTCAAATGGAGATTCAAATGAGACAATCATCTTTGTAATTAAAAGTGACGGTTATAATGTTGGAAATAAGTGTGAGTAGTAAGCAATCAATGAAATCAAATCCAAGTGACATTGATGGATGATTTAATCATGTCAAGCTTAGAGAATTAGCAAGGCACTAAGAATTGGGAACATAGATCTAACTAAAAAGGATCATGAGAAACATATACAATGGGTTAGGCAAGATTAATAATATCTCTATATAACACTCATCATTTATTGCATGTAATATTTATGTATTGAAAATACTTTTGTTTAGTTAATAGTGCATTTGCTTGTGTTGTCTAGATATGAGCATGTAGGTTGTTGATGAGTTATTTTAAGCATGGTCGTATTTGGAAATAAAAAATGGATTCTAAACATGGTTGTATTTATATATTATTGTTTTTTCTTAGAATTACAAATGATGCAATCTCAGTGTTAATATTGATCATTTTCCTATTCTTAAAGGGTTCTAGCTCAATGGAAGATCGCCTTCCTTACAAGAAGGAGGTTGGTGGTTCAATTCTGTCCCCTAATGATATTGCAATATTGGTATTTAGAAAAATAAATATTTTATTATGGTTTAGTACGGCTATAGAGGGGTTTCCAATCGTTTTTGTATGTTTCTATGAGGGGGGGTTCTAAACCACCTTCATATGTCACTAAGAGGGAGGTTCAAAACTACCCTTTTATGTTACAACGAGATGGGTTCAAAAAGCCCCCTGTAAGTTTATATGAGGGAGGTTCATAACCACCCCCAAAGGTTTATAAGATGTAGTTTTAGGGGGTGTTTCAAACCTCCTTTGTAGGTACCTACGAGGGGGGTTTATAACTTCCCCAAATTTTGTAAGGAGGAATTTTAGGGGGCGTAAAAGTATCTTTTAGCATAATTTTTTATCTCTTCCATAACCACCCTTAAAAGTCCAAACTTTTAGCGTCAGTGCTATTAGGGGTGGTTTTGTTAATAGCTACCCTAAAGTTTTGTAAGATGGAGTTTTAGGGGGGGGGGGGGGGGGGGGGCGGGTTAGAATTGCCCTTATAGGAACCTATGGGTGGAATTTGAAACCTCCCCCATAGGTACCTACGGGGGGGTTTGAAACCGCGTCGGTAGGTACCTATGAGGGCGGTTTGAAACCGCCCCTGTAGGTACCTACTAGGGCGGTTTGAAACTGCCACCACAGATACCTATGTGGGCGGGTTGTAACTATCCCCAAAGGTTTGTAATATATACTTTTAGGGGGGTTTTTAAACCACCTTCATAGTTGTCTACGAGGGGGGTTTAGATCCGCCATTAAAAGTCACTTTTGGGGGCGAGTTGAAACCACCCCCATAGGTGTCTACGAGGGGGGTCTAAAACCTCCCTTAAAAGTCAATTTGTTATTTTTTTTTGGGGGGGGGGGGGGGGGGGGCTGTTAGAACCGCCCCCAAAAGTCACTTTTAGAGGTGTTTTTTATATCTTCTAGAACTTCCCCTAAAAGTACAAACTTTTAGTGTCGGTGCTGTTAGGGTTTGTTTTGTAAACACCACCTCCAAAAGTGACTTTTGGAGGTAGAAGACAACCCCCCCAAAAGTCAAATTTGTTGTAGTCAATAAAGGATCACTTGATTCCTCAAGTATCCTTAGAGGAAGCATAACAAAATACATCATGCTAACTTAGCAGAAGAAAAACCTCCGAAGAAGTTAGAAAAAGTAGAAGTTGAAGAATATGTTCTTTAGAATATGTATCTAGAGGGTGGCTTGTATGAACAGAGATGTCACTTAGAAGCAGCTTGATCCATGATCAAGATATTCCTATGTACCTCTGGGCTGAAGCAGCAAGGATAATAATATATGTCCATAACTAAATATCCCATAGTGCACTTGGATTCAAAAGCCCTGAAGAAATGTTCACCGACCAAGAAACCAGAGGTAATTCACCTCAAGATATTTGGCTGTCCAGTGTTTTTTCATATACCAAAAGAGAAAAGAACCAAATTAGATCCTTCAAGAAAGAAATGAATGCTTGTTGGGTACTGTGATGTCTCTAGGACCTGCAAAATATATACACCAAGTTACCATCATATGGAAATTAGTAGGGATGTAACCTTTGATGAAGATGTATCTCTCAAGAAGTCGAGAACGTGCCAACCTGAAGAAACATATGAATAAGTTGTAGCTCCCAGAGATGCAGAACCGATGAAGGAAGTTACACCTTCTCATGATGATGAGATGATGGAAGAACATGATATGTTGGAGCCCTAATAACGTCCCCACATAAATATCTCCCACAAGACAAAGGCAACTTGGGTCTGAAATATTATTCAAGAAGCATAAAGGTATGGTGCTGCATAAAGATCCACAAGGTAGATCAAGACACCAAATCCATTTCCTAGCTATGCGGCTTTGATGTGTGATCTTGTAGACAAAGAATCTACTTTTTTTGAAGAATTTGTTCAAAAGAATGGGTAGAATTTATGATAGAAGAATACCAATCCATAATGAAGAATGATGTATGGGAAATAGTTCCCAATCCAGAAGGAAAAAGTGGGGTATCTTCCAAATGGATCTACAAGATAAAACATACAACTGATAGAATTATTGAGAAGTACAAAGCCATATTTATGGCCTGTGGATTCTCTCAAAAGGAAGGAATCGATTACAAAGAGACATTTTCTCCTGTTTCAAGGTACACTTCCATCAGAACCATCATGGCACTAGCAGCCAAGATAGAATGGAAGTTACACCAGGTGGATGTGAAAACAACCTTCAGAAATGGTGTTATTGAAGAAGAAGTGTACATAGAACAACCACAAGGTTTTGAGGTCGAAGACAAAAGAACATGTGTATAAAAATTAAATAAGGTTATGTATGGACTGAAGCAAGCTCCAAGATCTTGGTATGGAAGAATCAATAGTTTTTTTACGAGGTTGGGATTTACGAAAAGTAAGGTTGATCCTAACCGTTGCTTTAATGTTATGGATAATGAACCTATCATATTATTGTTGTATGTGGATGAATTATTCCTAATAGGTAATGAGAAGCAAATATCAGGATGTAAGAAGGATACTGTTGTAGAATTTGAGATGAAAGACCTTGGCTTGATCCATTATTTTATAGATTTTGAAGTATGGCAGAGCCTAAAAGGAATCTTCCTTAACCAACAGAAGTATGCAGTAGAAATCCTAAAATGTTTTGGCATGTTGGAATGTAAATCCGTGGCCACACCCATGGATACACACTTGAATTTGTTGGTTGATGCTTTGTCAGAATTAGTGGATGTGACACTGTCAAGTAAATTATGCACTATCTAAATCGACAATAATTTTTCAACCTGGGGGCTTGTGAGCTTAGAAGTGTCGTCACAGTATGTGCAGGATTGAGGCCTAAATTACCCTAACCTAACTTAAAGCCAGTAAAAAGAAAGACACACAAACTGAAATAGCTCAACACTTAGGAAAGAAGCATGTTACAGGGTGATCATATCTCACGAGTTCGATCCTTAATCTATCCATTGGTAGTTATAGCTATTAAAAGGAAATTTATGAAATGACATGAATACTAAAAGTTAACGAAAAATTATGAATACTAGAACATTAGGCACTATCATTTTGCAAAAAATACTAACTATGAAAGCAAATGAAACTCTCTTTCTAATCAAGAGAACTTTCGAAGCAAAATAACTATTGATGTTAAGATTCTAACTTTCAATTCAATTATATTAAAAAAGCATAAAACTCATAAACAAATCCTATCTATCTAAGCATCAATCATGACAAAACTACCCTATTACTAAAATGAATGGAATAGTAAACTAATATGAGAACTGTGTAAACGAGTCTATGCATTGAACATCAAAAAGTAAAACAACACTACTCTGTTTCTATAATGTCTCTAATTAAAAACCAAGCTAGTTAATCAAACATCTGAAGACAATGCGAAAATATTCTATTTCGAAAGGGAAATCTAAGCTAAACAAACCTGTACTACTTCATAATCAAAACGTGAAACCAGTTGGAAACTTTTGCATTGCAAATTAAAAGAAACTACACTACTTGTATTCGAATAAAAAAGTGACTCTGTTTTCTATGCACAATAACCTAATGAAATCGAAATGTAACTAGCCCTTCAAGTGGAAACTATAGTAATGAAAAACCATTTCTGAATTCAATACACATTAATGGAAAACAAATTCAAATGCTTAGAAAACAAGTGTTATTTCAAACCCTAACTATACTAAGAGAATTAGCATAATAACATGAAATAAAGTATCACTAAATTATGACAAAGATCTCATTTCTATGTATACAGTGAGCTCCCATCGGAATTTTAAACCCTAGCGAAACTACAGAACATCAATGAAACAGAAAAAATGAATTAACAGTTCAAATCCTCGATGCATATGACAGGTCGTATGAACACGATGGGTACAAAATAATAGTAACAAGGTTAAATTGCATACATATGAACAAATGAAAACACTATAAGAATACGTTTGTGACACATTTAAAAATTACACAGTACTAAAAATACAATTACTTAGCTGTACGATGGGAGAGAATAAACAAAACACACACACAGTAAATCGTTGTCGCCAAGGGTCCCTCTCAAGAGACAGTGGTTGATTCCTCAAGTTACTCAGTCACTAATCATCAGATAGAAAACAAAAATGACAGAACTGAGCATATTTTTAGCATTAACCAGATGCAAAATTTACACAACAAATCTCTATCATTTGCACAACCCAATACATGTTTATGTAGCGTATTTACAAAATAGAGAGGGTTGACACTTTCAGTGTTTGACCTCTCTAATAATAGGTCATCTTAAAGAAAGGGAACAACTTATTTTGTGATCTAGAACTTAAGAGGACGTTTTCCCCTAAATTGTGCACACTAATTTCTTCTAGTTAGGAAACATAATTATTGGATGTTTGGGTGAAGTAGGGATGAAATTATTGTGAGCAGAAGTTTGTGAACCATGTGGGCTAGGTGGGAAACAAAACCCATGTTCCCGTTTGTGCCATAAATGCGTCCAGGTAGGAAAAAAACGAATTTGAAGGTGTGAATGACAGTCTGAATAGGCATTCGGATGACTTGTAACTGTAATTAGTTCAAAAACTTGGATTGCCAGCTGAATCAATGCTAAGTTGTTGGCTATATTACTTGTTGGATGCTAGATTTAAATCCTTGTTAGGTTCTATTGGTTGCATCACCATCCATAACTTTGTGTGACTATGTGTTGAGTGCATTGATCCATTTTTTATTATGTTAAACTCCTTCTCCTTTAATCCATTCCTCCAAATCCATTGTGCAAAAGAAAATCCGTTATATGTGAGATATGTTAAAAATCATTCAAACAAATCATGACATATAATTAATATGCCCAAAACGTATTACATGAGAAATATAATTTGTTTTATCTCATGAAATTAACGTAATTTTCCACCATGACTATTTAATATTATATAAGTGGCTTGTACGGTGTGAATATTAAATGTTTACAATGGTTAATATTGCCATATGCTTTATAATTCATGTTTTGTTTTAAGTGGAAACTTTAAACCACTACAATTTTCCACATTTATTATATTGTCATGATCTTAATTAATTTAAGATTATTTAAAATTGAAACAGATTTATGAATAATTAAAAAGATAATGATGATTTTAATAGAATATATTTTTAATTATTTATTTGTTTGAAATTTAAAATATTACAAATCTCAGCATAGATTCATTGTTTTGATTTGCACATGCAAGACCAACATGATCAACAAGAATCAAGAGATAAAGGTAAACCAACAAGCCAATAGAAAGCATGCTATCAAACCTAGTTCAGAACTCAAGGTTGAAAGAAGGGTTGAATGGAGTATCATAATGTTTATCATTTTCACATTTAATACATTAAAAATAACATATTCGACTTATTTTACATTTATGAGATTTTAATTAATAAAACAAAGTAAAAGACAACCTTATTGAACATAGATGTATTAAATTATGGTAAATGGGCCGGAAATTAATGGAAATGAAATCATGATAAAGGGGAATTTCCAGAGCCCAACATCTCCCTAGACCAAAGATATGGCACGTCCTTGGGCCATCAATAAATTTTGAGAGTGGGTTGTAATTTTTATGTTTGTGTTTGGGATCAACAACAATTAGGAAGCCATCATTATTCTAAAGATTAGAATTTGTTGGGAAAAGAAATATTCATGATATGACCAAAACAACATCGTAATAATTCAATGTCTTCAATACATGCAATTTTTTTCTTACAAATACCACAAAAAAACTATGATAAGGGACTTTCCTTAGATATAAAAGGTGAGGGTGTAGATAGTCTACAAAGACTATAGGAAACTAGTTATCCCTGCTACTTCTAAAAGTCTTATCGTTATTCAAGTAATATGAATAAAGTTTGCATTTGAGTTCATTAGGATCCTGGGCTTATGGGTCCCACTTCTAGGATAGTGACATCCTAGGTATAGTACAAATCAGACGATAGGGTCTTAAGTGAAACTTACCAAAATTCTCAAATGGCATATATATGAGGTTCATTGATCATAACTCAATCATATATACTCCTTTCTAGCTAAACTCACAAACAATACCATACATTGAGGCATATCACAACCATATAATTTCCACAAATTATCCTCTCCTGGTAGATTCCCCTCTTTTAGTCAGGCTTATTCAGTACCCTATCGGGTTTACTTGGTCATACCATAGGGCAATACCCACTGCCAGCAGGCCTGTTCAGTACCCCAACGGGTTAGCCTCTTAAACCCTTTTTACATCAAAGGCTCCTGTCCCAAAGTTCCACCCTTAAAGTTTTCAATGATATTTCCTATAAGAGTTTGAGTGGATGGGGGAGCATCTATGAAAACCTTGCTACATAATGGGATGGTATATGGGTTGGAGGATAATTTATTTAAAAACTTCTTGAACCAAATAAATATATTTCATCCAATGTATTGGATACTACAAGTGAGCTAACCGAATCAAAGACATAGATGGTCGAGCTTATTAATATGAAGTGGATGGAGCCATACGATAATGAATGCAAGGTGTATATAGCCCCTAAATTCGTCTTCTTTCATATAGAATTATAGTAGTGTTTCCCAAAAAAACTAGGAATTTCAATCACCCTTATGATACTTTGTGATAAAAATGGTTTAAATTTTGATAATGAAGCTAAGATGTACGAGTGACCTCTAGGTTTTTAGATAGACCTTAAACCTATGGTAAATCCCCATGATATAATCAGTTATAATAATAAAAATATGCGTGTATGAAAAGAAATAATTATGTAGAATTGTTTTGGTTTAGAATTAACATTATCTTCTTCTTAGTTCTTTTATTTGAAAAATATAACAAAAATCTAAGTTGCAGTAATTTCTAAACTAAATATGCAACTCTTTATTTATATACATATTTTCCTATCTAAGAAAAAAACATTTTTATTCAAGTATATGAGCTCTTCCAATGTAACCAAGTGCGAAGCAATATAGAAAATATACCTTTATCCACATATGGGATAGTTATTGTAGTGATTACCTGAATGTGGAATACCAAACAACTTACTTGTTTCTACATCAGAAGGTTCGAAGGAAGGAATGGTATTGTGGCTGGGTTACCTCTTGGAACCAGTACTCGATGAAATCCTGATACTTGCCTTCCTTCCTCAAGCCATGCATATACTCTTCTTCTGAATGTTCAATTGCTTAACTAGATGAAGGATCCATTGATATATATGTAGAGAACTCTTCAATTTTAGGTCGCTCTCCATCGAATGTAGTCTCCAAAGTGTCATATTCTTTTGCGGTTTCGCAAATAAAATACTTTTGTTTTTCTCAAGAACTTGATTCATTTGTCATATCAGGAGAGGTTGATAAGCTTTTAATTGATTTCAAAATGTGTCTTTCCTGAAAACAAGATATCCCAGCTGCTTCTAGGATTTGAGAGAGTTCTTTCATACTAATAGTCACCTTCAATTCCATGTCTTGGTCGGTAGGTCCTACTTAACACAAGGATTAGTGTTTGGGGTTCGTAATGCACCCAAATTTTTATTTTTATTTTATGTTTTATTTTATTTTATTTATTTTCTTTTCTTTTAGAATCTAATTACAAAACACATCAAACACTTAAAAAGTAAATATGTCATGACAAACTTAAACATACCTACGAAAAATGAATCGAACGTACAAACAAGTAATAAATTCGGATCCAACACTTGATGTAAGGAAACATAATAAAATTTTGCAGAAAATAAACATACTTAGTAGAAATTAAAGTGTACAGGAAAATAAACACACTTTGCCAAAAATAAGCTTGAAGAAAGTAAAACACACTTGTGAAAAAGAACAACAAGGTTTTGGGGCGACCCACTAAAGTGGATGCGTGAGGATATTACACTATGAAATTCCATAGTGAAGTCGTCTTTGTGTCTTATCATTTCCCCTCCCCCTTGCTGTGTAATGTAAAGGAAACCTATCTACCTACACTTCAACCCTTTTAGCACCTCCCTAGAAACTACGCCAAAAATGTTGAGTAAAATATGCAATATCTAAATCGACACTAAATTGTCAACCCGGGGGCTCGTAAGCTTAGAGGTACCGACATAGTATGTGTAGGACTGAAGCCTAAATTACCATAGCGTAACTTAAAGTTGGTAAAAAGAAAGACACATCAACTGAAATAGATCAGCACCTAGGAAAGAATCCCGTTACGGGGTGATCATATCTCACAAGTTAGATCCTCAATCTATTTGTTGGTAGTTATAGCTATCTTAAAGGAAATTTCTGAAATGACATGAATACAGAAAGTTAACAAACAATTATGAAAACTAGAACATTATGCACTATCATTTTGCAAGAGATACTAACTATGAAAGCAATTGAAACTCTATTTCTAATCAAGAAAACTTTCGAAGAAAAATAACTAGTAATGCTAAGCTACTAACTTTCAATTCTGTTCTATTAAAAAGATCAAAACTCATAAACAAATCCTATCTACCTAAACAACAATCAAGACAAAACTACTCTATTACTAAAATGAATGGAATAGTAAACTAATATGAGAATTGTGTAAACAAATCTATGCATTGAACATCGAAAAATAAAACAACACTACCATGTTTCTACCGTGTCTCTAATTACAAACCAAGCTAGTTAATAAAACATCTAAAGACAATGCAAAAATATTCTATTTCAAAAGGGAAATCTAAGATAAACAAACCTATTCTACTTCATAATCAAAATGTGAAACTAGTTGGATACTATTGCATTGCAAATTAAAAGAAACTACACTACTTGTATTCGAATCAAAACGTGACTATGTTTTCTATGCATAGTAACCTAATGAATTTGAAATGTAACTAGATATTCAAGTGGAAACTACAGTAATGATAAACCATTTCTAAATTTAGTACACATTAATGGAAAACAAATTCAAATTCTTG
The DNA here is from genome assembly GCA_001517045.1 of Pseudotsuga menziesii. NCBI lineage: Eukaryota > Viridiplantae > Streptophyta > Pinopsida > Pinales > Pinaceae > Pseudotsuga > Pseudotsuga menziesii. Next base: position 58,365 of record LPNX010395789.1, read on the forward strand.
GAAAACAAGTGCTATTTCAAACCCTAACTATACTAAGAGCATTAACGTAATAACAAGAAATAAACTATCATGGAGATCTTGTTTCTATGTATACGGTGAGCTCACATCAGAATTTTAAACCCTAGCTAAACTATAGAACATCAATGAAATAGAAAAATGAATTAACAGTTTGAATCCTCTATGTGCATGACAGGTCATATGAACATGATGGGTATAGAATAACACTAAGAGGGTTAGATTGCATACATATGAACAAAGGACAACACTATAAGAATATGTTTCAACACATTTAAACAGTAAATAGTACTGAAAATACAATTACTTAGTTGTACGATGGGAGAGAAGAAACAAAACACACACACAGTAAATTTGTTGTCGCTGAGGGGCCCTCTTAGGATACAATGGTTGATTCCTCAATCTATTCAGTGACTAACCACAAGCCTATAAAATGAAAATGATAGAACTAAGTGGAGTTTTGGCATTAACAAGATGAAAAATTTACATAGTAAATCTCTATCATTTCCACAACCCAATACATGTTTATATAGTGTGTTTACAAAAGAGAGAGGGCCGACCCTTTTAGTGGTCAACCTCTCTAATAATAGGCCATCTTCAATATGGGGAACAACTTCTTTTGTGATCTAGAACTGAAGAGGGTGTTTTCCCCCATATCATGCACAACTGTTTCCTCCAGTTAGCAAACATAATCATTGGATGCTTGGGTGAAGTAGGGATGAAATTATTGTGAGCAAAAGTTCGTGGACCATGAGAGATAGGTGGGCAACAAAACCCATGTTCCCATTTGTGCCATCAATGCATCCAAGTAGGAAAACAAACACATTTCAAAGTGTGAATGGCAGTCTAAATGGGCGTCCGAAAGACCTGTAACTATAATTAGTTCAAAAACTTGGATTCCCAGCTGAATTGATGTTGGGCTGTTGGCTAGATTACTTGTGGGATGATAGCTTTAAATCCTAGTTGAGTTCTATTGGTTGCATCATCATCCATAAATTTGTGTGACTGTGTGTTGGGTGCATTGATCCATTTTTTCATTATGTTGAATGCCTTCTCCTTTAATCCATTCCTCCAAATCCATCCTGCAAAAAAAAATCTGTTATATGTGAGATATGTTAAAAATCATTCAAACAAATCATGGCATATAATTAATATGCCCAAAATGTGTTACATGAGAAATAGAATTTGTTTTATATGATGAAATCAACGTATTTTTCCACCATGACTATTTAATATTATATAAGTCGCTTGTATGGTATGAATATTAAATGTTTGCAATGGTTGATATTACCATATGCCTTATAATTCATGTTTTTTTTTAAGTGGAAACTTTATACCACTACAATTTTCCACATTTATTAAATTTCCATGATCTTAATTAATTTAGGATTATTTAAAATTGAAACAGATTTCTTAATAGTTAAAAAGATAATGATTATTTTAATATGATATCTTTTCAATTATTTATTTGTTTGAAATTTAAAATATTACAAAGCTCAACATAGATTCATGGCTTTGATATGCACATGCATGACCAACATGATCAACAAGAATCAAGAGGCAAAGGTAAACCAGTAAGCCAATATGAAACATGTTATTAAACCTAGTTCAGAACTCAAGGTCGAAAGAAGGGTTGAATGGAATATCATAATGTTTATCATTTGTACATTTAATACATTAAAAATAACATATTAGGATAATCTTACATTTACGAGATTTTAATTAATAAATCAAAGTAAAAGACAACCTTATTGAACATATATGTATTAAATTATGGTAAATGGGTTAGAAATTAATAGAAATGAAATCATGATAAAGGGAAATTTCTGGAGCCCAACATACACTATACATACATATCGTTGGTTCATTGATGTATCTGACGAATACCCAGCTAGATATATGCTTTATTGTGAACACTTTGAGTCAGTATTCGGTTGAACAAAGACATGTTCACTTGGTACTTGCAAAGCATGTGATGAGGTACCTAAAACGTATGAAAAACTATGGTCTCAGTTATCCTAGAGATCATGACTTCAAAATGTCTGGTTATACAAATTAAGAATAGGAAAGAAGTGTCTTAGATAGAAAGAGCAATTTAGGAGGATGTTTCAGTATGGGGTCAACCATGATCTTATGGATAAGCAGGAAGAATTCCAGCGTTGCTATCATCACTGTTGTTATGGAGAGAAAATTCCTATGGCTTGGGGGTACCACAATAGACAGTATGACACAATAAATAAATCTTTCCCAATATGCAAGAATAGTAAGAAAATATAACACTAAGGGATACCGAATCATACCTTATTCGGGATGGTTGAAGTAGATCCCCATTGAGCTTTTCCAATGCAATTGCAATTATAGCTTGCTCTCAACAACAACAAACAAATCAAGCATGATATATATAAATGTGTTAGAGATATCCTGGCATATATAATCAACCATGTGTAAGCAATTAAATACATCCATGGATTCAATATTCATATTCAAAATGCACATGAATTGGACAGGAAAAGATATTTCTATTAATAAATCAAAGATACAACAGTGACAAACTCTGTCGGCACTTCTGCAAATCGGAGAAGTCGAGTCCTCCACCTCGACCTCCACCACTTCAATCCTCCATCTCTCGATAACAAGCTCAAAAATAAAAGGCAAGCTTGGTAAGAACACTATGTGCTCCAAGGGACAAAGGGATGCAGACTCAAGTATAAGCAAAGCTGAGGGAACAATAGTTTTATTGCTCTTCAATTTCTCCTCCTTCAATGTATCTAAGGGGTTCCTTATATAGCACTCCAAAGAGGTAATGGAGGGTCGAATCCAATCGTTCTCAAGGCATATGGAATGCCAAGAGTCAATTTATTCGGACTCATATGAAAAAAACTCCAAAAGTATTTGGACTTATGCACACATCCCGATGTACCTGGGTTTGAGGTCAAAAGTCATGTGTACATGCGAGTATAACTTTAAAAGTCATGTACATGAATAAGCGGGTGTTTTTTAGGGATGATATTGGAACATCAAAGTATAATATAAGTCCTTGTGGTCTAAAGAGTCTGCAGAGGGACAAGGAAGGCCATAAATGTATGATCTACCCGGTATGGTAAAATAAGTTATAACAAATGCCCCCTAATGTGTGAGGTCAGAGGGGTAACATGATGGCCGAAATACATTATAAAATCCATCCCAAAAGTGGAGTAATGAAGACCCAGGTGGAAGAACCAGCCACTCATTAGTACAATACAATGATAAATATCTGCATGTGACTGCAAATACATGTAGCAGTCCCGGATACATAAGAGTACAATGGCCATGAATAGGCATGATATACAAAGTGTCATGTGTGGTCATCACCACGTATAATATACAATGGATCAAGATATCCATAATGGATGAAGATATCTAATATACACTAGAAATACTAGAACCATGATCACAAGAGTTGAAATCTCATGAATAATGGCACGATCAAGGAGGTAGCATATATGGAATGCCACCAAGCTGCAAGGTCTTCTACACAAATCTCTATGAGTACATGTCCTACTATGTGAATAGATGTGTCAAATTCAAACATAGTAGTCCATCATCTAATTACCAGTCATTGATGTATACCGTTAACAAACACGAGATAACCCATCGATAATGAGAATGGGAATCAAGGTATAGAGTGAAATCTAACAAGTGTGAATAGATTTGTTGAGGTCAAACACTCGAAAGAATCCATCGATCAAGGGACATTGATGTGTTCCCAAAACTGTCGATGGCGAGAGAACCTACCACTAATGACTATAATTCTCAAGGCACTCAAATGACTCTAGACTCCTATTCCTGAATAAATGATCTGATGTCAATGGAATGGAATCCGCTAGAAGGAGGGAATTAAGGCATCCCCCATCAACCAACACGAGGTACTTGACAACGCTATATAATTTGGAAGAACTCAAAAAACAAGATGTGCACGAACCAGTAACAGTACCGGGAATGGTCGACATGCAAAGCAGGGAAAAGTTTAGGGGTGAAATATAGCCCAAGAGCGAAATTAGAAGGGTTAGAAAAAAAATGGGCGAATTTTTAATATAGAATGAGTTTTTTAAAGTTAAAACAATATCCCAATAATTATTAAATCAATAATTAAACTAAAATAAATAGCCAAACGTGTAAAAACTTAAAAATAGCATTTAGCCAGCGCGATTTCTGGAATTGACCTGCATAGGCATGAGTTCGCCCAATTTTTTTGATTCACAATCCTTGAAGACTGATTTTTCCCCCTGATTTTTTGGTTTACAGTCCTCACGAATTGTGTTCACCCCGAATATTTCCATGTATAGACCCTATTGGCTACATTTTCCTTGTTATTTTCAATAATCCAGGGTAACAATAGTTAGTTCTCTCATATTTTTCCATTTGAATTGTGAGCACTGGTTAGATATTTTGGGTGTTTTGTGAAGAGAGAGGAATGAACAGAAATGTGGGCATGGGTGAGAATAAGGTATGCCCTTAGGTTATTGACATTAGAGATATTTCATGTTGGATCCCTATCCCCTCCAATGTAGCTTCAATTATTCCATGTTCGATCAGGCACGACTGTCGATAATGAGTAGAAAAAAACCATATCATCTCTCAGGGTAGAACTCTCTCATCTATTCAATCTTGTTCACCCCTATATCTTTTATTCCCATCCTAATGCCCAAGTATGTTTTTAATTCATTTCCGAACATGTTTCTCATTGTGATTCTTTTGTTATTCTCAATAGTGTTTGTTGAATTACAAATGCAAGCTTCGAAATAATTAAGTATCAATGGATGAATTTCATTTGAATTGACAATTTTCACTGGCAATTAAAACCCATATTATAGCCCCAACCACTACTTTAGATAACCATGTACATATACAGCTAAAATGATGGAGCTACAAGTCAAATATGATTATTCGGTTTTTATTTTCGGTGGTACAATGGTTGCTACGTTTACTGGTTTGTTCCATTTGATATAGGATCAAAATTTTGTTAATGCCCTTTTCTGAAAGTTGGCACTATACCATGAAAAAGCCCCAAGGGGCTGCACTGCATATTGCAGACTTAGATCGACCTAGGTGCTACGTTTGAGGGGTAACTATAATGCCAAAATCCCTACGGGATTCACATGCTTCCTCACCTCCTTTGTAACTCGTGCCATTCGAGTGGGGAAGACCACATCAAGAGTGTCAATGGGAACCCTGGTGGACAGGTTAATAGTCCATTGACCTTACCAGTGAACCAATGCCCCATTGGCTTTTGTGGAAGTTTTAAATTCTGAAAATGATTCACATGGGCATAAAAGATCAGCCCTTCATTGAAGAAATTCTCAATCTGCCAAATTGTATTCTCAATGTCAGTCTTACAATTTATTTTCCCTTAGTCTATTCTCGTTTCTGATCAAATTGATCACCATAGAGCTAAATGACATTGTCTTCTTAACATTCCATTTCAATAATCTAGTGAACAGAAAAAGAAAAAAATGTGTCTCTCATTTTTGGGAAGGTATGCCATGTTCATCCTATTGTTGGAAGGAATGGCAGTTTCTCAATGACTTTACAAAGTAAACAACAAACCTTACAATTTAATCCATTGAATCATAGTTGAATATGCTCAGAAAAAAAGTGATTTAAACTTGGATATAATCATCTGTGTGTTTGACTTGCTTCCAAATGGTAGACTTATTCTATTTTGCTAGCATTTGGAGATTTATGAAGTTGTTTTTGTTCAAAGAAAATGACATTTCTATGGACCTAATTTACTTAGGAATCTCAGAAACCGTGAGGCTATGAAAAAAGTTTCATTCCTAGGAATACAGGAGAGGGTAAAACCATTGTTCATGCCATAAAGTGCCTCATCTTCAACACCTTCATTTGAATTCCATGGCTCTTGATTTGACGCTTATGACTGATTTGATGTTCATGAATTTTATATTTCAAGAATAATTGGCAAATCTAATTCAAAAAGAAACTATTAGCCTTTAATAAATATTTCAAAATTCCTTTGTTGCCAATGGGGTTGTGGTTCAACAGAAGACGACAGTTCTTTAGGTCACCCACCAAAGTTTGATTCTTTGGAAGGCATGAGGGGTTGGGGCGTAGTGCAAGGCTTTGTGATCTGGATGGAGAGTACCCCTTGTTGTGGCAACTTAATTGAGAAAAAATGCTTATGTTCAATGGTTCATCCCTTAAGGGTCATATCTCCCTTGCATGTGGGCTGCTTGTAGTGTTCAATTTCTTCCAACCAATTGCAATGCTTCTCTTTGAGTGCAAGGGAGTCACTTTAAAAGAAAAAACGTGTTTTAATATTCGTTCTTTTTTCTTCTCTATGGAGTGACGACATATCATTCTAGAGTTATACCTGATACTACTTAGGAATGAGAAATCATTCTTTTATTAAATTCATGATTAATATTTTCTCTAATTACATTCATGATAATATTTTCATCTAAGCTTTCATTAGTGGTTGTATTGAAAATTAGTCTACGACTTGTCGATTTCTCCTAGATTCCTTGATAGTTTGGTTGAACATTATTTAAGTTGCACCTCAAGATTTTTCATACTTTTGTGATTTTTCATCCTTTTGTGATTCTCAAAATTCATCCTTCCATGCTATGTTATGATTCTTCTAATTAGTGGATTTGTATGCAATCAAGTTGAGGATTGGTCTCTCTTATATTTTGACTTCTACCCAAATCTTTTTGGGGCTTTACAATAAATGATGAATTCTTCCTTTTTATCATGTTTTCTGACTCAAGTATTTTTTGTATGTGCTTCACTATGTCTTATGAGTTAGTTTTCAAGGTGTACATGGATGAGATAAGGTTATCTGAAAGAGGATCATGAATAAAATGAAATGGTTTGTTGGTGTCTTACTACAGGTTTAGGTTACAAGTTTAGTGGAAAAATGAGAAGCGGAGAACCATGCTACACAAATGTGACAAAAGTTGGTAAGAGCTAAAACTAGTTTCATATATTTGGAATAATAGGGGCATATGAATTCAGACGAAGACAATGAACTTGGAATGTGGTGAGATGGAACCACGCTAAAAACCAGCCTTAGATTCACCTGTTTACTAAAAAAAATGCAAAATGTTTTAGATATAATATGGCCATAACTTGGTTGTATGGCATTTATTTGTGATGAAATATCGACAGTATCAAGCTGGAAGCTATCTCCTTGTGTTCGCAAAATTTCAGCATAAAATGAGATTGTTTGGTCTCCCAACATGCCAAAACATAGTGGGACCTGTTGGGGCTTTTGTGGATAAGAAAAGTTGGAAGCCCAACCGTCTTCAAAAAATGCATGAAAGGTAGGAGAATCAGAGAGCTATGGGGTAGTTGAAGTTGAAGCCAAGAAAGAGGTATCTTGAAGGTGAACTAGGTGTCTATAAAGAAATTTAGGATAGAAGAAAGAATTTTGTGTGGATTGGTTTCGTGTCAATAAGGTGAAAATGACACAATCCAAAGGAGGAATATACTGCCAAGGAAAAAAACAAGAAGTTTTGTTGATATTATTGACTGAGAATTGCTAAGTTACATACAAGGCCATTGGTGAATATGGTGTTGGGAAAATTGTTCCTTCTTCATTGAGGTTCTATATATACATATTTGAGAAGGAGAGGAAGGGTATGGGATTTTTGTGGAAGGATTTGAATCAATTTGTGATTGGCTTGTTGAAAATTATGACATTTTTAGGTTTCTATTATATTAGTATTATTATAAGCTTATGAACAACTAATGTAGGGTAGATGAAGCATGTGTCAAACCACAACCATGGACAATGTTTTAAGACCATGGACTTGTAAGAATGATTGTAAGCTGAATATCTCTAATTCAAACCCTAAATATTCTAATTTCAAAAAATCACTTAAACCCACTTCTGCCAAACCCTGAACATCTCAAATGCAAACATATATGCTTTGTAAAAAAATGCAAAAGGATATGAAAATACAATAGTATTTGAAATTATGTCAAATGTGATTACCTCACCTTGGAATTCATCTCCTTGAGTGGCATTCATATGGAGGTGTCAGTTGAGAGCATAATCATCGTTCACATCCAATTCCATACTTTACCTACCTCTGAAAATATTGCATCCTCTTTCTAGCATATTGTGGTTTGTTGAGATCCACCTTCATTTTATACCCTTCACAAAGTTCCATATCTGTTAGGTTTTCTTCGATCCCACAGCAAAATTGGCTTCAAGAATGTATTGAAATGTCTATCTCCAATAATTATTCAATCCTAAAAGAACTCTTAGATTTGTGTTTTTCCCTCCATGTGTCAACATCTACAAGGCCTATTGGTACTTAAATATTTTTCTCTTTTATTCACATGGGCTAGACTAAGGGAATGAGGATTCAGGGTCTATGGTTCATTTTCCCACATCTTACATTTTGAACCCAAGTCTATTAGAATGAGTGTTGGTTGATTTCTTTCACTAGGTTGGAAAGCGCTAAAATCCCGTACTAAACATGTTCAATAAAATTTTCTTGTGTAAGCTTCTACATCATAACAATATGATAAGGATTATGAAATTTCCTACCTTAGCAAATTTGATCTCCAAATGAATTTTGAAATTTGATCTCCATCTATTATGAGATTGAAGGGATTTTTAGTTGCATTTAATCAAGCTCAAGACTCTCCCTTGGTACTTTTTTCCTATAACCAGACCAAATATTCCTACCATTTTATATTAGGAAGGTGTCAGAACACAAATCTTATAACTTATAAGGATATACTAAAACAAACTCCATCAGGTGTATCAATTTTTTATTTCCTTCTATTTGGTTTACTGGTGTCAACAAGCAATAGGCAGATTCCCAAGATAATTCTGACACTAGATTAGTAAGACCAGGAAGATCCTCTTGCTCTTTGGTTAGCAAACCTACCCCTACAAAGTCCTTGAGATGCCAGTGCATGATCTCAACACAAGGCTCATCTTAGTTCTCAGCATGGGCTACTTGCATACCCCAACCCCCACCAAATTCATGACAACAATTTTTCATCACTATGTTCTTTCACCGGCATCACATGTTAAGGAGAGTCTTGATGAATCATTTAGACTCTATATGGTATAAAACCATAGAAACAATTAAGTTGCATATTTTCACATTGGTCCTTTACAAGAAGACAACCATATTAATGTGGAATGAAATCATCAATAAGATTTGATTCTTAGTGGGAATGCGATTAAGAATGCATTACAAAAATAACAATGATAAGAAAATATAGATAACCAAGAAAGATGTAGAACCACAAAATACTCAGGCAGATCAAGCGCACTATCATTCATTTCCCCATAAAGTGTAGGACTTTGTAGTAACAATACTTAATTTACTTCACTTGGGATCATATGGTGTTCAATATAATTCTATAGACCTCCATGAATCCAATCCATCCAAGAAGAAGATATGATGTGAGCTATCCCACTTGCTTGAAATTGGAACCATGTATTATTACAAGGTTTACCAATATAAACTCTTCCAGAGAAATGATTTAAATAGAATAAAAAATGTTGGATCCTAGTCACAACAAAGCTTAACTACAAAAACCCTGTCCTCTCAAATTAGTGGGAAACTAGGAACGAAAAATGGAAAGAAAATCCATAAACCCATGGTGAGTTGAATCATGCCCAATCTATCCACTCTGAATCACATCACTCACAACAAAACCCCACATTTAACATGAAGACAAAACCCTTCACAAAACCCACAATGCTATCATCCACAAACCTATCCAAAATATACAAATAGAAGTCCCTCGAACAACCCATTTTTTTTCTCCAATCAAATTAGTTCCACCTGCTATAATATGATAATATATTCTTTAAGCCCATAGTAGTTTAATAGCTCGTTCTAGTCAACTTAAGACCCATATTTTGGGGTTAGTGGCTAGGGTTCAAGTGACTGTTTGGGCCCTTAGGGTTTTTTACCACCTATAACTATTGTTGTTATCTTTGTCCCTGATGGCTCGGATGAATGCTTTGATTCAAGAAGGGCGTATACACTGCATATTGCATAAATCTCAACAGGCATAGTTTTCCCTACAACTCCCCCCCTTATTTGATATATACCTCCTACTATTAACTTATCTATCTTTTTATCTATTCTCTTTCAATCTAGAATCTAGGCATCTTAAGTGAGGATTTTATGCTATTTTTTTACATGTTAGGGTTGGAAGACATTGTCTCTGCTTAATTTTTCTCTTGAATTTGGGAAATTTAAAAAAAATATCTACTTTATTTTTCACTTTAATAATGATGTGTACTTTATAGTGGGTGACATTAGAAATGATGAGCTTGACCGTCTCAAAATTGAATTTCTCATATCTCAATTTCTAGCTAAAGGTCACGGGTAAAGTATTTGAAATCTATTTGATAGGTCAGAGATCAACAAATGCATCAGCCAAGAAGGTATTTTTACGGAAGTTGTTTCATCTTTATCATAAAACTACATTTTCCTCAGCCTATCTTTCATATTAATATAGTCATGTTGTGCCTTGTCATCCTAAAGATCAACATTTCATATTAATCCACTCAATATATTTTTGCTTTGTATCCATCTCTTTTTTGCTTCACTATGGAAAATTCTTGTGCAATTTTGAAATAATAGGTATCTTCTTGATTTTTCTAATGCTACTAATATTTAAGAAAAATCAGTTCACCAAAAAGAAAGTGATCAATCTTCATTGTGGAAAAAAGCAACTATGTGCTAGAAAATTGACTATACCATAGGGTTTCACAAATTCACCACTATTTCTTTGGAACTTTGAAGAATTCCCCATCATTAATGAACTGCTAAATATCAAAGAAAACCAATGTATGGTAATAAAAAATAAATTAGAAAAGAAACCAACTTTCTCTTAGCATACCTCTCGTTGTTATGAATTCGAAATCCATCTCAAGCTACCTACAAAATATTTTAGAGTGATTGGCTACAAATTCGGATTGAGCAGGTTGTATTGGTAATAGGAACTTGGAAGTCCACCTCATGTTGCACATTCACCTTGGGTTCAACAACAATTGTTTGGTGCACTAAAAAAAAATATATAGTTTCACTCTCCATAGAAAAAGCAGAGTCATATGAAGACCACAACAAGTCATTTGATGTCGACTAAGCTTCCACACTGCCCTGCTAGGTTTGACCAAGTAAAACTAATAAAAAACCATTGAACTGAATATGAAAAGCAGCTTAAACATAGATAACCTACTCGAAACCACCTGTCAACCCTACAACCCCAACTCTGACCACTGCCTGGATAGATGTGCACTACCTAGGGAAGTGTGAATTGTTGAAGACCCATACAATGTAATATACCAATATAAATTTGAGACTGAGGGGATCAAGATGTGAGCCTCAAAACACCCATCTGAATATATATACAAAGTCAACTGTGGACCTCCATATGAGAGTCAAACTGAACAAGATACATGTGATAGTAGATTACAAACTGAAGAATATCCCATCTGATGATGTACATAAGATAACCACATATGATGAATACTAAAATGAGTCCATGTTGAACCATTTTCCCTAGGTCAATCCATGGTCAAGATAGTCAAACCATGGTCAACCCACTAATATCTGTTGTAAAAATCTGAGAAAATAGGAACATAACGATAATGTATCTGAAGCTTTGGAGTCAGTCATATTGGTATACTCCAATTACAACAATTTTGTGCACTAACAGGATTCCAGTTTTAGAAAAGGCTAAGACATATATTCGCTATTGTGTGTGTATGTTGTTTCTTGCTCATATTCGCTATTGTGTGTGTATGTTGTTTCATCAAAGAAATATCCACTTGTGTTTAAACATTTCTTGGTGGAAAGATCTTCCACAAATACAAAGACACAATATGTTATGTCTAATTTTGACCATTTTACATTATCTCTTAAAAGCAAAGAATATAACTTTGACTAGACCAATGTTTCAGCTCCCTTCTTGAGTGAGGATCAAATCAATTGTTTTGACCCGTGTCATCAATAAAAATAATCAAAAAATAAAGAACGGAATGACAAAAAAAAACCCTTCTTAATCTTCATATTACAAATTGCATACTTAACTCCCTTTACTGCATTCTATAGAGAGACTTCAACAACAGTAAACTTATCAGCACTCTTTCCCACAATGGTAGACTTGAAATCACATAGAAAGAAATGTAGGAAGGGTCTGATTATGTGCAAAGTTGGCCTCTGTGTGGCTGATGTTCCTCGTTGTTGCCCTCTGTCAAAACATGGAATTCCATATCTTGGAGCATGTCAATTGTCCGTTAATGAGCACTTGAGGTCCGTTATTTCATCAAAATACCAATCCACATGCCTTCTTCCTGCTGGTTTTCAAAACTTCTCAAGCCATATAACAAGGGACTGCAAAAGTTTCTCTCAACCATTAAAATGCATCAATGAAACTCCATTTTTTTTACTAGCAACCAACTTTCCTTCATTCAGGGACACAATAGTGTTCTTGATTTTGTCTTTTAAGTACTAGAATAAAACAGGATGTTCATGCCTACATAAATTATCCCAGAGAAATAGGAGAGAGCGCATATATATATATATATATATATATATATATATATATATATATCATACTCATGCCATGGTATTCAAAAAATATCAAAAACTCCATCATTATGATACCTGATGGGCTGCAAACTAGGAAGGAAAAGCCTTGCACATTTTAACCAGCACTTACCACTTACTAGTCAGGATTTCTTCTGTTATTTTATTTGATGTTATGCTAATAGACTTGAGGAGAGAAATCCATGTCAAGCTCTCACTGCAAGCTGACTGCTTATCTTGTCCAATTCCATTTCTGTGCCAGTAAGTAGAATTACTAAATTAGAATACCTGACTAGGGATTTCATTGAACTATGAACTTAACCAGAAAATTTATCTGCAACATACAAATAAATGAAATTAACTCTAGCTTTAAACACAACCATATATATAATCAAATCCAGTAATACATTGTAGCATGTTTTTAAACTTTACTGTAGATTTAAGTATGCAATAGAAACTATCTGGTATTGAGGTGAAGAAAAATCATCTCAGGGTAGAGATAAGAAAAGCTAATCCTAGAAATATTTGTAAAACAATCAATCCATTAGTTGGTGATTAGCAATGGCCAAACAACCCAAGAATGAGAGGCTTGAAGTTTATGTATCTGCATTTGTAATCAATGAGTCACTGCCAATCAAACCAGAGAAGCTGGTAAAGAATGCGCAAAGGAAGAAGAGGAGGCAGAGGGACCTACTTAAGAAGCTTCTCTATGGGTGTGTTCCACAGGAAAATGAAGTTCAAGAGACCAGAATCAGACTTGGGATTGTCTCTAGCAAGGTAAGTTACTTGAGTGACATGCATAGCTCCGTAAATTCCTAGGAATCTAGGGATCTGGCATCGAGAAAGAGTCCAAAGCTAAGACACAAGACATTGGGACATACCGACACAGGTGTCCAACACAGAAAACATTGACTCCCAAAATACGGCACAAGGAACCATTCCCAACTCTTTTTGAAGATAGAATACTCCCAACTTTTCAGATCTGTTCTCAGATTTGTGCTATTGCATAATGTTACCCTCCATTTTGCATGGGTGTCCACTTGTAATTTTCATCACTTCTAATGTCTATAATCACCATGTCTCCCAATTGTTTAAAGGTGTAATAGGAGCTTGATTTTATTGGATGAAATTATTTTTTCCTACTGCACTAGACTACAAGAAGTATGAAATAAATTGCTTAAATTTGTCATAGGCATTGTGAGATTGAAGCTCTCACGAGTAATAAACATGTGTATCTACTAAATATTTTGTATAATTTGAAATTTAGTAGCCATGGACATTAACCAAGTATCATATTTTTTTTCTACTCTACCAATGATACATTGCCAAACGTTTACAAGCAATATCATGAATCCAAATGAAATTCCTAGGAAATTAAAGATTTTCCTTGGAATTGAATTATAGACATTTTTGAAACTCTCATTGTGAGAATCTCATGTCTCTTAGTCTTCTTATCCTTTATATCTATGTTAAATATGTTTTTTGTGTCATTTATGTGTTGCATGGGCATAGTGATTTTGTACCAAGTTGGTTACTGTAGAAAAGGACGGAAGTATTTAAATTAGATTAGTGTTTGATATAATTGTTAATAAGTCTTGCTTTGATGGGGGGCTGGTAGTGGGGCATGTGAGATAGTGGAATGTAGGTTTGTATGTTGAAGTATGAGTACTTAAACAAGAAAAGAAGAAATAAGTTTGTAGATATTTTCACTTAGAGTGAATCCTCTATTGAGGTCACTAATGAGCTCAAGAAATTCTCTTTGAATATGAGATGGGGCTTTAGGATGCCCATAGTTGCTAATGGATGTGAGGTGGGCATACTAGCATTTGCAGAGTCAATTGGAAGGGAGTTTAAATGCTTACAACCTCGAGCCACATCTATAATCGTGTTTCCTATAGACTCTCCCACTACCTTTCATTATGTGTGCTTCAACTTTCATTTTTGTGTTGAATAAATTTCCCAACCAATCATCACCTCAACTTCCAGAAATAAGGTGTAAACCAATGCTCTTGTAGTATGGTAATTACTTGTTAGAACAAGCCCAGGCACCAATAAAAGGATGTTGAACTTCTTCTCTATTGGCACCATGACTTTTGGAATGATTGCACCCTCCACAACGAGGAAAATGCTAAATTTATAACATGGATACGATTTTAATAGTAGTAATCATCTTCTTAAAATTTGCAGACTTCTAATATTAAATTTTCTAAGTTATGTAACAGTAGTAAACAATCATCCAAAAAATCATACACAGGAACACAAATAATTTTTTCATGGGGAATCCCAAGGATTTAAACCCCAAACAATGATTAATCTTCCAGGCTAAATGAGATGACTGAGTTTGTACATGAGTAGATAAGAAGAAGACTTTAACATCAATTTGAATTTCCCCCTAGAGCACACATACCAAAAGAAGCATGTTGAAGAATGGTTGTCCTGAACAAGACTGCTGCCACCAATCAAACTGACCCAAACCCCAATCAACTGAACAGAGGATGTATTGATCAATACTGAGGTTGATGTTGACTGCCACTGAGTGTTGACTATGCTGAAATAAGGCTTGGGTGCTTGGAACTGTCTTCAATCACAACTCGGTTGAGTGGAGAAGGCCCTAGACAGGGCTCGACTGCTGAGAAAAGGCCCCAGCAGGGATAAATTGATAAAAGAAGGCACTATCTAGGGTAAATATGAGTGAAGAGAGGCCTAGTAGTGCTGTCTTGAAGTAAAGGCATTCTCTAACTTCCAATACCCCTGTGGCTGCCTTTAATTATGAACCAAAATTTTGATGGTGATGAGAGAGGGAGACAACAATATTAAACCCTAAAAATAGTATCCTTGGATCAACTATGAAGATGTGTAGTGTGTCTAGCTCAAATCATAATGCTTCTTTATTTATAGTCCATCATTGAGAGACAAATCCATAAATTAAGGAAACTGCCCTCAGGGGATTTTAATATTTTTGCTTTTTTAACCTTTTGAGGTCTTTTTGACTTTTTGATCTTTTAATATTTTAATCTTTTGTTGGGTTATCTTACCTTCCTGCTGGACCGTGGCTGTGGGTTTATCCACTTTTTTGAAACGTGGTTGTTGGGAGCCTTTAAGGCTGGGTCCTGATATCATCCTTCTAAGTTGTGACTATTTTGTATGTCGCTTGGGTCGGGCATGATTGTGGTTATCTCCTCCTAACAGGCTGTGACTGTTTGGATGATTTTTGGACTGGTTTGTGGCCATCATTTATCCTTGGAAACAAAATTTGTAGAGATAAACACTTATAAATGAACAATTTTATAAACACTGTGTATAAAATCTGAAACCAAGTATCCAAAATATCATAAAAATTTATATGATGTAGCCCAAGGGAGATCATAAAATGACATCCTCACTTTATCCACTATTATAGTAAATTTTCTTATAGGTTCCAAAATGTATTTTGAATTTGAGAAGAATTGTGATGGTTACTGCATGTTTACAACTTCAAATAAATAAAAAGTGAACTGTATCTCTTGAAATGACTTCATAGTTGGAACCACAACAAATTCTTGGTTAAAAGTTAGATACAAGAAGTGAAATTTAACGTAAAGAATAATCAACTGTTTTGATGCATGCTCACAAAAATTAGAACAATTTGGTGGCAAAATGATATAAATATTGGAAATGAATAGCCACATGCAAAAAATTTTACTTTGAATTTGGAGGCGAGGAGTGAAAACCAGTCATATATTATCTCCAGGGTTTGGTGGAGAAAATTTGGTAGAGGAAAAGAGGGATCATGCTTATCAAATGTGATAAGCATGCCCCTTAAACCCAAGGAAGGTTGTACCAACCACAAAGAGCCTTCTTTGGTCAATTCATACAAAGAGCTTGCAAGTTGCATCTATCCACTCATCCACAAATAGGTAGACTTTCCCAAACCTGAACCCGTACACACATCTATATTTTAGTCTCTGTAGAATATATATTTTAGTAGACAGAGTAAGACCTTAATAAAAATTATGAGTCTGTCCTTTGCAAACTAATACATTGTTAGCAGATCCCTTACATATCGTTTCCATAGAGTTTGATATAAAACCATTTCAACGGGAATTTTGGATGAAGAGTATTGCCTTCCACATAGATGGGGTTTGGTATGCCAAGTTTTTCTTTTTCAAGGCGGCAAGTAGAGATGGTTTTCCTTGGAAATAACATGCTCAAGGTTTAGTTAGCAGTCTACAATACATTATCATTTAATAATTCTAAAATATGTGGTCTCTCATTTCTACTCACACTTATTAAGATTTAGGTTGTTGATTTAACACTATAATTGCCATTTTTAAAAAATTCTTCCCTAATGGTAGGTCATTTTTTTCACTTTATGGACGTGAACCATAATAATTTATTTTATTTTGAAAATGATCCTAAAAACACTTCAGATGTACATAGTCGTGAATTTATGCATCCAGATATAATTGTTGACAAGGAAAAGAAAAACTCGGAACGTTAAATGGATACTTCTAGACTCAGTTATGTTCTGGATGGAATAGAAAATGGATATCCTAAACCCTTTCTTCCATTTTATTTAGTAACGTGTGCTTTAAAAAATCGAATAGAAGAACCAATAAAGGATCCTAAAGTTGTCACTTCAGATATAAAAATGCCCAGTGCAATGTATAGAGGGATGTACAGAATGTGGGTATCAATGTCTTGTATGGTTGCTTCACCCAATTTTGCAGTTAATGATAGGTTAAGATATTATGAACAATTGAAAAAAAAAGTCATCGTTGGCATTTTTGTTGTCCCACATAGTTGTGAATGGACAAGATTTCCTAATCTATTGGCATCATATGGGGTTCTTGAATCCAAGGAACAAGGTGGGAATTCCATTGCGAGAAACTTAAACCTCACCTTAGATCTCCTCATATGTTCCCCAAGTGTTCAACATTTATATGATCTAATATAGAACATTTTGTTCTAGTGCCCAAGTTTTTAAGTACAAATAATGCTAGGTACGAGTTCTCCAAACACAGAGAGTAGTTCCTATGCAACTATGCTTAAACAAAACTATATTATATTTACAATGATACTTTCAAGACAACATATACTTTTCTGCATGATTTGTGGAGTAATGATTTGTCATAATCCCATTCCTTAGTAGATAGTTCAAAAATTACCTAAAACTGATCAAGCATATCACAAAACGTGGCTTCAGTGGCTTGGGGATAACTGATGCTAATCATAAATGTGGCAACCCCATTGTATAAGAGGCCATCCATGTCATCAACTGTGCCATCCCTTCAGCCCCCATACATATGAGAATTGGTTGTTGTCAGAGGCTTCCCTTAAGAAAGAAAGGAAAGTGTATAATCTAGATATAGATGTGACATAACATTTTTGTCATGTAGTGTGAAGCACATTGATTTTTATTTTCAACTAGATGGTGGTAGGTTATTGTTTATAGTAGAGGAGAAAGCAAAAACCCTGTTAACTTCATTTGCAACAATTTTTCCATTCATTTACACATTCTATTAAAATTTAAGTTCAAAGGTGTAAGATCCCCAACCCAAACTAAGCTAAATTTGTCC
>LPNX010395803.1:0-197461 GCA_001517045.1 Pseudotsuga menziesii
TTGTTAAAATCTTTCAAGCTTTCTTGTATTTTCTGGCTAGAAACATGTTTTTCATCACCAACAGTAGGTAAAGACGACGAATTATATAACAATGATACTCGGGGAGTGCTAACAGGAACATTAAAAATCAGGTCAGGAGGTTGTGGAACTATACTGCCTCTGTTATCAGACGGTTTGTGTGTAAATGGAGGCTCGTTTATACCAGAGTTACTAGACCCCGTAGTAGTATCTATAGTACAGATCTTATTATAGCTTGTACCCAAAGAAAAATCCTATCTGCTATTACTATAACTCTTATGATTTGAGAGAGAATTGTGAGATTTTTTATCAGCTTGTATAGTCTTTTCAATTTCACAATATAGTGGCTTCTGAAATCCACCTTTTGCACATGAATGTGATTGTGAAGGAGCACAACTCTCTCTGTCTGTTTCTACCTCATCATCAAAAAGAATAATAATCTCATGTTCTTTTCTTCCCTTACATAGCTCAGTTACACCATCCTTATCACATGAATACCCATAAACTGTGTCCTGGGCCTTATGAAAATGATTTTCTTTCAAAACGAATGCTTGGTTGTGTACAGTTCTCCTTTCTCTCTGTCTTTGAGACAGAGAAGCATTATATTCTAAAATCTAAATAGAAAGGCGAGATACTTGTTCTTCTAATTGATATACCACAAGATTTTCTGTGCAACAAATAAAATGAAAATACCATCAGCTGCAAATGCAGGAAGGAACATCCTTATGCAATAAAAATTGATCACAAAAGAAACTAAAACCTCACCTGATTCAATAATTCGTTTTATAGTATTAATAACATTGTGAGAAGCTCCATCAGTTAATTCTTTAAAAATATTCAATACACCAGCAACAAGTCTATGGGCGCATGATATTCCTCCTTAGACAAGAGAAAAAAAATAAGTTCAGGCCAAGTCAAGCCTGATTATGTTAATGTCAAGCGGGATCAATGATGGGGTTCATGCCATACTAGTGACAGCCTTGTCTGTCATCACTAGCCATATTTTACAATATGCCTACCAAACCTCTTATGCTTTGACGTTTTTTAAATCTCCTACATATCATCATCATGGTGGTTCCTCATTTTTTCATTATAAATGGATGAAGGCCATTTAGCCGTTTAATAGCACACATTGATTGTGATCTAGCTTCCAATGTAACTTTGTGCAAAATGTGCTCACAATGTGTTCCTAACCACTCAAAATGCAAGGGCAAACCATATTTAGAACCCCCCATCCCCTGAAACAAAAAAATTGCCTCTTTTCTTTATTAATTTTGGGGTAGATTTTGCCTTGTTTATGACTTTTTAACACATGGTAAATAAAGGATCTGGACAAACTTTTTGCCAATATGTATTGGGAAATATAACTATGTTCTATTCTGTAAATTTTGTTACTGCAACTCACACTTACAGGGTTCAAATCCTTGCCTTCTAGTCATTTAAACCACCCCTTTTTCTTTCATTTAGTGCAACTCAATAAATGAAGGACCTATGCAAAGTTTTGCAAATATGTTTTATCATTTTAGGAAATATAACTTAGTTGTATTGTGTAAGGTTTTTTACTACTCAACTCACAGTAATAGGGTTCAATCCCTTGAGTACTAGGTACATTGATTACATTAGTATGGGAAAAACCTAGGTGTTGTTTCTATTTTGTAAGAATCAAAATTCAACTTCCATGAGCAGAATATATATACTGCAAAAGTTCCACCAGAATTTTCTTCTCAGTATTTCTGTTGCAATGCTAGTGTTTGGGTTGTTTCGGATGTCCTTTCTGGTGTGTGATTGCAATTTATTAATCATGCACTCAGACCTTGGAGGATACATATACTCTTATGTGACATGATAATGGAAGAGTACTTATGTTGTCTAGAAAGAAAATTGTTGCTATAAAGTGTTCATATAATGCCTTTTCTTGATGCATAGGTCTGATACATGGCATGATATTTGGAAAATAAGTACTTTCAAAGAATATACAACTGAAATTTTTATTCCAAGACAATTCTGAAGATTTTTCATAATCCTTGTTTTGCATAACTTTATGCCTGGGGCTTCAGGACCACCAACAGATGTGTATAGGGCTTCAGGACCACCAGCCGATGTGTATAGGTCTTCAAGACCACCAGCTGATGTGTACCGAGCTTCAGGACCTCCAGCAGATGTGTATCGGGCTTCAGGACCTCCAGCAGATGTGTATCGAGCTTCTGGACCACCAAATGTGTATAATTCCATTGACTCAGGCTACAATTCATATACAGGTCACAACACCATGTATGCGTCCCCACGATCAAATACTGGATTTGCTGGTCACTCTGCTCGAGGCTACGAGTCTAACTATAACAACAGTTATCGCTATTAGATGATCTTTCTTATGCTCTGGTATTCTATGCTTCTGTTTATACAAGTCTGAGGATTTATTTGTGTGGAACCAACGTGAATGTTACTGATTTTAATTTTTAAATTGTTACTGAGACATAACCTGAGGATCGCTATCAGTGCAGAAGAACTACGATCTGTGAAATTTTGCAAAAATGTGTTTTTATTATAGGTCAGGTCCACATTATCATAACATACCAGTTCTATGGGACTGGGATTATGTTGGTATGTTTAGAACTCAAGTTTCTTCTTTCCATTGTATGCTATGACATGCAAAGCTTTCTAGATACCTTACGGAATTAAACTTGGTGCTTCTAGAACTGAGGCTTTAGTGAATGCTGATATCTTTCTATCTTTGATATTGTTATTTGTTTAACATTGTTCTGTACCATGTTCATGTTCATTGTTGTTCAATTAAGATGGTTGCTAAGGATTTTCAACTGCACTGTGTACACAAATTGCTTACAGTCATTGAAGACATAATCGCACTCTGGCAATGAAGACATAATTGCACTCAGCTTTCAGTCAATGAAGAATTCAGTGTTTGCAGCTCTTTGGCAAAGAAGAAATAAGTTCATGCAACTCTCAGTCCTTTAAGAATTCAGGGTATACAACTCTGTCAATGAAGTAATAAGTGATTTCAGCTCTCTGCCATTGAAGAATTAAGTGAATTCAGATCTCAGACATTGAAAGAAATAAGTGTTTTCAGATCTCTGCCTTTGAAGATTTCCAAGTGAAGTATGAGGCTCTTGAGGGACAGCTCGTTTGGTAAGTCAAATGCTCATCTCATGGCTCTTTTTATTCCTGACCTGCATCCAATGGAATTCCTCCATGCGCTGTCATGCTCACAGCTAGGAGGACCGAGTGGTTTAGACACTTAGTCTGATAAAAGGAAGTGCTCTCCTTCCTTACCATTCGCTGAAGGAGCCAGCAGTGCTTAAATTAGAGTAATAAGCATCTAAGAAGGCCGAAGCCTGGAACTACACTTCCCTTTTCATTCCTTCTTGTATCATGTTTACTATGCCAGTTTGATGGAACAACTACAGGGTAATGTGTGATCACAGCTTGTTCCTGTTCATTATGGTCATGTAATTGATTAGGTTATATTACCGTTGCTTCCATATCCGGATTAGTATAGAACAAAGATTACTTGTTACACATATACAACACTAGAATAGCTAGTAGTTTAACCAGTCTGATCTATTAGTAATATGGAACACCACTACTCTATTGATCTAATCCCATTGAATCACTCATATAACTAGAGTAAAGCTAGAACACGTATAAGGTTAGAAAGGAGAAGCACTATCCCATACTGTATATCCATAATATCTTCTACATAGGTAAAACAGCCCATGTATAGCATGTATGACACATAGTGATTGGCTTAACATACTTGTAATACAAGTGCACAGAAGGAAATGTCATTCCCACTCCCATAGACCTCCTTTGCTGATTTGCTAATTTCTTTATGGTACTTAGTAGTTTTGAGAAGCTTGCTAGATTGGTTATTGCAAACTCTCCAAAATGGGAAGACAATGAGCTTGCATGAGACTCTTGCAAACACCGGTCCCCATTAATTTCATTGGTTAAGTGGTGGCTTCGAGGATTAAATTGGCAATTCATACCTAGCCCGTTTTCTTTAAGTTCATTCACTGGAGAATGAATTTGACATGATGATCTCGAGGATGAAGAAAGGATACTCTGTATCCCTGGTTCTTTTTCTGACTTAACCATCTCATATACCGATGATACATTTGCCACATCTCCTGCCTCATTAGCGCAAGAGATATGTGTCTCCACAATATGACGTAGTGATGTTTGTTGCTGACTGGTACTTACATCATACAACTCACAAACTTGAGCTTCTGAGTTATGCATATTAGAGGCTATGGTATGTGTAGCACCCTATTTGACTTCTACAACATTCTTTTGAAGATCTGCAGATGAAACTAGATAACAAGAGCTTGATGGCTGCACCAGAGAAGTTATGGGAGAACTATCTGTAGCACCCTGTTTGACTTCTACAACATTCTTTTGAAGATCTGCAGATGAAACTAGATAACAAGAGCTTGATGGCTGCACCAGAGAAGTTATGGGAGAACTATCTGTAGCACCCTGTTTGACTTCCACAACATTCTTTTGAGGATCTGTAGATGAAACTAAACAACAATAGCTTGATGGTTGCACCAGAGAAGTTATAGGAGAACCTTGAATAACAACAATATTTTTGTCATATTCAGAGTTCTTTAATAATGAATTTTGATGAATAGCTGAAGCTTCACTTGCGAGCTCCTCGGGTTCCCCTGGTATAGAAGTCTCTTTAATATCCAATCCTTGTCTTGCATGTGGAAAACTGTTTGAGTGTAAAGGTCCACCATACTACAAAAGACATGACTATTTTGATGGAAATTCTTGGTCAAAGTGCTTAGATGGAGATGATGGGCCTGAGCTAAGTCCTTGAGATGAAATTGTGCCTAAAAATTGTGTTTGAAAGAACTGAGATGGTGAAACAACAAATGGACAAGATCTCTAATGATCAGCTGAATCATCCTGCTCGGTGCATCCAATGCCATTCAAAGCACTGGATTCATTTGATGGAACAACAATGCTCAAATTCACACTTCTACTGCTGCATGGAAAATATGAGCACAACAGTATTCTTATCGAGTAAAATGATATACATATTACAGATTAACTAAAGGAATTTAACCCACATTGGGAAAACTGGAAAGTTAAGCATGGAAGCTCTAGGAAAGCACCAAGAACAGAACAGAACAGACCTTAATGAAGATACAGTACTCATTAAGCTGGTGATGTTAGAATAATTGTTCAATGCAGGAAAGTTGGCAGAAGTGTGTCCAGACAAAATTTCATTGACACATCCTATTTCGAGCATCTCTTTTAATTCATCTTGCAACTTTATTATAGGAATCCAAATATCCTGCACAGAAAAAACAGTATCCTTGTACAGCTGAAGTTAAAATGCATAAAAATATAGCAAAATGAATCTCAATATGGTATATCCTATATTAAATTTTTATTAGTTGTGACAGATAATATCCTATATCATCAACACATACTAACTGCCATGAAGAGAACATTATGCCTCAAATAACAATACAGGCAGCTAACTACTTATAAATGATTTATTTTTTTTTAAACGCCTACAAACGTCGCTTAACCGACGCTTCTGTAGGCGATTTTTTTTTTTAAAACATTAATATACGTCGCTTAACCGATGCTCAATGTTCCTATTCGTCGCTTAATCAACGTCTTTGAATGTCGATTTTCCGACGCATATAGGTTATATACGTCACTTAGGCGATGGCACATCATGTCGCTTACACGACATCCTCAGTTGATATCCGTCGCTTGACCGACGGAACATCATGTCGCTTATACGACATCCGCAGTTGCTATCCGTCGCTTCACCGACGGCATAAAGGTTATTTTTTTGTTAAAAATAGCGTAACCGTCGCTTATCCGATGGCCTTGCTGTCGCTTTACCGACGGAATGAAGGGTTATTTTATTAAAAAATTTCATTACTGTCGATAAAATTCCGTCGCTTAACCAACGCTGTAAATTTAACCGACGGTTGCTTAGGTGTCGCTTAAGCGATGGTTAGCTAGGTGTCGGATAACTGATGACAAGTTTCCGACGGTTAAAAAAAAATCAAAGTGTCGTACATGCGACAGAGAAGTGTCGAAAATCCGACATGATGGCCGTCGGATTTTTGGTCGAAATGTAGTAGTGTGACCAGGCAAAGACATCGTGAAATTCCTTAAACAAGGCAGTATAGATAGCAATCTCTTCAGGAGAGCAGTTTGCACCTATGTATATGTTTTCCACGACATTAGGATTTACAGAGATGTTAATAGGTATAGTAGCAGAAATATTTGCCATATTCCCCTCCACAAACATTCCTTCCCTGGGTAAGGTATTGATGGGTGTATCAACATCTTCTGATAGTCTCATACAAAACTCTTGATTTTCTATTCTGCTTAGTTCTGGAAGAAAATAGGATCGATGGTGAATATCCTCACAGATCTTACCACGTCCACTCATGGCTTCCAAGATGGCTTCATCAGAAGGTAAAACCATATATAAATAGTCCGTAGAGTGCGAATATTTTTCCGCCCATGCGGGAAAATAGACTTATTCCAAGTCCTCCGAGACTGTGAGACGATCCAGAATGGGGTCAACAGTGGTTTGAGTGATAGCTTGGTAAGATACTTCCACTATTGATAAGGGCACTTCTATTTCATGGGGGGAAAGGAGAACCCAAGGATCAGTCCTATCGACAACCGTGGCTATGGACTTCCCCACACTAGTAGAACCAATATAGTTAACCGGGGCTGGAAGATCAAATGTGCCCTTCAGTGATGTGTACATTCTAGACCCCAAGCTCTGTGCAGCAGGTTTGACCTGATCAACCAATGGCATAGTGGACTCATTAGACTCTAAACGGCCTTTTTTGAGTAAAATCAAGTTGGTCAATAGTAACCAACTTTCCCTCATGTGGAAAAACCACTACACGAAAGACAGCCAACGCAATAGAGGACATAGCATAAGTCCAGTTTCTTCCCAGAAGCAAATTATAGTCCAAAGGTGCATCAATCACTTCCACCTCAACAGACACTGCTTTCCCTACCAGCTTAATTTCAAAAGCCAGCAGGATACCATGTGGATGGAAGGACCTTCCATTGAAAGCAGTAAGTAGAGTGTTTGACGTCACCAGCTCTGGGGATCCGAGAGCTTTCCAACAGGACAAGGACATAATGCATGTAGAGGAACCCTCATCAACAACTACCCTTCCAATGGTCTTTCCACCATGGATGACATCTATTGATAAGGCTACATGGTAAGGTAGGCAAATTTTAACATCAGACAAATGAAATTTCGCCATAAGAGTCGATGAGTCCATGCTGCCTAAAGCTGTTAAGAGGGCATCCCACTGGGTGGGACAACTCTGTAACACCTCTAAAGCTGACATTGCACACGAGGTTTGGGCTAGATATTCAACCACGGAGTAGTTTGAAGCAACCCTAGTGTTAGGGTTATGCAAGGTCTTCTTGAAGACACCTTTCGGTATCTTTGGCATAGTTTCAGTAGGCTTCTTTATCGTGAGAGGGTTAGAAGTTTCACCTATAGCTTTACCCTTCTCAGAAGTCTCTTTCTCATAATTTTTATTCCTCTTCTGTAACAAAGTCAAAGATCGAACCATGTTGATATAGTTTGGGTCAGGGGTGTTTTGAGTGCCCCCTGCTACATTAGAAGCTAAAGTAGAGTTCTGCCCTTGGGGAAAAGGATCCTTCAGGACAGTCGGTTGTTGAGATTTAAGCAGCTTCTGGGCTTGTTCCATAAGGGGACAAAGGTGAGTAAGGTGATCCTCGTGGCACAACTTACAAGAGAACTTAACCTTATTCTTTTCTTTCTTGCCCCCTTCAGCACTATTCATGGGTTTCTGCTTGTTTTGGTTTCCCTCTCCTTTATTTCCTCTCTTTTTCTTCCCCCGGGCTGCTGATTGCCCTTCTAAGAGGTCTGTGCAAAAAAATTTGCACTGTGGGGGGAGGGGGCAGCCTTTGCTACCTCTGTTGTAGACTACTTGATGGACAACTGATGAAGTTGCTTAGCCAAAGACTCTACGGTGGGAGAGTTTACGGACCCAACCACACCATCGGCATGGGGTCCAGGCTTAGGCTTCTCTGCATCGTGGGTAGGCCTCGATGCCTCAGGGATAATCTCATGCAATATCCCAGATTGTGAATAAATCAAATCCAATTACTGGGCCCTGAGAATGGAATCTTCTTCATTCGTCACTCCTGAGGTGGATACGTCCTTAGATATGTAGGGCAATAAGGATTCAAGGAACCACTCTAGTAAGAACTCAGGAGGGATGGTGGCTTTTATAAGGCTCTTCCACCTCCTCCACTCTTGGATATGATCCGAGATGTGGGTAGCCTTTTTCTGCCTAAAGGTAGATAACAAGTTCATTCCGAAATCATATCGGACCGGAAGCTAAAAGTGGCTAAGGAATGCACTAGCCAAGTCCCAGAAACTACTGAAAGCAGTAGAAGGTAACTCAATATACCATTTTTTCATGGTACTTTCTCTGGAACAACCTCAACCTAACTAAATCTTCATTTAGTGAATTCGAAGAACACCATAAATGGAATGTGGTGGCATGAGCCCCAAGATCTTCACCAACTTTGCCCTTGAATTTAGGGATGTCCGATGGCAATTTGGTGGGAACAGGTGGCCACGAGGGGTCATGCCTCACAGGGTCATTCACCAACTTAGAAAAATATTCCAAGTTTAAAATTGCCAGGAACGAAAGTTTGGGTCAAAATGGGGCACTAAAAGTGCTAATTTGGGGACTAGAGGGACCTGCCCTCGAATTCCCATAAGTAAAGGTGGGGTTGCCCCTTGCCATCGGTTGCGAAGTGGGTAGATTAGTCTGAAATGGATTCCATCCGTAAGCCACATGGTTGTGAGTGGGAGGTGTATTATAAGAAGTTCGGGCCATCCCAATCGAAACTAGGGTCTGAAAAACAGGAGCAGGTATCCCTCCGCTAAATAACGAAAAGGGAAAGCTCGTAAACGGGGTAGAAATCGAAGTTTGAAAAATTTTCCCATAAGAGGTATTGTTTCCAAACTGTACTCCTGCATAAGAAGGTGATGGGCCTACGTACGGAGTGGATGGGGGAATGTGCCCCCCATTCCAAGGAAATCCTTGGACAAAAGTCGAGGATCCTACTGGACCACTCTAGGTAGTGTATGTGAAGGAGGAAGGAACAATAGGTATACTAGGAATCCCAGTAACCATATCACCAGAAGTACCTGCTAGGTTTGAGTGAACCGGTGGTTGAACCACCCGGCTCACTGGAGTCAAAGGCGTAGAAGGTATGCTAGATCTAGGGGCACTTACCGGGGGAGGTAGTACCCCTTCAGCTAGAACAGTTGAGGTGAACACAAAATAACTTTCTCCCGTAGAAGACATAATCCTACCCACAGGGACACCTAAAACAGGTGAATCAAAAGCTCTAACTTGAACGATCATAGGATCGTTTAAATCAGTCAAGGGTGTGTTAAAATTCCTTACAAAATTGTCAGTCTGCAAGTATTCTATCTCAACTGTATCAAGATTAAGACGGTTAGCTATAAGTGATGGTCCACCTAGAACTTCACTTACTCCTACCGGTTCAAATGAACCGTCCGTGTCCAATCTCCGCCTTTGGGGTGGAGGTGGAGGTTCCAATGTGACGAGAGGAGGAAGGTCTTGCAACCTTCTTGACCTTCTTATAGATTGGTCCTCCACGATTGAAAATTTAACAAATCAAACCCTAAATCCGACTAAACACAGACAAAACCACAAAGCACACACTATAAAAATTCCTAAAGCCTCAAACAATCAATAAGGGTGAAATATATGCTTTCCTGAAGAAAGCTGAAGAACGATTACTTGGTGTCCTTGAAGTGGTTCTTAGGCACAAGCGGAGGAATCACCCACCGCCCTCCCACACTTACAACAAGGGTTACCTTCCAAGCCCATCCAAGGTGAACCAAAAATAGCCTTCCGGTTTACCTAGGTATGAACCCTAAATGTCAAGAGACTAAAGGCTACCTTAGCTATACCAACAGTCTGAGGGGATAGTCGCAAGCCTGACTCCTACGCATGGGCAGGGTAGCTGAGCCCGAAACTCTGTCTAGAACAGAATCCCCATATGCGTAAAAGTCCTGATCTACGTTTGGACAAGGAATTAGAGGGTTATCTCCTCAATCCAATGCCTCCATGTGGCCTCGTGCTTGACTCCCTTTTGAGAGGAGCTTCCCAGATACAATTGATAAAGACAAGGATTTACCTAACAAATGGTCCACTACGTCTAAATTTTGAAACTTATGGGAAGTTTACACTTCCTATCCCACAAGTCTAGCCTAAGCTAGTAGGTGAAAGGCCCCTAAAAATAAAAATTACTAGTATATTTTAATTATTGCATTCATTTTAAAGGGCTATTTCTTACTCAGAAGGAAATGGAGTGATGAACTATGGTGTTTTTGACTCAATAAGAAATAAAAAAGTAAAGGTGTATTTTTTTTTCAAAGCAAATTGCCACTACTAAAGCAAACTTCTTTTTCTTTTTGTAAATATAGATTGATGAACAAACATAAACGATAAAGAGAAACTAAGACTATGTTTTTGTAGTTTTTGAGATTATATTCTAAAACTGAAATGAAAACTACTTATGCAAAAGCAAATGCAAAAGCTTGAAAATGTTTTTCTTTTCACTTTTTAAAATGCTCAAACACTACTATGCACCTAAAATGCACTAAAACTTGGGTATACTTGGATCAAATCAACAGTATAAAATAAGCAAACTGAAGTAAACAGGTCAATAAAACCAAGAATCAACCAACAAGGGAAGACCGGGAACCCTAGCTTGGGTGGGTACAATGACAAAGAATCACTGCAAACTCACGAAGGTAAGTGACAAACCAACCACTATCAAAAGATAGACTAGAAAAACATTGCCCAAAACCCTAATCACTAATTCAGACAAAACACTTCAACCTATAACCCAAACAGGTCAACCTACTTCAAAATGCAAACAGAAGACAATCCAAATAAAAGAAACCCAAGGGCTTTACAAGCAAGCACAAGGTGTGGCCACCAAGGTCATCAGACTGACTACACAGTGTTTATAAAGAGGGACAACTAACAAACAGGAATCACAAAAGGACAAGGACAAGCAAACCCTAACCCAAAAATCCCTATTTCCAGGATTGTATGTGACTGTGTAGAAGGGAAACTTGCATACTGTACGCGACTGTCCAAGAGAGAAACCCACGTATGCAGGCCTCTGTATGCGACTGTGTATGAGAGCAACCCACGTATAGGTACAAAAATTTTCTCAAAAAAAAGGAAAATCCACAAGGCCTTCAAACACTATGGTAAGCATGAACTAGGATAAAATACCACACACACACTCAAGGCAAATACTGGTCAAGGGTGACAGAAATAACCTACAGCAGTCTGGGCTCCCCAGTGGAGTCGCCAGTTCTGTTGTATAGGAATAAACACTTTATAACCGAAGGTCTGGGGTTACCAACATACTCTTAAAACTTGTAGGCAATCAACTTTAGAGTACAGAAAGGAAACAAGAAGATAGGATAGACTCACCCGATTCACGACGGTTGATCCTAGCTTTGTCCTCTTTCGCTCTAATTCTCCTCCAAAGATTTTAGGGATGTTTCTCCTTCACCTGTAAAGAGAAAATCCTCCAAGTGCAAGCTTATACATGTATATAGGGCAGGTTAGATAAACAAGATATAGAGTGATTAATCATAAATATTCATCAAACCATGATACATGAAAAACATTCAAAACACATTTGGAAGAAGGATTCTCTTTATTAACAATAGTGAATGAGTTAAGATTACAACCCAACTCCTGAGACAAGGACTCCTCTGCAACCAAAGGATTCTGAGTTTCGCTGCTCCAAAGACTTTTGAATAGACACCAACAGCATAACTTTTCTCTCCAAGTATGATTGATTAATACCCTCCCCGAGGCCTTTATTTATACTTAATGAAATAAGGCAGTTTCGAGGTTTGAGGAGGTTGAGCCAGTTAAGATGGTTATAGTTAAGGGCTTAAAAAATCTCAGATAATCATGATTTATTATTTTTAATGTCAAAGGAAAGCATACACGGGTATTGATACTAGCAACCCGCGTATGACATGCGAGTTGCTCTAAGGGAATCCTGCGTACAAATCTGTATGCGGGTTGCAATTACAAATACTCGCGTACAGCACACGACATGCTATAGGAAAAGTCACGTATGTACATGGGTTGTATATAGGAAAAGGTGCGTACAACAATTGACATATTCAAAGGTAAAAATGGAAAGATGGATGGATAATGAATGTATTTCATAACATTCCCATCTATAGTGTTTGAGGCAACCTTCAATCCATAAATGTCCTTTTGTGTGCCAACATAGGGAATGTCAACACTCGGACGAAGAAGTGCCATTTGGGTGGATAACAAATGTAAACCTTTCTTTCTCTGCTCCTGCTTGTTATTCTTCATATCCTTCCAATTATTCTGATATGGGGCCTTGCTCTTATTTTGTTCATATAAGTGTTTTTCCTTCCAGATGGCATCCTTAAGATTCCTTGGTCTATCATACTGGATTTTATCTCTATAAAATTCAGGAAGGCCACTGAGGAACCTCTGAATCTTTACCTTCTCATCTTTGATGAAGTCCACATAGTTCAAAAGTTCTAGAAACTTTTTCTCATAGGCCTCCATAGTCATGCTTCCCAACTTAAGCTCAAATAATTCCTCCATCTTCTTGTCATAGTAGTGCTTAGAGAGGTATTCTTTCTGAAAGTATTTCTTAAACTTCCTCCAAGATATTTTG
Organism: Pseudotsuga menziesii; assembly: GCA_001517045.1. Classification (NCBI taxonomy): domain Eukaryota; kingdom Viridiplantae; phylum Streptophyta; class Pinopsida; order Pinales; family Pinaceae; genus Pseudotsuga; species Pseudotsuga menziesii. The sequence goes on from LPNX010395803.1 coordinate 12,823, forward strand.
TCTTCATCAATGTATTTCAACTTAACCAGTTGATCCCACCAAATAGCTGCTTTACCTTGAAGATGGTATATGGCTACTCTTGCCTCCATATTAGGTGTATACTGATGCAACTGGAATAATTTTCTAAGTCCTATCAACCATGCTTCGATATATTCTCCTTGCTTTACTTCTCCATCAAAAGTTGGGGGCTTGATTCTTCTCAACTCTCCTACTAGTTCATCCCGAGTAAACCTCCTCTTCATGTATCTCACTGGAGATCTTCCACGACTGCTCTATGTATTGCTTGATATATACCCCTTCTTTCTCTTTGAGTGATAAGGTCTCCTTGAAGATGATATAGACCTCACATAACCTCTTTTATGACTCTTTTCGAAGGATCTTTGGATGGTCTTTAATGATTTTAGATCATTCATAATCTGCTCTTGGATATGAATTATTCTTTCATTATCCTCTCTAGACTTCCTCACTGAATCCTCCAATATTAACGATTCATTGCTCATCTTATGTCTGGTTGACCCTCTTCCCTCAACAAACTCCTCTTCGGGACTATATGGTCTCCGTCCTTCCTCAATATCCATCCCCAAACTCTGACTTCCTATTATTGAACTTTTACTTGTTGAATACTTAGTCTTCACAGGTTTGATTAAAATATCAGTTGTAGTAGTCACACCGCTTGCTCAATCAATCACTTGGAACTACAATGTGTTCATTAATAACATTCTGTTAGTAGACTACACATTCATATAATTTCATTATCATTAAAATAAAAACCACTTTTCTTCTTGTTTATAAAGTAACTAGCCAACATTTCTAAGTTACAATCTACTTAGTTGGACAAGGGGCGGGGTAGAAATATTGGAAATACCCATCCCAATCTAGCAGTTTAATTAACTAACTCACATGTGAAATTATATTAAGGCGTATGCATCCAAGATATCTAATGCAAGTGCATGCCTACAAGGTGACTTGAAACTTTGCAGAAGGCCCAATAGCCACGGTGTTGAAACTTTAAGCTCGGATACCACTTGTGATGTCCCCAAACCTTGAGATAAGCCCAAAGGTTCTAAATTAAGACTAAATAAGGCTTAATAACAATGGATATAGATAAATTACTATTGATCTGGCTAACCATTCACCCAAATAAGTTAAATTCTAGAGATTCAATTATAACTAAAGTTTGCGACACTTAATTATTTAATTACGCCACATAATTAAATAATTAATTCTGACACTCGATTAATAATTTCCAAAGTGAAAGATAAAGGTCATAATTGAAACAAGAACATCAATAATACATGCTAAACATCATATTCATTGTGAATAACTAATTTATGTATTTTGGGTTTGTTTGATAGCATAGTTTATAAATAACAAAGTATTAATGTCATTGATTATTTGAAAATTAATCTACTTTTTCGGTGTTATTATGTGTGTGCTGTTAGTGACCATAAAAAGTAAGGAAAACCACATATCATGTAGCATACATAGGCTGAAATCTATATCCACACCGAGACCATTGCAAACAAGAACACTAGCTGCAACTACAGCCCTCAAAATCGGCTCCCGATGACTGTCCCCTACAATAATCTCTCACTAACAAAAATCAGATCATATGGCTGCCATCCAGCCATAGATTAATTTTATATATAGAATACCTCTCTCATCCTCAGATATCCAACTAAGAACAATTATGCAACCAAATGATTTACAATAAAATGACAAGTGCGTTCATCTCGGCACCGGAAAGCTATCGTACCAAAACAAACATATCTTGGTCATCTGGAAATCTTTTTCAATGAAACGAAAGGTGTTGTTTACTAGAAACACTTCTCCGAACACAATGGAACAGGTCTCACATCCCAAAAATAAGCATAGATTGTCGAACCAGATCATATGTTTTCGCCCCTCTTAATAAAATAGAGCCAAAATTACAATTTCCGGTTATGAAGAAGAATAATAGAAAGAAGGTAACAAGAATAGAAACTAAATTCCATGAGATTCATCCTTCCTCCATGTATATCTTGACATTCAATACATGAACACTCAAACAACCAATCAGCCATCATTTCACATATACCAAATAAAATAATGTAATGAAAACACAACATAAGAGAAATACTTATCTCAAAATATAAGCAACTGGCTGCAGCAGGACAACTTTCCTCCCAACCGTAGACACCGTCAATCCTTCCTCTCTTGAATAGGTCACCCCCGAGCTGAGACCATGGATCCATGGGTAGATTCTCTCTTAGTCTCACTACTCTCGAAACTACCTCTTTTGAGAGACACAATGCTTCCCACTACTACTTTCTTGTCCGTCTCCACTGCCTATGGGATGTGACCTATCTCGCCATTCCCATTTCTTGGCTTCCTGTGTGAGATCCTGAACTAGTAGAGCGATATAATGGAATCAAAGGGAACAAATAGACTCCCTCTAAGTCTCAACACACTCTCAATAATATTAACCTTCCCAACATAAATCACATGGTCTAAAGCTCAAGATTAACTTCAACAAGGAGATGGCATATGGATTTATAGCATAAGGAGGACAATTCTAACCCAAATGGATCAACCCAAATTAGAGCTAAGTAAGGTTTAAACTTCATCATGGATAATTAACTTGAATTAGTGGAGTGGTGTCTTAGTGAAAAGATTCCCTTTCCCAAATTAGCACCATGAGGAGGAGTTACCCAAAACTAAGGAGTGGAGCCATGAAGAGCACATGGAGGCACACTAATGCACAAAGGGGGTTACAAAACATAAAGTAGGTCGAAATAGGTGATAGAAGGCATCCAATGGGGTCATAAATATCATGGAAGCACAAAAATAGGAACATCAACTCATGGTGTAAGAGTGGAAGCTAGAAAATAGCTTACAATCCTAAAAACTAGGAAAAGGCTCATAAATGACCATAAACAAATAAATGTGAGGGAATATTTTCCCAAGGAGGGATCCCTATGCAAAATGGGCCCACTAAGGTGTGCACAATATGCAAAAATATCTCCATAGTCCATAATTATTGAGAATAGGGTCCGTTGTACAAGGTTTAGGTGACGAACATTATTAATCTCACCAAGGTGCAAATATGAATTGGGATGGAAAAAGTTAAGTCAACAATAAGTTATAAGGTTCTAGGGATGTCCCCATTCCCCCTCACTTTGTGGAATCCATGGTCCCCCATACTCTTTTAGTTTCCTTTGTTGAGCCAGTTGTTTATTTAATCAATCATTAACAACATTCAAAATAACAAAGATTCTAGTAATAACATTAACATTAATAATAATGCCAAAGTACAAGGTCATGTTATCAAACATTAATAATAAATCCTTAATTAAATTCATCATGAAAGGGAGCAAAATTCCACAATCATATAAAATATCATAAGTCCATAATGCAAGAGAACATAAGTCACATGAAGGATCATAAGTTTGGGGCTTAACAACTAGGGTATTACATGTATGTCACCATATGCAATACCCGGTGGTAATAGCATGTCTGGGTCTAATCGAAAGTCGATCCATGCATAAGGATAGTCATCCATGGCCACAATCTGTCGATGCCACCAGTGGTAGAAGTCTGGTGGGAACGGAGTGGTTGTCCTACCTCCCCCTAACCGCCACGTCACATCTGCCCAACATGTTTGGGTTGGACCTTGTAAACCATGCAGAGGAACTTGAACTCTTAGTATAAGTCCCGGTACCTTCTCAAAAAAGAAAGTGCTAAGTATGTTTGTGAACCCAAATTTCCTGTCTTTCCCAGCTTACAATCTGTCAGTTGTTGTTTCATATTATTCAACAATGTGTTGATTTCTAGAAAAATCCCAGGTACCAAATAGTAGGGATTTTCCCCGGTAAACAATCCTAATTAGATAGTCCATCATGTGGTGTGGGGAACCCATTCAGTTTACAGTTATGGATACCGTAGATTAAGTTCTTTAAATCTTTTACTAGTTACGGCCCATACCACCGTTTATATAATTTTACAGTTTAAAGAATGAAATGCAGATGCCTAAGCTAAATGTAGGTCTAATCTATATCTAAAACTAAACTATTATATCCCCTACCAAGGAGAAAATTTAGAGTTCATAGTAATGTACTGTAAATGCTCATAAAAGTCTAACAGATAGTTGTACCAGCACAATAATCGCATTCACAGCAAAAAGAATACAAAAGATAGCTCTAATATAATTATACCATTTATTACCCTGTCAACACATACATTTATACAGACACCAGACCATTCATGACCAAGGAAATAGTTCCAGTAGGTTAGAACAATCTCACTGTATGATGTACAGAAGCAATAAGAAATAGTTCTACAGTTTGTATTCCACACATTCTAATTAAATCTCTTCACAAGCCTTTGTTCCAACAAATTGATCTTTATTATTAGCAAAGAGTTAGCTCTTTTACAAAATAGTCCAGCATTATTTTCACCTGCCAAATTCCTTTCTATGGTTCTTTGCACCCCTATTTATACTATCTATATTTGTCACCCAGGAGATTCCCAAGTTTCTTATTCGCCCACCTGGATGAAAACAAACAATTTCATAAAACAAATAAAAATTTATACGGGCCTTGCCTTGCTGGAAATACATGCTTCTTTTACTTTCAAAGAAAATCTCCATCATTGATCTAAACCTTTCCCAAATCTAATTCGTCCATCCACCTAGTGAACAACAATACCTTGGATTAACAAAATCATCGTCAGCCATAGATCTTGGTCTACGAGAAATCTTAATCATCCAACGATGCAACCTTTAACCAATTTCACAATCTGCCAACTTGATAAAATTCCTGCTCCTTTCCATTGTGGAATCGATTCTGACCATAGATCACAAAACCGCCAAGATCTTGGCCGTCCAAACCTATTGGGCCTACCCAATTTTGCAATCCCTCATCTTGATTAACTTCTTGCATGCTCTCATTACGAAATTCATGTGGGACGTAGATCAAAATTCACCTAGATACCCGCCATTCAAAAGTCTAAGATCTACAAGATTTCACAGCCCCAAAATATTTTATCTTCCGTGCATGTTTTGGCTGCGAAATGCACACCCACCATAGATTTGATTCCACCTTTGATCTTAGCCATTGAAAATTGTAGGTCCTACGCCATTCTGCTGATCTAAGAAATTTATTTCTCGTTGCATGTTAAAACAACGGAATTCTTCAGGACCATAGATCTTAATATACCATGAATCTTAGCCATCCAAAGATGCAACATTTACCTAATCTCACAATCTCCCATCCTAACTTGGCGGACAATAATACCTATGATATACAAAGAAAACATCATGAGACATATATATGATCTGGAAACAACCATAATTCATAGTATTTCAATTTAATGATATGCATCGATTACTAAACAGAAAACAGATAATGACCAACGCCCTGTTATGCAAGCAATTGTTAGAAAACAGGACCGCAGAGCAATAACAGATATACAGTTAAATCAATAAACATGATGCAAAACACATTAAAACATTACAGAGAGACATAGATATAATTTGGTTCACCCAAACAATGGGCTACGTCCACAAAGAAATTGCCATTCCTTTTATTACAGTCCAGAAAGATGAAGGGATACACCCTGCAGCAAAACCGCTGCACTTCCTCTTCATGCTCACACAGTCTCTCTTCCAATACAATACAATACCATACACAGTCATTTTACAATGCTTTCTTTTATAGGGGAAATACAATGGGAAAATTATAGGGTTAACCCAATACCATGGGTCCACAAAACTGTTGGCCAACACACATCCCAAAAAAAAATTCTCGTGGGATCCGCCCCCGAACCCCCTTTTTTCGGAGTGCTGCCCCGAACCCCAAGGCAGGGGGTATGAGTGTACAGTACACCTAGGGTACAAACACAACCAAATAATATCTCTAGATCTAGAATATTAGGCTCCACAACCAACAGCAATTTTAATTTAGTTTAAGCTTCGAGAGGAAGATCTCTTAGTTTCCCCAATGGTTCACAATCAAAAACAAATCAAAGGTTGGATGGCTCAGATCGTATCAAAGATGGATTAGGTTTGATTTGAACATTTAGATCATGCAGCCTCAACAGCTCCTTTCTGCTTCCTCCCTTCCAGAAAGTGGAAATCGGATTTGCCAATTTTATTAAGTTAAAATTCTATATTTCTACTTCCGCCTTTCTGGAAGGCAGAAATCGGAAAGCAGAAATTAAACTTTGGATTTTTTGCCTCCACCTTTCCACTTTCTCCCTTCCAAAATGCGGAAATCAAAAAGTGGAAATCCAATCTTTCCTGAAATTAAACTTCGGCTTTTCCGCTTCCACCTTTTTGCTTTCACCCTTTCGGAAAGTGGATTTTCAGTCTTCCATGAAGTTCAAACCCTAACTTTCCCCTTTCTACTTCCGCCCTTCTAAAAAGTAGATTTTCAATATTTCAGAAGTTTCAACTTAATATTTCTACTTTAGCTTTTTTGCTTCCGCATTTCCTTGACCATTTATTTGTGTGGAATCCACCATGATCGCGGATCTCGATCTGCGAAAAGCGGAAAGTAGAACTTTAACTTTTCACAATCAAAAGTTGATATTTTTGCTTCCACTATTTCCTGGACCGTTGATCCATGTTGAAGTGATTCTCAGTCATTGATCTGAAATTGAAAGCATAATTTTTATGTAAGGCATGTTTCCAAGGTCTCACCTAAGGATTTTTTACCAAAATGACACTTCAGTCTTAGGAAAATCCTTTTTCTCAAGCTTCTAGGAAATACTAGGTATGCAGGGGGACTTGTCTAAGTTGGGAAAGAAGTGTAAGTGTGCTTTTAAAATAAAAAATGGGAGAGGCCCTAAAATGTAAAACAATTTGGGGAAGCAGTTACAACAGCAACAATTGGCGACTAGCTGGTGAACATGGATCTCTGAAAAACATTCTTTGAACAACAAGATTTCCATATGGTATTGTACTGCGAATGTTTAATGATTACTAAATGTATTTCCTGAGACTTCTTTAAACCATATTTACTTAGGGATGAAAATTTAAAGCATCACATTTGATACCATTTCTTTGGGACTAAGGTAACCAAGAGTTCAGTTTCTTGATAACTATCTTGGGGCCAAAGTATGAAATTCATTTTACCCCCTATCTTTAAGTTACCACCAGATAAGACTCCACAAGATCGTAATAGAGTAAGACAGATGTATTTGTTTGTTCCTCATTCCCATGCTATTAGAATTCTTTTGATGCTTTCTTTATGACTGAAAATATCTTTTGAGTCTTCCTTGATTGCTTCTTTTACTTCGAGAATTTGGTACAGGTTCTTCCATCCACAATGTCCTTTTGTGTGGGTGACAAATTTGTTTGCTCATCATGCTCACGAACGGAGAATAACCTTGCTGATATTTTTTGTTTTGACAGCCCTTTTGGTCTGATGATTTATTTCTTCAGCATCATTTCTTTAATTGAAGACTGAATATTTCAACAACAAAAAATGACTTTTCAATCTAAGCCTTTTGGCCTCTTTGATTTGTAGGAATGCGATCATTTTGAATACCATACATCTGTCAGACTTGTTTCCTTTCCATGGGTCCATCATGATATGCTTCCTGAGGTAGGTATTAATGTGAGAATGGATGAAACCCCAAGATAGTACTCCATGCCTCATGAGTTTTTGGTTATTTCACAGGGGTTATAATGATTCAAATGTGGGATTGAAGACTAGATTCCCTTTCCATCATCTGTCAATAGTTAAAGAATCTTTTTATGATCGAACTTTACCACTTTCTCTTTCCCATAAGCAATTCCTAACATCCAAATATTTTGAGTTTAATCAGATGCCTATACTTCCAAGCACCAAAAATCGAGCTAGTTTATTAAAAGCAAACAAACTAAGGCTATGAAATAAGGTGAAACAAACAGGAAAATAAAAAAAATAGAAAACAAAATCAATAAAAGCAAGTTTATTTATGTACAAAGGGTTTCTAGATCCTAGGTAAAGTACTACTTGAGAACAGAACCAAGCGTCCTTAGCTCCTTTTGGATCAAATGCTCCAGTTTAGGGTGTGTTTCTCTAAGTTGTTGCTGAAAAGTATTTTCTCCAAAATTACCAAAAAATTTCAGATCTTTTACATTTAATTCAATATCCCTTTTCAAACCTAGAGCTTCATACCCAGTAGTGTTATTCGTGCATTCTACATCAAAATATAAAATCAAAAACTTATCTTCTAAATCTACAGAGTTAGTAGCATCTCCTACATTAGTAACTAAGTCTACTATATTACAATCAATATCATTAGCACGTGAGAATTGAAGAAGATCGGACTGCTTATTTGATTCCTGACTGACTTGTTTGGCTTGATAGTTTCCTGGTTCAAGCTCCATAAAGTGATTTCCCAAAACTGAATATTAGATGTTCATAGGTTCATTCTTCCCTTCTAATTGATTTATATTATACTTCATATGTGGTTCCCTCAGTATTTTAATTTGTTTCTAACTATTGTTGTATGCGAGCCACATGTGAGACGAGTCGGTTGCAAAGTAACCATTTAGTTCTGTTGACCAATCCCTACTTAAGAATTATTCCATATGCTTCTGGTATATCCACTACCATAACACCTATAAACTGACAAACTCTAGGATCTGTAGATAAACAAATCAAAACATCTTTCATTTCCCCTATGACTTTAACAGCAGATCTATCTTGTTGAATTATCTGAGATGAAGATGGTGTGGGTTGGCCATTAATCCTTTTACATATTGAAAGTGGCATGGCATTTTATGAAGCCCTAAAATCTACCAAACAGTTATGTACATTATGATTAAAATCTCAAATGATAGCAGAAAAGGTAAAGTCTGAGATTTAGATATTCCTCTAATGCTTGCTTCATTTACTTCATCATCAAATTCAATGGCTTCTGAAATACTGCTGGGATGTGGATCAAAATAGTCTAGAAGCTTCCTTCTTTGCTAAGGAAAATTACATATTTTGAATAGAGATATGTTTGCTTTCGTTTTCTTAATGTCCCCTTATCATATCCCATGTCCTGTTCTTTAGTAGTCTCTGTTTTATTTGCCAAAGTTTCCACAGGTTTATTAATTGTTGGGTTAGTTTCTTTCATGCCTTTTGAATTAACCTTTTTGTTGTGTTTGGGTAGTGTTGATCATTTTCTTAAAGGTTTATTTTATCTTCCTTGCCTTAGGAAGCACTAATCTTTGATCCCCCACTGGTCCTTTACTCCTAGTTATAACATTTACCGGTGATGTTTGGACTTCCTCACTTTTCTCGTCTTCGTTTAATCCTAATGTAGGTGCCCAATCCCATAGAACCATTGTGGTTTCCTCATTTGTCTCTATAGTCTCATTAGATTGGGCTCTTTCTTATTCAGGATCTTCCAACTGAGTATCTAACAATTGATTCATAACCAGAGTCATTGAATTTATCCACTATGGACAACGTTTTTTAGAATGATGTTGGTGAAAAGTACATAAATTATCTGTGCCTACTTTATTAAAATTTAAAACAGTAGAATTAAGTACAAGTGGTTGGGGCTCTTCATTCTCTTCCTTTTTTTGATAATAAGGGTTGAATGGATTTCTATAAGAACTAACTCCCTTATCCTTTTCCAAGTCCACTACCTTGTTTGACAAATTTTGCATCATTTTCACCACATTTTCTAGCTCATCATAGTGTTCTTGTTTGGTCTTAGTTAACAACAAAGGCATTTTGCTTATGGTATGTTTCAACTCAGGTTCTAGAGTATGCCTTGCTATACTATCCATATTTGCCTCTATCTTCTTGGCTTCTTCATAGTTTTCTACCAATGTAACTTTACCAGCCCTTTTTACAAACATTGATATTGGTAGATAAAGTGTTGTAGTATAATATTCTACTATAGACATTGCAGCACTAAATCTATTCAATAAAGTGGTGAATCTCTGATTAAAGTCTTGGACCATTTCTTTATTTTCCATGCTCATAGATAGTAACTCTTTCATGAGAGTGGCTACAGTTTTTTGGTTGTCGAATTTACCTAAGAATGCCTTTTCAAAACCATCTCAATTTACTATTAAATTAGCTTGCAAACTAAAGCACCATGAAGATGCTTTAGGTTCAAAAGTATATTGAAAAATACTGCAACCCACATCTTCATAGTCAACATTCAAAAGATTCAAATCCATATCTCTTTAAGCGATCTTCAGCTGAAACACCCTTTCCAGGATCAAATTTTGGTAACACTCTTTGTGGGTGTTTAGGTAAATCATGCAATGGAGCAGCCAGGTTGAGTGGAGTTATTGCTCTCCATGCGGGTTGATTAACATTTCCATCCATAATTTGAGGTGGATACTGTGGTGGAGACTAACTAAAAATAGAAACTGCAGGGAATTCTAGATCCAATTGATCCAGAGGCTGAATAATTTCTTAGATGGATAGATCTACCATTTCTTCCAAATTTTCCACAAGAATTGAATCCTTAGTGTATCGGGCTACTTTATTGGAATACTTCCTTCTAGGTAACGCGGGAATAACTTTTATCCCCCCAATTTTCTTGACATAGGATCTTGTATGTCTCCTAAACTAATCTACTTCCTCAAACGGGACAGCATACAAACGTTTTGATTCTTCTTTGACAGAACCTCTATGTTCTTGTTCTTTAAATTCAGGAAAAATATCTTCAAGGAAAGTATTTTCTGATGTTGTTCCAATATAATCTTCTCTGAAAAACGGATTTCCTCTACCATCCATGCACAGGTTTCTCTCCTTCTAGCACCAAATCTATTGATGCCTGGAAAAATCCCAGGTACCATACAGTAGGGATTCTCCCTAGTAAACAATCCTAATTAGATAGTCCACCATTTGGTGTGGGGAATATGTCTGGTTTACAGTTTTGGCTACCATAGATTAAGTTCTTTAAATATTTAACTAGTTACGGCCCAATCCATCGTTTATATGATTTTTGTTTAAAGAATGAAATTCAGATGCCTAAGCTAAATGCATGTCTAATATAGATCTAAAACTAAACTATTATATACCCTGCTAGGGATCAAATTTAGAGTTCATATTAATATGCTGTAAATGCTCATAAAAGTATAATAGATAGTTGTACCAACACAATAATCACATTCACAGCGGAAAGAATACAAAAGATAGCTCTGATATAATTAAACCATTTATTACCCTGTCAAGACAGACATTTATACAGACAGCATACCTTTCATGACCAAGTAAATAGTTCTAAGAGGTTAGAACAATCTCATTGTATGATGTACATAAGCAAGAAGAAATAGTTCTATAGTATGCATTCCACACATTCTGATTAAATCTCTCTGTAGACCTTTCTTCCAGCAAATTGATCCATCTTATTAGCAAAGAGTTAGCTCTTTTAAAAAATAGTCCAGCATTCTTTTCACCAGCCAAATTCCTTTCTATGGTGCTTTCAACCTCTATTTATACTATCTGTATCCGTCACCCAGGAGATTCCCAAGTTTCTTATTCGCACTCCTGGCTGAAAAACAAACGGTTTCATAAAACAAATAAAAATTTATACGGGCCTTTCCCGGCTGGAAATACACGCTTCTTTTAATTTCATGCATCTTTGAATATCAAAGAAAATCTCAATCGTTGATCTAAACCTTTCCCAAATCTGATTTGTCCATCCGCCTGGTGAACAATAATACCTTTGATTGACATAATCATTTTCAGCCATGGATCTTGGTCTACGAGAAATATTAACCGTCCAACGATGCATCCTTTAGCTGATTTCGTAATCTGCCAACTTGATAAACTTTTGCTCCTTTCTATTGTGAAATTGATTATGACCATAGATCACAAATCCGCCAAGATCTTGGTCGTCCAAACCTGTCGGTCGTACCCAATTTCGTCATCCCTCATCTTGATTAACTTCTTGCTTGTTCTCACTGTGAAATTAATGTGGGTCTTAGATCAAAATTCACCTAGATCCCCATCGTTCAAAAGTACGGGGTCTACAGGATTTTGCAACCCCGAAATATTTTATTTTTCATGCATGTTTTGGCTATGAAATTCACACCCACCATAGATCTGATTCCACCTTTGATCTTTGCCATTGAAAATTGTAGGTCCTATGTCATTCCGTTGATCTGAGAAATTTATTTCTCCTTGCATGTTAGAACAGCGGAATTCTTCAGGACCATAGATCTTGATCAGCCATGGATCTTAGCCATCCAAATATGCAACCTTTACCCGATATCGCAATCGCTCGTCCTAACTTGGAGAACAATAATACCTGTGATATACAAAGAAAACATCGAGAGATATATATCTGATATGGAAACAACCGTAAGTCATTGTATTTCAATTTAATGATATGCATCGATTACTAAACAGAAAACATGTTGACACAAAGCCAGCCAACAAAAACCAGTCGACAGTGGTTCCCCTTTGTCGACCCTTAAACTAATGTGATCTCCTTGAGCACCAACCTAGACAGGTTTTACCCTGTCCAGTAACACCCATAGAGCAGATGAGGTCTCACCCAAGGCGTTCAAGGGAGAGTTGTCGAAACCAAGTTTCCGCAGAATAAGAGAGGAATATGTGCATCTACCTATTTACTCAGCTATGCATGACATGAACAAATCTAATTACTCAGTAGCATTCACAGAAACATTCATCATTATTCTTAAACATATTGCATTATTGAATCATAACAGTAGCCAACATTCCACTGCACATAACAGATCTAACGAGATAATATCATTTAAGACAAGGAAACATTGCATCATAGATCCATATTGCAGATTCATTTGGTAGTCGTCATTGGGTTGTAGAAACCAGTAAACAGTAAAACATAGAAAAACACAGTGATTCAGATCAACTTCCATCTTGTCATATTACTTCTGCAACAAAATAGCAGGTTCTTCAAAACAGTTCACAAATCACCAAGTGCACTCTAATTATCTTTCCAAATCTATATCTAACACTTGTAATTCTACTTCTATTTATAGTCTTGCGCCTTTACATTCAAGTTCCACTTGCGACGACTTCCCAACTAACTCTTAACTTTATCTACAAAATCATGACCAATATCCCCAAAATATGGTCCAAAGTACAAAAAAGGTGACACAACGTATATAAAATATTCTATTCTCTGCTTTGCGTGCCATTCTCCACTTGCATGGTGTCTTTTTACCTTGAGTAGCATCCATGATGTTGCGCAACTGACTTGTCCCAAAACCCCTACCAACAGGCCCCCAACACAATGTTGTGGCTCGTCCTCGAGCCACGTCAGTTAGACATGATGTACTCATTGGTTTTCAACTTGAAGTCATCATATTGTTGAGTGATATCCTTTACTTGCACTTGAATTCTCTCAGCAATGTCTTGGCTTCCTAGTAAATCTTGCTTCAATGGCTGCTTGACCAGCTTCATGGTCACCTCCTTCTTTTCATCCTATAGCGCTGCAACTGCTTTTACTAACAATTGGGCTCCAATCTCTTGGAAATAGTCTAGTTGTTCAGTGCACTTCTGTTGTCGCTCCTGAGCCTTTTCGACTCATTGTTGCAACTCCTTTAACTCTATGGGCAATGTAATCTAAACAATTGGTGGAATTGTTCTTAATGTTGTCTTTAGTGTCGCCATTTGGCCCTCTGCTTCCTGTAATCTCTTTGTTTTTTTATCTAATTGTTCATCTTGGAAGACGCTGCCCCAAAATTGAGTCGCTGCGTCAGTGATCTTCTTTGCATCCTGCTTCTTTACATCTTGCTTCATTGCTTCAAATTCCTTTCTATGTTGATTTCAAACTCTATTTATACTATCTGTATCCATCACCCAGGAGATTCCCAAGTTTCTTATTCGCGTTCCTGGCTGAAAAACAAATGGTTTCATAAAACAAATAAAAATTTATACGAGCCTTTCCCGGCTGGAAATACACGCTTCTTTTAATTTCATGCATCTTTGAATATCAGAGAAAATATCCATCATTGATCTAAACCTTTCCCAAATATGATTTGTTCATCCGCTTGGTGAAAGAATAATACCTTTGATTGACAGAATCATTTTCAGCCATAGATCTTGGTCTACAAGAAATCTTAACCATCCAATGATGCATCCTTTAGCCGATTTCGTAATCCTCTAACTTGATAAACTTTTGCTCCTTTCCATTGTGAAATCGATTATGACCATAGATCACAAAACCTCCAAGATCTTGGTCGTCCAAACATGTTGGTCGCAACCAATTTCATCATCCCTCATCTTGCTTAACTTCTTTCTTGTTCTCACTGGCAAATTAATGTGGGTTGTAGATCAAAAGTCACCTAGATCCCCATCGTTCAAAAGTGCGGGGTCTACAGGATTTTGCAACCCCGAAATATTTTATCTTTCGTGCATGGTTTGGCTACGAAATGCACACCCACCGTAGATTTGATTCCACCTTTGATCTTTGCCATTGAAAATTGTAGGTCCTATGTCATTCCACTGATCTGAGAAATTTATTTCTCCTTGCATGTTAAAAAACGAAATTCTTTAGGACCATAGATCTTGATCAGCCATGGATTTCAGCCATCCAAAGATGCATCCTTCACCTGATATCGCAATTGGTTGTCTTGATTTGGTGAACAATAATACCTGTGATATACAAAGTAAACATCATGAGATATATATCTGATCTGGAAACAACCGTAAGTCATTGTATTTCAATTTAATGATATGCATCGATTACTAAATAGAAAACATGTTAACACAAACCCAGCCAACAAAAACCAGTCGACAGTGGTTCCCCTCTGTCGACCCTTAAACTATCGCAATATCCTTGAGCACCAACCCAGACAAGTTTTACCATGTCCAGCAACACCCGCAGAGTGGATGAGGTCTCACCCACGGTGCTCAAGCGAGAGATGTCAGAACCAAGTTTTCGCAGAATAAGAGAGGAAGATGTGCATCTACCTATTTACTCAGCTATGCGCGACATGAACAGATCCGATTAATCATTAACATTCACAGAAACATTCATCATTATTCTTAAACATATTGCTTTATTGAATCATAATAGTAGCCAACATTCCACTATGCAGAACAGATCTAACAAGATAATATCATTTAAGACAAGGAAACATCGCATCATATATCCATATTTCAAATTCATTTGTTAGCCATCATTGGGTTGCAGAAACCAGTAAACAGTAAAACATAGAAAAACACAGTGATTCAGATCAACTTCCATCTTGTCATATTACTTCCGCAACAAAATAGCAGGTTCTTCAAAACAGTTCACAAATCACCAAGTGCTCTCTAATTCTCTTTCCAAATCTATATCTAACACTTGTAATTCTATTTCTATTTATAGTCTTGCGCCTTTAGATTCAAGGTCCACTTGCAACGACTTCCCAACTAACACTTAACTGAATCTACAAAATCATGACCAATATCCCCAAAATATGGTCCAAAGTACAAAAAAGGTGACGCAACATATATAAAATATTCTATTCTATGCTTTGCGCACCATTCTCCACTTGCATGGTGTCTTTTTACCTTGAGTAGCATCCACGATGCTGCATAACTGACTTGTCCCAAAACCCCATCCAACAAGCCCCCAACACAATCTTGTGGCTCGTCCTCAAGCCACGTCAGTTGTACATGGTGTACTCATTGGTTTTCAACTTGAAGTCGTCATATTGCTGAGTGATATCCTTTACTTGTGCTTGAATTCTCTTAGCAATGTCCTGGCTTCCTAGAAAATCTTGCTTCAATGGGTGCTTGACTAGCTTCACGGTCGCCTCCTTCTTTTCGTCCTGTAGCATTGCAACTGCTTTTACTAACAATTAGGCTCCAATCTCTTGGAAATTGTCTAGTTGTTCAGTACACTTTTGTTGTCGCTCCTGATCCTTTCTGACTCATTGTTGCAACTCCTTTAACTCTATGGACCATGTAATCTGAACGATTGGTGACATTGTTCTTAATGTTGTCTTTAATGTTGCCAACTGGCCCTCTACTTCCTGCAATTGCTTTGTCTGTTTATCTAATTTTTCGTCTTGGAAGATTATGCCCCAAAATTGAGTTGCCGCATCAGTGATCTTCTTTGCATCCTACTTCAATTCTTCCAATTCATTTCTATGGTGCTTTCAACCTCTATTTATACTATCTGTATCCATCACCCAAGAGATTCTCAATTTTCTTGTTCGCCCTCCTGGTTGAAAAACAAATGGTTTCATAAAATAAATAAAAATTTATACATGCCTTTACCGGTTGGAAATAGACGCTTCTTTTAATTTCATGCATCTTTGAATATCAGACAAAATATCCATCATTGATCTAAACCTTTCCCAAATCTGATTCGTCCATCCGCCTGGTGAACAATAATACCTTTGATTGACAGAATCATTTTCAGCCATAGATCTTGGTCTACAAGAAATATTAACTGTCCAACAATGCATCATTTAGCTGATTTCGTAATCCACCAACTTGATAAACTTTTTCTCCTTTCCATTGTGAAATCGATTATGACCATAGATCACAAAACCACCAAGATCTTGGTTGTCCAAACATGTCGGTAATACCCAATTTCATCGTCCCTCATCTTGATTAACTTCTTGCTTGTTCTCATTATGAAATTAATGCGGGTCGTAGATAAAAAGTCACCTAGATCCCCATCGTTCAAAAGTGCAGGGTCTACAGGATTTTGCAACCCCAAAATATTTTATCTTATGTGCATGTTTTGGCTGCAAAATGCACACCCACCATAGATCTGATTCCACCTTTGATCTTTGCCATTGAAAATTGTAGGTCCTATGTATTCCGCTGATCTGAGAAATTTATTTCTCCTTGCATGTAAAAACAACGGACTTCTTAAGGACCGTAGATCTTGATCAGCCATGGATCTCAGCCATCAAAATACGCAACCTTTACCCGATGTCGCAATCACTCGTACTAACTTGGCAAACAATAATACCTGTGATATACAAAGAAAACATCGTGAGATATATATCTGATCTAGAAACAACCGTAAGTCATTGTATTTCAATTTAATGATATGCATCGATTACTAAACAGAAAACATGTTGACACAAACCCAGCCAACATAAACCAAATGACATGGGTTCCCCTCTGTCAACCCTTAAACTATCACGATCTCCCTGAGCACCAACCCAGACAGGTTTTACCCTGTCCAGCAACACCCACAGAGCGGATGAGATCTCACCCGAGGCGTTCAAGGGAGAGCTGGCGGAACCAATTTCTACATAATAAGAGAGGAAGATGTGCATCTACCTATTTACTCAGCTATGCATGACATGAACAGATCTGATTACTCATTAGCATTCACTGAAACATTCATCATTATTCTTAAACATATTGCATTATTGAATCATAACAGTAGTCAACATTCCACTGCACAGAACATATCTAACAAGATAATATCATTTAAGACAAGGAAACATCACATCATAGATCCATATTGCATATTCATTTGGTACTCGTCATTGGGTTGTAGAAACCAGTAAACAGTAAAACATAGAAAAACACAGTGATTTAGATCAACTTCCATCTTGTCATATTACTTCTGCAACAAAATAGCAGGTTCTTCAAAATAGTTCAGAAATCACCAAGTGTTGTCTAATTCTCTTTCCAAATCTATATCTAACACTTGTAATTCTACTTCTATTTATAGTCTTGCACCTTTACATTCAAGGTCCACTTGAGAGGACTTCCCAGCTAACTCTTAACTGAATCTACAAAATCATTACCAATATCCCCAAAATATGGTCCAAAGTACAAAAAAGGTGACACAACATATATAAAATATTCTATTCTCTAATTTACGCACCATTCTCCACTTGTGCGGTGTCTTTTTACCTTGAGCGGTATCTACGATGCTATGCAACTGAACTATCCCAAAACCCCTGCCAACAGGCCCCCAACACAATCTTATGGCTCGTCCTCAACCCACGTCAACTGGACATGGTGTACTCATTGGTTTTCAACTTGAAGTCGTCATATTGCTGAGTGATATCCTTTACTTGCACTTGAATTCTCTCAGCAATGTCCTGGCTTCCTAGAAAAGCTTGCTTCAATGGGTGCTTGACCAACTTCGCGGTCACCTCCTTCTTTTCATCCTATAGTGCTACAACTGCTTTTACTAACAATTGGGCTCCAATCTCTTGGAAATCATCTAGTTGTTCAGTGCGCTTCCGTTGTCACTACTGAGCCTTTCCTACTCATTGTTGCAACTCCTTTAACTCTATGGACCACGTAATCTGAATGATTGGTGGAATTGTTCTTAATTTTATATTTAGTGTCTCCAGCTAGCCCTCTGCGTCCTACAATTGCTTTGTTTGTTTATCTAATTTTTCATCTTGGAAGACGGTGCCCCAAAATTGAGTCGTCGTGTCAGTGATCTTCTTTGCATCCTGCTTCATTGCTTCAAATTCCTTTCTATGGTGCTTTCAACCTCTATTTATACTATTTATATCTGTCACCCAGGAGATTCCCAAGTTTCTTATTCACCCTCCTGTCTGAAAAACAAATGGTTTAATAAAACAAATAAAAATTTATACGGGCCTTTCCGGGCTGGAAATACACACTTCTTTTAATTTCATGCATCTTTGAATATCAGAGAAAATCTCCATCATTGATCTAAACCTTTACCAAATATGAGTCCTCCATCTGCCTAGTGAACAACAATACCTTTTATTGATAGAATCATTTTCAGCCATAGATCTTGGTCTACGACAAATCTTAACCATCCAACGATGCATCCTTTAGCCGATTGTGTAATCCGCTAACTTGATAAACTTTTACTCCTTTCCATTGTGAAATCGATTATGACCATAGATCACAAAACCACCAAGATCTTGGTCATCCAAACCTGTCGGTCGTACCCAATTTCATCGTCCCTCATCTTGATTAACTTCTTTCTTTTTCTCACTGCGAAATTAATGTGGGTCGTAGATCAAAAGTCACCTAGATCTCCATCGTTCAAAAGTGCAGGGTCTACAGGATTTTGCAACCCATAAATATTTTATCTTCCGTGCATGTTTTGGCTACGAAATGCACACCCACCATAGATCCGATTCCACCTTTGATCTTTTCCATTGAAAATTGTAGGTCCTATGTCATTCCGTTGATCTGAGAAATTTACCGTAGATCTTGATTAGCCATGAATCTCATCCATCAAAAGATGAAACCTTTACCTGATATCGCAATCGCTCATCCTAACTAGGAGAACAATAATACTTGTGATATACAAAGAAAACATCGTGAGATATATATCTGATCTGGAAACAACCGTAAGTCATTGTATTTCAATTTAATGATATGCATCGATTAATAAACAGAAAACATGTTGAAACAAACCCAGCCAACAAAAACTAGTCGACAGGGGTTCCCTTCTGTCGACCCTTAAACTACCACGATCTCCCTGAGCACCAACCCAAACAGGTTTTACCCTATCCAGCAACACCTGCAAAGAAAATGAGGTCTCACCCGAGGCATTCAAGGGAGAGCTGTCGGAACCAATTTTCCACAGAATAAGAGAGGAAGATGTGCATCTACCTATTTACTTAGCTATGCGCAACATGAACAGATCTTATTACTCATTAGCATTTACAGAAACATTCATCATTATTCTTAAACATATTGCATTATTGAATCATAACAATAGCCAACATTCCATTGTGCAAAACAGATCTAACAAGATAATCTCATTTAATACAAGGAAACATCACATCATAGATCCATATTGCAAATTCATTTGGTAGTCTTCATTGGGTTGCAGAACCAGTAAATAGTAAAACATAGAAAAACACAGTGATTCAGATCAACTTCCATCTTGTCATATTACTTCTGCAACAAAATAGCAGGTTCTTCAAAACAGTTCACAAATCACCAAGTGCTCTCTAATTCTCTTTCCAAATCTATATCTAACATTTGTAATTCTACTTCTATTTATAGTCTTGCGTCTTTACATTCAAGTTCCACTTGCAACGACTTCCCAACTAACTCTTAACTAAATCTACAAAATCATGACCAATATCCCCAAAATATGGTCCAAAGTACAAAAAAGGTGACACAACATATATAAAATATTATATTCTCTGCTTTGCGCGCCATTCTCCACTTGCGTGGTGTCTTTTTACCTTTAGCAGCATCCACGATTTTGTGCACATGACTTGTCCCAAAACCCCTACCAACAAGCCCCCAACACAATCTTATGGCTCATCCTCGACCCACGTTAGTTGGACATAGTGTACTCATTGGTTTTCAACTTGAATTCGTCATATTGCTAAGTGATATCCTTTACTTGCGCTTGAATTCTCTCAACAATGTCCTGGCTTCCTAGCAAATCTTGCTTCAGTGGGTGCTTGACCAGCTTCGCAGACACCTCCTTCTTTTCATCCTGTAGTGCTACAACTACTTTTACTAACAATTGGGCTCCAATCTCTTGGAAATCGTTTAGTTTTTCAGCACATTTCTATTGTAGCTCCTGAGCCTTTCCGACTCATTGTTGCAACTCCTTTAACTCTATGGACCACGTAATATGAACGATTGGTGGCATTGTTCTTAATTTTGTCTTTGGTGTCTCTAGCTGGCCCTCTACTTCCTGCAATTTCTTTGTCTGTTTATCTAATTTTTTGTCTTGGAATACGCTGCCCCAAAATTCAGTCGCAGCGTCAGTGATCTTCTTTGCATATTGCTTCATTGCTTCAAATTCCTTTCTATGGTGCTTTCAACCTCTATTTATACTATCTGTATCCGTCACCCAGGAGATTCCCAAGTTTCTTATTCGCCCTCCTGGATGAAAAACAAATGGTTTCATAAAACAAATAAAAATTTATGCGGGCCTTTCCCGGCTAGAAATACACGCTTCTTTTAATTTCATGCATCTTTGCATATCAGAGAAAATCTCCATCATTGATCTAAACCTTTCCCAAATATGAGTTGTCCATCCACCTAGTGGACAATAATACCTTTGATTGACAGAATCATTTTCAGCCATAGATCTTGGTCTACAAGAAATCTCAACCGTCCAACGATACATCCTTTAGCCGATTTTGTAATCCGCCAACTTGATAAACTTTTGCTCCTTTCCCTTGTGAAATTGATTATGACCATAGATCACAAAACCGCCAAGATCTTGGTCGTACCCAATTTCATCGTCCCTCATCATGATTAACTTCTTGCTTGTTCTCACTATGAAATTAATGTGGGTCGTAGATCAAAAGTCACCTAGATCCCCATCATTCAAAAGTGCGGGATCTACAGGATTTTCCAACCCCGAAATATTTTATTTTCTGTGCATGGTTTGTCTATGAAATGCACACCCACCATAGATCCAATTCCACCTTTGATCTTTGCCATTGAAAATTTAGGTTCTATGTCATTCCAATGATCTGAGAAATTTATTTCTCCTTGCATGTTAAAACAACATAATTCTTCAGGACCATAGATCTTGATCAGCCATGGATCTCAGCCATCCAAACATTAGAGGAAATTTGGGGTCTAAATTGGGCCTTATAAGAAAACGTGCCAAAAATAAATTTTCTGAGATGGAATTCAAGAACCAACAGAATTTCAATAAAACGAGTCAACCATAATGGTTGAATTGACATATTTGTCATAAAAGAACACTACTTTTTTTGTTCATATTTTTGACATATCTCCCTGTGTTTTTACTCAAATTTCAAGTGGGAGAGCTCGTTGGATGTGGAATTTAATTCCGCATCCAACGAGTACCCACACTGCATACTTTTGACAGACCCCGCTAGCCTAGAAACAAGAAATACCTGAAAAAAAGTGATGATGACATCATCATCACGTTTTTTCAAGTATTTCTTGTTTCTAGGGTAATGGGGTCCGTCAAAATTATGAAGTGTGGGTAATCATTGGATGTGGAATTCCACATCCAACAAGCTCTCCCGCTCATAATTTGAGTAAAAGTGCAGGGAGATATGTCGAAAATACGAACACAAAAAGTAGTTTTTTTCATTCTTCCTCCAAAATTAATAACTATTATTTTATTATTTTAACTATTATTTTCTTATTTTCCTTAGGAGGCCAATTTTAGACCTCAAATTTCCTCTAATGGATGCAGCCTTTACCCAATATCCCAATCACTCGTCCTAATTTGGCAAACAATAATACCTGTGATATACAAAGAAAACATCATGAGATATATATCTGATCTGGAAACAACCGTAAGTCATTGTATTTCAATTTAATGATATGCATCAATTACTAAATAGAAAACATGTTGACACAAACCTAGCCAACAAAAACCAATCGATAGTGGTTCCCCTCTGTCGACCCTTAAACTACCACAATCTTCCTGAGCACCAACCCAGACAGGTTTTACCCTATCCAGCAACACCCATAGAGCAAATGAGGTCTCACTTGAGGCATTCAAGGGAGAGCTTTTGGAACCAAGTTTCCATAGAATAAGAGAGGAAGATGTGCATCGACCTATTTACTTAGCTATGCGCGACATGAATAGATCTGATTACTCATTAGCATTCACAGAAACATTCATCATTATTCTTAAACATATTGCATTATTGAATCATAATAGTAGCCAACATTCCACTTCACAAAACAGATCTAACAAGATAATATCATTCAAGGCAAGGGAACATCGCATCATAGATCCATATTCCAGATTCATTTGGTAGTCGACATTGGGTTGTAGAAACCAGTAAACAGTAAAACATAGAAAAACACAGTGATTCAGATCAACTTCCATCTTGTCATATTACTTCCACAACAAAATAGCAGGTTCTTCAAAACAGTTCACAAATCACCAAGTGCTCTCTAATTCTCTTTCCAAATCTATATCTAACACTTGTAATTCTACTTCTATTTATAGTCTTGTGCCTTTACATTCAAGTTCCACTTGTGATGACTTCACAACTAACTCTTAACTGAATCTACTGAATCATGACCAATATCCCCAAAATATGGTCCAAAGTACAAACAAGGTGACACAACATATATAAAATATTATATTCTCTGCTTTGCACACCATTTTCCACTTGTGTAGTGTCTTTTTACCTTGAGCATCATCCACGATGCTGCACAACTGACTTGTCCCAAAACCCCTGCCAACAGGCCCCCAACACAATCTTGTGGCTTGTCCTGGATCCACGTCAATTGGACACGGTGTACTCATTGGTTTTCAACTTGAAGTCATCATATTCTTGAGTGATATCCTTTACTTGCGCTTGAATTCTCTCAGCAATGTCCCTGCTTCCTAGCAAATCTTGCTTCAATGGGTGCTTGACCAGCTTCTTGGTCACCTCCTTCTTTTCATCCTGTAGCACTGCAACTGCTTTTACTAACAGTTGGGCTGCAATCTCTTGCAAATCGTCTAGTTGTTCAATGTGCTTTTGTTGTCGCTCCTAATCCTTTCCGACTCATTGTTGAAACTCCTTTAACTCTATGGACCACGTAATCTAAACGATTGGTGGCATTGCTCTTATTGTTGTCTTTAGTGTCACAAGTTGGCCCTCTGCTTCCTGCAATTGCTTTGTTTGTTTATCTAATTGTTCGTCTTGGAAGACGCTGCACCAAAATTGATCCCCCCGTGTCAATGATCTTCTTTACATCCTACTTCATTGCTTCAAATTCATTTCTATGGTGCTTTCAACCTCTATTTATACTATCTGTATCTATCACCCAAGAGATTCCCAAGTTTCTTATTCACCCTCCTGGCTGAAAAACAAACGGTTTCATAAAACAAATAAAAATTTATACTATCCTTACCCGGTTGGAGATACACGCTTCTTTTAATTTCGTGCATCTTTGAATATCAGAGAAAATCTCCATTGTTGATCTAAACCTTTCCCAAATCTGAGTTGTCCATCCACCTGGTGAACAATAGTACCTTTGATTGACAGAATCATTTTCATCCATCATGATCTTGGTCTATGAGAAACCTTAACCATCCAACGATGCATTCTTTAGCCGATTTTGTAATCCGCCAACTTGATAAAATTTTGCTCCTTTCCATTGTGAAATCGATTATGACCATAGATCACAAAACCGCCAAGATATTGGTCGTCCAAACCTGTCGGTCGTACCCAATTTCATCATCCCTCATCGTGATTAACTTCTTGCTTGTTCTCACTGCAAAATTAATGTGGGTCATATATCAGAATTCACCTAGATCCCCATCGTTCAAAAGTGCGGGGTCTACAGGATTTTGCAACCCCAAAATATTTTATCTTCCGTGCATGATTTGGCTGTGAAATGCACACCCACCATAGATATAATTCCACCTTTGATCTTTCCCATTGAAAATTGTAGGTCCTATGTCATTCTACTGATTCGAGAAATTTATTTCTCCTTACATGTTAAAACAATGGAATTCTTCAAGACTATAGATCTTGATCAGCCTTGGATCTCAGCCATCCAAATATTTAGCCCGTATCTGATATCACAATCGCTTATCCTAACTTGGTGAACAATAATACCTGTGATATAAAAAGAAAACATCGTGAGATATATATCTGATTTGGAAACAACCGTAAGTCATTGTATTTCAATTTAATGATATGCATCGATTACTAAACAGAAAACATGTTGACAAAAAATCAGCCAACAAAAACCAATCGACAGGGGTTCCCCTCTGTCGACCCTTAAACTACATGATCTCCCTGAGCACCAACCTAGACATGTTTTACCCTATCCAGCAACACGCATAGAGCGGATGAGGTCTCACCCGAGGCGTTCAAGGGAGAGCTATCGGAACCAAGTTTCTGCAGAATAAGAGAGGAAGATGTGCATCTACCTATTTACTCAACTATGCACGACATGAACAGATCTGATTACTCATTAGCATTCACAGAAACATTCATCATTATTCTTAAAAATATTGCATTATTGAATCATAACAGTAGCCAACATTCCACTTCGCAGAACAGATCTAACAAGATAATATCATTTAAGACAAGGAAACATCGCATCATAGTTCCATATTGCAGATTCATTTGGTAGTCGTCATTGTGTTGCAGAAACCAGTAAACAGTAAAACATAGAAAAACACAGTGATTCAAATCAACTTCCATCTTGTCATATTACTTCCGCAACAAAATAGCAAGTTCTTCAAAACAGTTCACAAATCACCAAGTGCTCTCTAATTCTCTTTCCAAATCTATATCTAACACTTGTAATTCTACTTCTATTTATAGTCTTGCACCTTTACATTCAAGGTCCACTTGCAACGACTTCCCAACTAACTCTTAACTAAATCTACAAAATCATGACCAATATCCCCAAAATATGGTCCAAATTACAAAAAAGGTGACACAACATATATAAAATATTATATTCTATGCTTTGCGTGCCATTCTCCACTTGCGTGGTGTCTTTTTACCTTGAGCAGCATCCACGATGCTACGGAACTGACTTGTCCCAAAAGCCCTGCCAACATGCCCCCAACACAATCTTGTGGCTTGTCGTCGAGCCACGTTAGTTGGACATGGTGTACTCATTGGTTTTCAACTTGAAGTCATCATATTGTTGAGTGATATCCTTTACTTGTGCTTGAATTCTCTCAGCAATGTCCTAGCTTCCTAGCAAATCTTGCTTTAATGGGTGCTTGACCAGCTTCGCGGTCACCTCCTTCTTTTCGTCCTGTAGCTCTGCAACTTCTTTTACTAAAAATTACGCTCCAATCTCTTGGAAATCATCTAGTTGTTCAGTGCGCTTTTGTTGTTGCTCCTGAGCCTTTCTGACTCATTGTTGCAACTCCTTTAACTCTATGTACCACATAATCTGAACGATCGGTGGCATTGTTCTTAATGTTTTCTTTAGTGTCACCAGCTGGCCCTCTGCTTCCTGCAATTGCTTTGTCTGTTTATATAATTGTTCGTCTTGGAAGACGCTGCCCCAAAATTGAGTCGCCACGTCAGTGATCTTCTTTGCATCTTGCTTCATTGCTTCAAATTCCTTTCTATGGTCCTTTCAACCTCTATTTATACTATCTGTATCTGTCACCCAGGAGATTCCCAAGTTTCTTATTCACCCTCCTGGCTGGAAAAAAAACGGTTTCATAAAACAAATAAAAATTTATATGGGCCTTTCCCGGCTGGAAATACACGCTTATTTTAATTTCATGCATGTTTGAATATCACAGAAAATCTCCATCATTGATCTAAACCTTTCCCAAATCTGAGTCGTCCATCTGCCTGGTGAACAATAATACCTTTGATTAAAAGAACCATTTTCAGCCATAGATCTTGGTCTATGAGAAATCTTAACCGTCCAACGACGCATTCTTTAGCTGATTTTGTAATCCGCCAACTTGATAAACTTTTGCTCCTTTCCATTGTGAAATTGATTATGACCATAGATCACAAAACTTCCAAGATCTTGGTCGTACAAACCTGTCAGTCATACCCAATTTCGTCGTCCTTCATCTTGATTAACTTCTTGCTTGTTCTCACTGCGAAATCAATGTGGGTCGTAGATCAAAAGTCACCTGGATCCCCATCGTTCAAAAGTGCGGGGTCTAAATGATTTTGCAACCCCAAAATATTTTATCTTCCATGCATGGTTTGGCTACGAAATACACACCCACCATAGATATGATTCCACCTTTGATCTTTTCCATTGAAAATTGTAGGTCCTATGTCATCCCACTGATCTAAGAAATTTATTTCTCCTTGCATGTTAAAACAACGGAATTCTTCAAGACCATAGATCTTGATCAGCCATGGATCTCAGCCATCCAAAGATGCAGCCTTTACCCGATATTGCAATCGCTTGTCCTAACTTGGAAAACAATAATACCTGTGATATACAAAGAAAACATCGTGAGATATATATCTGATCTGGAAACAACCTTAAGTCATTGTATTTCAATTTAATGATATGCAACGATTAATAAACAAAAAACATGTTAACACAAACCCAGCCAATAAAAACCAGTCTACAAGGGTTCCCCTCTATCGACCCTTAAACTACCGCGATCTCCCTAAGCACCAACCCAAACAGGTTTTACCCTGTCCAGAACACCCGCAGAACGAATGAGGTCTCACCCGAGGCGTTCAAGGGAGAGTTGTCGGAACCAAGTTTCCACAAAATAAGAGAGGAATATGTGCATCTACCTATTTACTTAGCTATGTGTGACATGAACATATCCGATTACTCGTTAGCATTCACAGAAACATTCATCGTTATTCCTAAACATATTGCATTATTGAATCATAACAGTAGCCAACATTCCACTGCGCAGAACATATCTAACAAGATAATATCATTTAAGACAAGGAAACATCGCATCATAGATCCATATTGCAGATTCATTTGGTAGTCATCATTGGGTTGCAGAAACCAGTAAATAGTAAAACATAGAAAAACACAGTGATTAGATCAACTTCCATCTTGTCATATTACTTCCACAACAAAATAGTAGGTTCTTCAAAACAGTTCACAAATCAACAAGTTCTCTCTAATTCTCTTTCGAAATCTATATCAAACACTTGTAATTCTACTTCTATTTATAGTCTTGCGCCTTTACTTTCAAGGTCCACTTGCGACGACTTCCCAACTAAATCTTAAATGAATCTACAAAATCATGACCAATATCCCCAAAATATGGTCCAGAGTACAAAAAAGGTGACACAACATATATAAAATATTATATTCTATGCTTTGCGCGCCATTCTCCACTTGAGTGGTGTCTTTTTACCTTGAGCAGCATCCACAATCTTGGGCAATTGACTTATCCCAAAACCCCTGCCAACAGGTGCCCAACACAATCTTGTGGCTCATCCTCAACCCACGTCAATTGGACATGGTGTACTCATTGGTTTTCAACTTGAATTCATCATATTGCTTAGTGATATCCTTTACTTGCACTTGAATTCTCTCAGCAATGTCCTGGCTTCCTAGCAAATCTTGCTTCAATGGGTGCTTGACGAGCTTCGCGGTCACCTCCTTCTTTTCATCCTGTAGTGTTGCAACTGCTTTTACTAACAATTAGGCTCCAATATCTTGGAAATCATCTAGTTGTTCAGTGTGCTTCTGTTATCGCTCCTGAGCCTTTCCGACTCATTGTTGCAACTCCTTTAACTCTATGGACCACGTAATCTGAACAATTGGTGGCAATGTTCTTAATGTTGTCTTTAGTGTCACTAGCTAGCCCTCTGCTTCCTGCAATTACTTTATCTGTTTATCTAATTGTTAGTCTTGGAAGATGCTGCCCCAAAATTGAGTCACCACGTCAATGATCTTCTTTGCATCTTGCTTCATTGCTTCAAATTGTGTCGCTATCTCCTCAACGGCATCCTTCCATTCAGCAATTTTTTCTGGTGGTGTGTCTGGATACACCGAAGCATTCAAAATATTGTTTTCCTGCTGCAACTACATAATAATTTCCCCAAGTCACTTTGCTTTCGTGACTGCATCCAGTTTCGCGGTGTTTTCTTCGACGTGATTACAGGCATCGACAACTGCCACTTCCACTTGAACTCGACTTTCAAAATGGTGGGCCTTTTTGATAATGAGATGATATGTTTCTTTCCTTAGCTTTGTGATCTCCTTAGCAGTCTTCATCCTCAACTCTTCTTGCACTGTCTTCAGTGCGTCTATCTCCTGGGCTTTGTCTTCTGTCAGTTTCCTCTTTGCGCGGCGCAACTCTTCTACCTCTTTTTGCATCACCTTCTCTTTCTCATGTGACCACAAGTACTAGTCATTGATATCCTTCTATCTGTCTTCCAACTCCTGGCTGGAAACCTACTGCATGTGTACCAATGTCTGAGTAGAAATCCTATTGATATCCAGTGCTACGTTATGCAACTAGTGTAGGGAGGTATTAAAGTCCTCTTGTCCAAAGTCAATCGCAGAAGGGGGAATTTAACCATTCCTGGCCCACTGATCAGTGCTAATTGATGTGTACTCCTGCATAATCACACTCTCTGGTGCTCTTTTTGAAACAACATCATATACGGCATCCAATTTAGTTCTTACCTCGACGAATCCCTCCTGCGCGGATTTTGTCATCTCCTTTGCTGTCGCATCTATTGCATATTCAACCACCTTGATAAGCCTATTTAGATGCACTTCCATTCCTTTCACAGTGTTTCTACTCACACCCTAGTCTATGCGCCTCTTTGTTCTAATTTTATGCACATGTGCTCTGCTTTCGTATCAGTGGGTGTCTCTTTCGATGATTCCTCATCAGATTCATGGTGGCTCTGCTGGTCATCTTTTGGTACAAGATCTTCAGGTGCATTTGTTGGTGGCCCAGTCGATAATTCTTCGGTGATGACCGGTTCCTGCCATGTTGTTGGCCAATCATCAACCATCATGTTTAACTCTGCATCAGACAACTTCGGCAACCATTTCTTGTCTAGATCACATCATGCTTGTGCATGTATGCTATGTGGGCCTATTGCGAACTGAGCAATCCTCTGATACTTTATTGCGTCTTCCTCTGATAGGTGGGTAAATTTCATCATCGTCGCCTATAGCGCTTCCCAGTAGATCCAAAATTGGATCACGTAATCCTCTTTCCTTGTAGATTCCTCAACCCACCACAGATTTTGATACCGTACACCCTTGCACACCTTAACCGCTTCAACATCCATACCTTGGTAATCGAGTGGCTCCATTCAAGCCATGAGTGCGATTAAAATTAGTATCCAACTATATGTAAAAGTTTTTTCTCCTACTGAGACCACCACCGCATCCTTCGCCAACTGGTTCATCAAGAAGAGTGACCAATTCATTTGTACCCCTTCCATGCATTGTTATGCACATGCAATCACCCCTGAGTTGCACTGAATGTGTCGATTCTTTCTAACGATATTGCTTGCTAGATTGCGCCAATACGCATTGTCCAGTCATTAATGCTATCAATGTCATAGGCCCGCCCATCGCATTGCAAGTCGTATTTCTTCTTCCACCTTACTGCTAGTCGCTTGTCATTATCCCGACCTCTGAAGTATTATGAGGGGTCCGGTCCATCTTTCGGTAGCCCCATGATATCTGTGATAAGATCAACTGTGATCACAAATGGGGTATCCAACCACAACGTTCCTCCATGAAAGCAGGCCAAAATATACTTGACGCAGGAATTTTCCTCACTTAGTCACCCAAAGTGCGGCATATTGATTAACTCGAGCAATCCAGCTTTATCCAGCCCCTTCACCCAATCCTGTGGGATACATGCTATTGGCCCTCCTTTGACTATGGGCAGTGACAAATAGGGCTCATTTTCTACATCCTCCAACGTGAACAAGTCATGGTCATCACACTTCATTCGTACTAATGCAGGCATGATATCTTTGCTACATACCATCCCCTTTGTAAACAGTGGCATATTCGGTTGATACTTTTGGTTCTTAGTGAACCGTCGAGGTTGCACACCAGGTCGAGTGGGAGGTATGTACCTAGGGATGTCCTTGGTGAAAACCCTTGTTCAAGCTATTGATTCTATACCACTGGAGCTCGATGGCCATGTCTACATGGTTCCTTCTCATTGTTCCTTTATGGACATTCGGGTCTGCCTCTTCTATGGTGCTGGAGAGCTAGGCTTCTGCCCTTTTCTCTTCCCCCTTGGCACCGATGACGAGCCAACTGGCATGATGGCGACTTCTTCCATAATAGTGACTGGCTGGATTAGCAAATCTCGTTCACTTGATATCTCGACAGTGTATGGGGTGCTCTGCATGCCGCACTAATATCCTTCAAGGCTCTAACAGTCACACACCCTCTCTGCTATTGGAAACTCACTCAATTCACTCGGTCGAGTCGCTCTATGCTTAGCTTAGCTCTACAAATTCAACTTAACACAATGGTTCTTCCAATCCGTTTCGAGCACCTTCCTATAGCATCATGTCGATCCTTCCTCATCATTACCAATTCAAACACGGTTATCATGACCAAATCAATTATTAACAACCTGAATCTACCGGCGATCTTGTCAATCCAATGGTCTAATCAGCCATAAATGTGCATCATTTCAACAAGCGTCATCTATTAACTGCTTTAAATGTCTTCATTTATTAAGGATTTGACTATGTTGCAGCCCTATGGCTGTTACAACGTGTCCTTCTAACTGCGCTACTGAATTTTACTTTTGTGCGACCACTTCCTCTTGGTGCGCTTTCCATTCATCCATCATCCTTTTTTTTTTCATTGCGCAGTGCCTTAAGCACTACATGTTCTGGACCCGTCCTATAGGGCTTCAGTCTGCTACCATTTACTATCTTTGGCAGCATCACTCCATCTAATTGTTGTACTTGAATTGCACCTCCAGAAGTAATGGAATTAACAAGATATAGTCCTAACCAGTGCATTTGTAACTTACATGGATACTTCAAGAACTTGTTGTCGTACAACAGCACCAAATATCCTTGCTGAAACTATTTATTCTTTATGTGGTGATCGTGCCAAGACTTTTGTCGATCCTTCTTGATGCACTGGTGGAATCTTGCAATAAAGCAGTCCTCCTCGAGCTGCATCAGCTACTCTACAAACTCCTCAAGTGCTGCTTCATCATCCATGCCCGTTTCTACTGCAATGCACAAACTCGAAATAATGTACTCCATAGGCATGACGATCTCTTGCCCATACACCAATTTGAATGGTTTTTCCCTTCCAATCTCTTACAAGTGGTGTGATATGCCCATAAAACTGTTGGAATCTTCAGCTCCCATTCATTGCAACTTGCATTACATACCTTTGTAAGAGCATGCTCCAATATTTTGTTGAATGCCTCCACCGTCTCGTTCTCTTGTGCATGATACAGGGTACCTTTATTGAGTTGTATCAGCAACTCCTTCGACAGTGTGCTTATCATGCGGTTGATGAAGTGACTTCCTTGGCCACTCATTAGTATCCTTGGACATCCAAACCATGTCACAATGTTATCAAATAGGAACCTTGCTACAGTCGCAGTGATGCAATCCACGACTGGTGCAGCTTTCGTCGACCTTGTTAAATAGCCTGTCATTGTAATGATGTATCGCGCACCAGTTCTCATCCCAGGTTGGTTGATTCGTCCCACAAAATCCATGGCCCATTTATTAAATGGTTACAATGTCACTTAAGGTACTAACCGCATCTCATCTCTTCTCGATGGATTTCCAGTTCGTTGACAGACATCACAAATCCTCACATAGGTTGTTGCATCATTATGTAGAGTGGACCACCAAAGCCCTACGTGAAACACTTTTCTTGCAGTAGCTTGTCCTCCATAGTGTCCACCAGGAACTCCCACATGGGCCTCTTCTAGAATCTTCCCTTGTTCATGTGGTGGGACACATCACCGCAAAATCTCATCTGGTCCTAGTTTATATATCTGGCCAGCGATCAACTAGAAATATGAAGCCTTAATGACCAACTTCTTCTTTTAACTTTTTGAAAATTCCTTCAATGCAACTCTCGTCATCAAGAACTAAATTATCTTATCATAATAATTATCTTCCATGTCGACTCTGAACAGCTATGCATCCGGCAGTCCTTCTTCAATATTTCTAGGCTCCTCACCTGTCTCAATATGGGATAATTGATCGGGACCCGCGTTCAAGCAACCCGCCTTCACAATTATCTCAAAATCAAATTCTTGAAAGAGAAGTATCCATCGGCATATCTCCCCCCCAACACAGGCTTATTGACTAGGTACTTCAAAGAGAAATGGTTTGTAAACATGTTAAATTGATCGCCTAATAGGTAATGCCTAAACTTTTGTAGCGCATATACCATCGCCAAACCTTCTCTCTCTATGGTCGTATAGTTTTTCTTAGCAAATGACAACTTTCGACTAGTGAAAGTGATCGGGTGATCTAGATCCCCCTCTCCAGGTTACACAAGCACCACTCCCAGCGCAACAGACGATGCACCCACATGGGTGTAGAACTCCTTGTTCCAATACGGGAAAACTAGTATTGGTGCAGAATCCATTTTGGTCTTCAGTGTGTCAAAGCTTCCTTGACACTCTTGACTCCATACGAATGTGAAATATTTCTTCAATAGCTTTTCCATAGGGGTGGTGATCGCAGCATATCCTCATATGAACTTATGATAATACCATGTATGCTCAAGTGTTTCTCTAATCATATTCATATTCGTAGGCGGTGGAAAGCTCAAAAAGAGTGCTATATTCGTAGGGTCAACCAACAATCCTTTCTTGCAAACAATGTGACCCATCAACATCCCAAAAGGTGCGTAGAAAATACACTTTTTTGAGTTTAGCGTGATCTAATATTGTCAACATATTTCCAACATCAATCGCAGGTTTCCTAGATGACCCCTAATCAAACCATACACTGTCCAGTCATCCATATAAACCTGCAGGAACTTCTGAATAAAATCCTTGAATGCAGCGACAACAACCTGGGAAAATATCGCAGGTGCATTCTTCAATCCAAAAGGCATCACCATGTCCTCAAAGCAGCCCCATTC
This sequence comes from Pseudotsuga menziesii, assembly GCA_001517045.1. Lineage (NCBI taxonomy): Eukaryota > Viridiplantae > Streptophyta > Pinopsida > Pinales > Pinaceae > Pseudotsuga > Pseudotsuga menziesii. Next base: position 46,170 of record LPNX010395803.1, read on the forward strand.
AGTGACAAATGTGTTTTTATGTCGATCTTTCTTTACGATACGGATCTGATGATAACCAAAGAATCCATCTGTAAAAGAGTACATCTCTTGACCGCCTACTCCTTCTAGTACTTCATCTATGAATGGTGTCGAAAATGGATCGTGCATACATGCATCATTCAATTTTATCAGGTCAACACAGATCCAAACTTCACATGTTTTCTTGTCTTGGACCACCATAGGACTGTTCCATTCTGATTCTTTAACTGGCTCAATTATTTCGGCATCCAACATCCTATCCAACTCAGCTTTAACCCTCTCCTTGTATCACGGATTCAAGTGATACGGCCTCTGCCTTACTGGTTTTGCGTATGGATTTAATGGGATCTTCATCTCCCCTAAATCACCCAGTATCCCCTTCATTTCAGAAAACTTCGTCGAAAACAGATCTTGAAATTCATGTAACAGATCTGTGATCTTTGCCATAGTCTCTTCATCCCATTAGTCCCCAACACTTGCAAATTTTGGGTTCTCCTTCATCCCAATGTTGACTTTTCTTATCTTCAATCATTGATTCATTGGGTCTATCGGTGCATCTGGTGCTGCGACATCCCGAATCTCCTCTGTTTATAGGATATTGATGTTTCGTGGCTCATCACCATCCTCAGGTCCTCCGGATACATTATAACATTCCATCATCGACTGCATGTGGCAATGCGCATGTGGATATACTGGATACGTGACTGGAACCACCTTCAGCACCACATTGTGGATGAGTTGTAGCGCATTATGGACATTTGGATTGGCATCTACGAAGCTAAAGGTGTGAGTGAAACAAATTTTCAACTCTTCCCAAGTGATTATTTCCCAACGCAACTCAACTGACACATACCAATATCACGGAATTTCATCTAGGGTGTGGACAAAGGCATGGACCCACTCATCCCTTGGTCATGATGCCCACAACATCTAACATTCAACCAAATTATTACTCGAACTATTCCGCCCGTTATACCGCCCAACACGATATCCTTTTGCATCTCCAAACTGAACGGTCATCAATCGTCGACACTTTGACTATCCAATGATCAACCTTTTATGGGTCACCCACCAACAGGATGGGTAGCTTTCAGCGCCTCTTCCAACACTAGTAACCGATGTGGCTCTGACACCTTCTCTTTGAACTCCACAAGAAACTTGGATAACTCAGGAAATCCTTCATAAATGGATAGTTCAATAACCTCAGTTGTGAAACAACACAATTATTGTGTAATCAGATCACACTTTCTGAATGATACTTCATGCATGTGATTCTACCAGTTCTCTAACGCATCATCAGAATCTGAAGACGCAGAGCTAGCATTGCGCCAACCAATCTCCCCTTCAGCAGTTAGGTGTATATAATCTTTTGAAATATTATAAGCATGATCCCATCCTCTAATAACTTCATCTTTTACTGGCTCAATATACCTTTGCCCTTCTCTTGGATCCATTGGAGTGATGACTCTGATGTCTTGATTCTCAAAGGCCATCATCCTTTTCTTAAATTGATTACTGCCATACTATCATTTGCCCATACAATCCCTAGAAATGAGGGATAGGATCCTCCACCCTCTAAAACTTCAATTACATCAAAATCAGCATAGGTTTTCATACCTTCAACATCCACTACCAGGTGTGGCACACACCCGATTGGTTGTACCTTGGCCTGATTAGCCAATCGCAGCTACACTGGAGACCAACCCAATGTCGGTCTCCCCATATTCTTCCATGTTTGTTTTGTCAGAATATTCACATCTGACTCTAGATCTAGAATAACAGAATCTACTTCATAGTCCCCAATTTGAATGTTCATGCACATCTCTTTTCCCATCTTTTTCTTATGCAATGAATTCACTGTGGAATCCTTCCTCCCCCTAGCTGGTTTGTGCAATAGGTTCTCTATTTCAGCAAGAGCATCGAGATCTCTTTCCAGCAATAAGAAACTCTCAAAGAAGTTCTCCAAGGTACCATGCTTCTGCGATGGTCCTTCCTCCAACAAAGAATCAAAAGCAGTGGGTATTTCGTAAATAGGTGACTTACCAAGATTTATTCCGATCAGATCATGAGCTTCAAAGAATGTCTCCTTCTCATCATCGATGTCGAATTGTACCTTCTTCTTTATAGCCAACCAAATTTGTGGATGAGGGCTATCTTCTCTAGTTGTTGCACCTCTATGAGTGACGACAGCAACATCAACATCCTTCGCTCTAGGTTTCGCTAATATTGTCGCGACTGTCGGTCCTTAATTGTGGTTTAGTAGTGGATTCATAGGTTGATTTACATTTGGAGTCATATTTTTGTTCTGAATTGGAACTTAGTTATGGCCCTGATTTTGCACTTGATTCTGGTTCGGCAACCGGTTCTGCAATTTATTCTGGTTCTATAGCTGATTTTGATTTTGTAACTGATTATGATTCTCCAACTGAGTGATCCGGTGGATTATCCATCTTCAAAATTACACTGACCCAATATGGTACAAGGTTTATTAATATATGGTTTTAACTCATATGCTAAAACATTATATGCGACCATCCCTTAAAAATTGTGGCACAGCCCGCGCAGCGCAGTTTGTGCATGAGCCGCACAGTTATCGCATGGTGTGCACTTATCGCATGGGCCGCGTAGCATGGGCCGAGCAGCGCAATTTCGCATGAGCCGCGTAGTTGTAGCATGGGCCACGTAGTTTTGTGCACCATCAATTTGAACATCGAATGGTTTGGGGAGGTTAGTCACATGCTACGACATTTGTATGCTGCGACAGCAGATCGGGTATATGGCGAAGTCCTCATATGCTGTGACATTTGTACGCTGCGACAGCGGATCGGGTATATGGTGAAGTCCTCACATGCTACAACATTTGTGAAGTTTGTGGTGGCATCAAATGGTTACGTTACATGTGGCATAGCCCGTTGCAAGCACATGTGCGTGGCATTCTTTGCAACGTATGGTGAGTCAGCATATGTGCATGGAGTTGGTTACAATGTTTCGGGGATATGGAACGTCGTGGTAACATAACGCTTGGGCAGCAATTTGGCAGGATTGCATGGTTCAGTATAGCATATGGTTGTAACGATAATCAAGAAGATAACAGCTGTCATGAACGAGGGAATCAAACTCGTTACTTATCCTCCGACTGAACGTTAAATAGAGGATGGCTGGCCACATTAGGAGGGACAGAGGGAGAGATTGAGATTGTTAGAGCACAGATCTTCATTTTTTTTTGTTATGAGAAGCTTGGAGAGCTTCGCTATGAAATGTCCAGATGTTGTTTCTTTTTTGAAGTCGACTATTCTCTGTTATAATTGGTTTTCTTTGCTTGCTGAAGACCATTTTGCAATTTTCCAGAGAGATCTTAAAGGCTTTGTACAGCATTCTATTTACAGTTGCTAAATTTGATTCCAGAACCATTTTGTACCATTTTAAAGAGATTAATTGGATCGGTACCCATTGGAGAGGGACCCGGAGACATAGCCCAAAGGAGGGGGTGAACTCCGTTATCAACTTCTGTTTGTGACTCTCTGATTCTGTGTTTCTTCTTTATATCTGTTTATCAGTGTTGTTTCTTCGTTCCTGTTCTGAGCATTTAATTTCTGTTAATGTTGTTCCATTAATTAACCTGTTAAATGCATTCTTTATAAACTTTTAATGCACACAAGTTGAGATCCGACGGATCATATTATGGTATCAGAGCAGGTTAACTACTTGTGCAAGTTTGTGAATGCTTACCAGGTTCAGGTTAAAGCGTGGTGAAGGAGAATTAATTGAAGGAGATCTTGAGATTGGCTCAAGGAGAACATTCTCAAGAACCATGTATTGTCCACGAGGGGAAGAAGAAGGACATGCAGAACGGGAAAAACATGTTATTTCAGAAACTGAGTTTTTGGAGGCTTTTATGAGCATGAAAGCCATGATGGAAATTCTACTCGATGAGCGAGAAGAAAGGAAGAAGAAAGAAGAAGGATATTCATCCAAGGATGCAGAAGTGAAGAAGGAAGAAAAGCGTAAAGGAGTAGGAGGTGATGGTGATCCTCCTGAAACTAATCAAACTTTCTCTTCTTCTCATACTTCTCATTCAAATAATGCAAGTCCTATTATGCCTTATTTCAAATTGGATGTAAAATTTGAATTGCCAATTTATAATGGAGATTTAGATGCTAAAAAGTTAGACAATTGGATCAAGCAGCTTGAAGTATATTGCAGGGTGCAGGGCATTACTGATGACCCTTCCAGGATTCAATTGGCCACTTTGAGAATGAGTGGAATGTCTCTTACTTGGTGGGAGAGCAAGATTCAGCAAGATCTTTGAAAGAATGGTAAAATCATTTCAGTTTGGAATGAATTCATTGAAGTACTAAGAAAGCAATTTTATCCTTTAGGTCACATGCAGCAATTAATAATGAGCTAGCAAACTTTTAGACAAGCTAAAGGACAAAGCATTCAAGAATATACTCATGAATTTAGAAAGAGGGCTATTGCATTGAATGTTGCATTGGATACGCAAGAAACTCTTCTTAAGTACATTGGTGGCATGCATTCTTATCTGCGACATACTTTGTTGATGTTTAACCCCAGTACTTTGGATGATGTATGTGTTCAAGCTACACATTTAGAAGCTAGGGGTAAGCATGCTAATGATACTTTTGTGAAGAAATCCTTTAAAGTTGACAACAAATCGAAGGGGCAAAAGAAAATGGCTACTGTTAAGAAAGAGGGTGAAAAGCCTACATGTTCGCATTGTCAAAAGGGACATGATGTCTCTAAGTGTTGGAAACTTCATCCGGAGTTAAGGCCAAAGAAGTACGGAGGAAAAAAAGATAAAGGCAAAGCAAAAGCTACTGCAGCAGTTATTCAGGACTTGGGATCCGACTCAGGTGATGAAACAAAGGTTACAACTGTCGGGATCCAGGGTAAGAATAAAAGTATCTCACTTCCCATTGATGCAAAATCAAGTTCTAGTGCAAGTACAAATCTGCCATCTACTTCTAAGCAAAATGATAAAGATAGAAGTGCACTGTTTCATGTTCGTGTCATTACAAATCACACAAAGATTGATACATTGTTTGATAGTGGTTCACAAGTAAATCTGATATCAAAAGAAGTGGTTAAGAAATTGCATTTAATTACCATGCCTCATGAAAAACACTATCCTCTAGGTTGGGTTACTAATGATACACAATTGCAAGTTACAAAGAAATGTGTATTGAAGATTGCCATTACTGAAAATTTCATGGATGAGGTAGAACTAGATGTAGTACCACTTGACATTTGTGGAATTGTACTTGGGAGTCCATATTTGTATGACCAAAAAGTAGTCTTTTATAGAGAGAAGAATAAGTATCATCTTTTTAAAAATGGTGTAGAGTATATTGGACGAGCACATAAGACAAGAACAAACCTAGCAATAGTTTCTGCAGGACAAATGAAGAGGTTGGTAAATGCTAGTAAGAATTTTGTGTTAATGATGGTTAAGGTAAAAAATGATGAGGTTTCTAAATCTTTTGAAGGTTGTGACCCTAAGCATAAATCTGAACTGATTGAAATCATTTCTGAGTATGACGATTTGTTTCAAGATCCGAAAGGGTTACCACCAAAGAAAGAGATTCAGCATGAGATACATTTGTAGCAGGATGTGCCACTTCCGAACATAGCTATGTACCGGATGTCTGTAATGCAGAATGATGAAATCAAGAAGCAGGTTCAGGAGCTGATTGAGAAAGGGGTCATTCATCCAAGCACTTCTCCTTGTGGCTCTCCTATAGTCTTGGTTCTGAAGAAGGATGGGTCTTGGAGGATGTGCATCGAATATAGGGCCCTTAACAAGATCACCATTAAAAATAGGTATCCTCTTCCTCGTATTGATGATTTGCTTGATCAGTTGAAACATGCAATTTATTTTACAAAATTGGATCTGCGTAGTGGGTATCATCAAATCAAGATTGCTGAGAATGATGCTTGGAAAACAGCGTTTAAAACAAAACAGGGTTTGTATGAATGGCTTGTGATGCCTTTCTGGCTCTGTAACGCACCTGCTACTTTCATGCGGGTCATGAATGATGTCTTTTGTTCATTCATTGATGATTTTGTAATTGTATATCTGGATGATATTCTTGTGTTTAGCAAAACCTGGGAGAAAAACATTGTACATGTGAAGAAAGTTTTAGATATACTGAGGAAAGAGAAGCTTTATGTAAAAATGTCTAAATGTGAATTTGCTAAAACTTCTTTAGTATATCTGGGCCATATTATTGGTGGAGGCCACCTGCGAGTGGACCCAGCCAAGGTTGCTGTCATTGTAAACTGGCCACGGCCTAACACCATTACTGAAGTCAGAATTTTTCTGGGTGCGGTTCAATATTGGAGGAAATTCATTTCTGGGTTTTCTTCCATTGCTGCTCCATTACATGCGTTGACAAGTGTTAAAGAAATTTTCCAGTGGGGAGGCAAGCATCAGAGAGCCTTCGACACTTTGAAGGAAAATATTAGCACATTACTAGTTCTGACGTTGCCAGATTTGCAGCAGCCATTTGAGATCGAAACCGATGCCAGCGGGTTTGCCATGGGAGTCGTTTTAATGCAAGGGAGAAAGCCAGTCTGTTACCATTCAGAAACGTTCTCTACTGCAGTAAGTAACTATCCGACTTATGACAAAGATTTGTATGCCTTAGTACAGAGTGTAAAGAAGTGGAAACATTAGATCATGGGAAAAGAAACAATCATACATACTGACCATCAGCCACTTCAATATTTACAATCTCAAACTAAAATACAACAAAGTAGGCATTTAAGATGGATGGGATTCTTACAACAGTTTCATCTCGTAATTAAGTACAAAAAGGGAATTCATAATAAGGTAGCAGACATGTTATCAAGGCCTCCTACAAATGCTTCAATCATTCTTCAAAACAGTTCATTAACCCATGAAAGTTATATTGAACAGTATGCAGAAGATAAAGATTTTAAGAAAGTATATGCATCACTAATACATGGTAAATAGGAAGAGAAATATTATGTGCATAATTAACTCTTGTATCATCTTGGTAAACTTTGTATTCCAGAGAAAGAGAGAGTTCATGTGATTCGAGAAGCACATAGTTCATTGATTGCAGGTAATTTTGGTGTAAGTAAAACATTGTCTATATTGCAGAATCATTGTTATTGGCCTCAAATGCAAGAAACTATAGCTAAGTACATAAGAGGTTGTGTTATGTGTGCAACAAGTAAGCCTAGCAATAGGAAATTGGGTTTGTACACTCCTCTCCCAGTTTCTTCTCGTCCTTGGGAAAGTATTTCCATGGACTTTGTAGGGGGACTACCTATGTCTATAAAAGGGCATGATTACCTTTATGTTGTTGTGGATAGATTCAGCAAAATGTGCATCTTGATGCCATGTAACATACAGATCACTGCTAAACAAACAGCTCATCTATTCTTTCAGAATGTTGGGGTACATTTTGGGCTACCCATGTCTATTGTATCTGATCGGGATTACCGGTTCTTGGGAGAATTCTGGTCAACTTTATGGGAGCTTATGGATACTAAACTTAAGAAAAGTACAGCTTTTCATCCACAGACCGATGGACAAACAGAGGTAGTAAATAGAACGGTGGTTCAGCTGCTCAGAGGATATTGTAGTAAACATCCTAAACTCTGGGATGAGCAGTTGCAGTATATACAGCATGCTTACAATCATGCGGTTCGTTCTTCCACGAAAAGATCTCCTTTCGAAACTTGTTTTGGATATCTACCAAAGACACCGATGGACTTCTCTTTTGGCAAAGATGCAGTGGATGGACATCATGATGCAGATAAGGCTCTAAGGTTCATTCAGAGAATCCAAGCGGTGCAGCAGGCAGTTCAGGAACAGTTGGAGAAGAGCCAGGAAAAGTACAAAGCCAGGCATGACAAGCATCGAGTTGATCATCAATTTCAGGTTGGTGACAAAGTTTGGTTACATATCACCAAAGAAAGAATGAAAGGTGAAGGTAAAAAGCTTAAGCCTATTAGGTATGGTCCTTTTGAGATCTTGGAAAAGAACGGTACTAATGCTTTTCGCTTGAATTTACCTCCATACATGCAAATTTATTCAGTTATCAATGTTGAGAATCTTAAACTGTATGAGCCTCCTATGATCATGGATGAGGAAACTAACATACAGATTCCTTCAGTTGATGATATGGCACCTGAATACATGAATGAGTTGCAGGATGATGTTATTCTTGACATAAATGTAAGGACTTCACGAAGGGGGAATGCTGAGTACCTTCGAGTGGGGCTTAAAGGCATGCATCCTAGCAAAGCAAGATGGATGGAGATTGGAAAGGTGAGGGAGTTGTACCGTCACATACTTGCCAAATGATTCAGGATTTTGGTGGTCCAAAAGCTCTCCAATGGGGAGGAATGATCCGGTGGATTATTCATCTTCAAAATTACACTGACCCAATATGGTACAAGGTTTATTAATCTATGGTTTTCACTCATATGCTAAAACATTATATGCGACCATCCCTTAAAAATTGTGGCACAACCCGCGCAGCGCAGTTTGTGCATGAGCCGCGCAGTTATCGCATGGTGTGCACTTATCGCATGGGCCGAGCAGTGCAGTTGTGCATGAGCCTCGCAGTTGTAGCATGGGCTACGCAGTTTTGCGCATCGTCAAGTTGAACATCGAATGGTTCGGGGAGGTTAGTCACATGCTGCGACATTTGTACGCTGCGACAGCGGATCGAGTATATGGCGAAGTCCTCATATGCTGCGACATTTGTACGCTGCGACAGCGGATCAGGTATATGGTGAAGTCCTCACATGCTGTGACATTTGTGAATTTTGTGGTGGCATCAAACGGTTATGTTACATGTGGCATAGCCCGTTGCAAGCACATGTGCATGGCGGTCATTGCAATGTATGGTGAGTCAGCATATGTGCATGGAGTTGGTTACAACGTTTCGGGTATATGGAACGTCGTGGTAACATAACGCTTGGGCAGCGATTTGGTAGGATTGCATGGTTCATTATAGCATATGGTTGTAACGATAATCAAGAAGATAACAGTTGTGATGAACGAGGGAATCAAACCCGTTACTTATCCTCCGACTGAACGTTAAATAGAGTATGGCTGGTCACATTAGGGGGGACAGAGGGAGAGATTCAGATTGTTAGAGCACAGAGCTTCATTTTTTTTTGTTATGAGAAGCTTGGAGAGCTTCGTTGTGAAATGTCCAGATGCTGTTTCTTTTTTGAAGTCGACTATTCTCTGTTATAATTGGTTTTCTTTGCTTGCTGAAGACCATTTTGCAATTTTCCAGAGAGGTCTTAAAGGCTGTGTACAACATTCTATTTACAGTTGCTGAATTTGATTCCAGGACCATTTTGTACCATTTTAAAGAGATTAATTGGATCGGTACCCATTGGAGAGGGACCCGGAGACGTATCCCAGAGGAGGGGGTGAACTCCGTTATCAACTTCTGTTTGTGACTCTCTGATTTTGTGTTTCTTCTTTATATCTGTTTATCAGTGTTGTTTCTTCATTCCTGTTCTGAGCATTTAATTTATGTTAATGTTGTTCCATTAATTAACTTGTTAAATGCATTCTTTATAAACTTTTAATGCACACAAGTTGAGATCGGACGGATCACTGAGGAACATTTCTTGTCTGTCATCTTGCGATTATTTGTGGACAGTTCTCGACAAGGTGATCAATTGTGGTACAGTATGTACACAAACACTAAAATTGTGGGTAATCTCTCTTGTAATTCCCTAGTACACCATAATTGTAACACTCGACAGGTCCATGACCTCGTCCTCCTCCTCGGAATCCTCCATGGAATCCTCCTTGTTGTTGGTACTACGGCTAAGCCAATTGTTGTTGCAGGGGATTTGGCTGCTACTAGACATAGTGTGCTAAGTGAACGTATTGTGGCTGGTGCAGAACCATCGGCATCTGATTATACTGTGGTTGCGGCGCAAATTGCAGTTTCAGTTGTGGCGGTATAAACTGCATATGTAGTGGTGGTACATACTACGGTTGAGGTAGAGGTTGTACCACCTGAGGAAGCGGTTTTGATTGTTGTACTACTTTATGATATTCACCATTCACATAATATGAGTCATACGTCCTTTCCTAGAGTAGGTCATATGCGTGACAGTCTTTATCTTCATGCCCAACAGATCAAAAAAATGAGCAGTATAGGTTCGTCGATTTCTTTACCATGTTCTACATGTATCTGCATTCTTCATGTTGATGCCCATAAACTTGAAATATGCGGCACCATGGTACACTGCCACAACTCAATTGGTTCAGTGCTCCTGATAACAGATAATTTTTGAAATTGGGGCAAGTATCTTTGGTATGTCCATTTGTGCGACACTGAGTACACCAAAGTTCTTCGCAATGCTCTTTACCATTCTTGATATCTTGCAATTGAAGCGTCAAGTTTTCCAATTGTGCCTGAATCTGGTTCATCCCAACTGCACTTTCTCCAATGGGTGAAGCCTCCAACTACATTGCGATCTCCAGAGCCTCGCTCTATGTTGTGATCTTTTGTTGCATCAATGGTTGTCTGATATGAGATACCAACGCTATGATGAACCATTATTTATGTTGAACACTGCTCATCTAGAAAAAGACCTTTGCCATTAATGTCTTGAATCTTTGTTCAAAATCTCATATAGTTTCATTAGGAAATTGCTTAATCTCCTTCAAATCTGTAATGTACTATGCTTCATACTTTGGTTTTTTGAATTCCTCAATGAGTTATTTCCTGATTTTTGCCAATGTCTTTCCAGGGGTCCCCGTAGGAACCTATGTAAATTTCATGAACCAATCTAGTGCACGACCCTGAAGAGTGGTCGCCAATTGGCCCTTCTTGACACCATCATCTACAGTTTTCTTAACAGTCTGTACTACCTCACATAGAAACAAGTACTACTCAGGATCACCAGTCCCGTTCCCATGCAACAAACGTAACTTTTTTCGCCGCCTGCCATCCTCGGCCTTCTTCCTACAAACATTGATCTACTACTATAATTATGATGGCACATCGAGAAAGTTGATGTGTAACTTTTTTTTCTTCCTAAATGCGGAGCAGTGCGCGGAGGTGTGGGCACATTGTTGCAGGGGTTTGATCTTACTGCTATCCTGGGCATAGTATCATCGTCTTCTTCATCACTATAGGGTCTCTTTTTCTTGTGTGGTCTTCCTTCGCAGTCTTGCATTTCGATCGCAGTGGAACCTTCCCCTGTCCCCTGCCTCTTCTCTTGTCTAAACCTTGATCCTCCCCTTGTAATACCACTTTCTTCCTCTGCTTCCTTCACAGTCTCGTCCAAACTTACACCCATCTACCCCTTATCTTTCCATTTGTCTCCCCCCTTCTGTCATGGTGTCCACAGCCTCTGCACACCGAAGTTCTACTACTCGAGGTGCATCTTCAATATGCCCTTTTCAAAGACAAGCATCTTAATTGACAACTGTAGAGACAACAAGAACCTACCTCTAGGTTCGTTGAAAAATTCCCTTTATGATTCATTGTAGGACTTGATAGTATAAACCATGAACTCGGTGATATAGCCATCCAATATGTTGTTCAGCCAAAATTCAATAGCCTGCGATGCCTTGTTGTCGGCATTCTGCAGTTCCTGGATCATTTACGGGGTCCAGGACGTTGGCTCACCTCCTTGGAAATTTGTCTTGCGATAGGTAAATCGCGCCAACCACTCATACAGTATGATGGAAATTCAGAGAAAAAGTACTCATGTGGACCATCGTGTATGTACCTTTCCAGCCACTTATCTGTTGTAAGTCCAGGGTTCTGATTTTCTGCTTTAGCAAATTCTCGTAGCTTCTGGTCGAACCAATCTTGAATTTCTGGTCTTGTTGGATGCCACATATCCTCCTCTCAATCACAACCAAGTCCCAACAACGAAACCATTCATTGAAACAAACCCAGTTGACATGGGTTCCCCTCTGTCAACCCTTAAACCACAATGATCTCCCTGAGCACCGGCCCAGACAGGTTTTACCCTATCCATCAACACCCGCAGAGCAGATGAGGTCTCAATCGCAGCGTTCGAGGGAGAGCTGTCGAAACCAAGTTTCCGCAAAATAAGAGAGGAATATATGCATATACCTATTTACTCAGCTATGGACGACATGAACAGATCTAATTACTCATTAGCATTCACAGAAACATTCATCATTATTCTTAAACAGATTGAATTATTCAATCATAACAGTAGCCAACATTCCACTACGTAGAACTGATCTAACAAAATAATATCATTTAAGACAAGGAAACATTGCATCAGAAATCCATATTGCAGATTCATTTCACAGTCATCATTGGGTCACAGAAACCAGTAAACAGTAAAACATAGAAAAACATAATGATTCAGATCAATTTTCGTCTTGTCATATTACTTCCGCAACAAAATAGCAGGTTCTTCAAAACAGTTGACAAATCACCAAGTGCTCTCTAATTCTCTTTCCAAATCTATATCTAACACTTGTAATTCTACTTATATTTATAGGCTTGCACCTTTACATTCAAGGTCCACTTGGGATGACTTCCTAACTAATCTACAAAATCATGACCAATATCCCCAAAATATGGTCCAAAGTACAAAAAAGGTGACACAACATATACAAAATATTCTATTCTCTGCTTTGCACACCCTTCTCCACTTGTGGGGTGTCTTTTGACCTTGTGCCGTATCTACGATATTGTGCAGCTGACTTGTCCCAAAACCCCTGCCAAAAAAATAGATAAGGACCAACACCCTGTTATGCAATAAATTTTATGTTAGTTTAAGCTTCAAGAGGAATATCTCTCAGTTTCCCCAATGGTTCATGATAAATAAAAAAACAGATGTTGGATGGCTCAGATCATCTCCAAGATGGATCGGATTTGATTTGAACTATTAGATCATGTGGCCTCGACAGCTCCTTTCCATTTCCACCCTTTCGAAAATCAGAAATTGGGTTCACCAATTTTATCAAGTTAAAATTCTATCTTTCTGCTTCCACCTTTCTGCTTCCGTGCTTCCAAAAAGCAGAAATTCAATCTTTTTCAAAATTAAACTTTAGCTTTTTCGCCTCTGCCTTTCCGCTTCCTCCCTTCTGGAAGGCAAAAATCAAAAAGCGGAAAGTCAATCTTTTCTGAAATTTAACTTTAGCATTTTCACTTCTTCCTTTCCACTTCTTCCCTTCCAAAAAGCGAATTTTCAATCTTTCACGAAGTTCAAACCTTAAATTTCTACTTTCGCCTTTCCTCTTCTGCCCTTTTGTTGTACAGGAATAAACACCTTATAACCGAAGTTCTAGAGTTACCAACATACTCAAGAAACTTGCAGGCAATCGACTCTAGAGTGCAGTAAAGGAAATAGGAGGATAGGAAAGACTTACCCGATACACGACGGTTGATCCTAGCTCGTCCTCTTCCGCTCTGCTTCTCCTCCAAAGTCTTCAAGGATGCTTCTCCTTCACCTATCAAGAGTCAATATTCCAAATACAAGATGATACATATATATAACTAGGTTAGATAAATCATATACAGAATGCTGAAACATAAATATTTATCAAACCACAATATATGAGATACATTCAAGACACATATGGAAGAAGGATTCTCTTTATTAACAATAATGAAGAAGTTCATATTACAAACCAATTCCTGAGACAAGGACTCCTCTGCAACCAAAGGATTCTGAGTTCCACTGCTTCAAAGACTTCTGTATAAAATCCACCGGCATAACTTTTCTCTCCAAGTGTATCTATTAACACCCTCCCCAAGGCCTGTATTTATACTTGGTGAAATAAGGCAGTTTCGAAGGTTGAGGAGGTTGAGACAGTTAAGGAGATTAAGGTTAAATGCTTAACTAATATCAAGTAATCGCGTGTTTTTATTTTTAATGCCAAAGGTAGATGTACGCGGGTATCAATACTGGCAACTCGCGTATGACCCGTGAGTTGCTCTAAGGGTAACCCGCGTATACATTTGTACATGACATGCAACAACCGAGACTCGCATACAACATGCGAGTTGCATATATAGAGAGTCGCGTACATGATTTGACATAGCTAAAGGGTAAAAATAACCAGCTAGATGGATGATGAATGTAGTTCATAATAATCCCATCTATAGTGTTTTGGGAAACCCTCAATCCATAGATGTCCTTTTGTGTGCCAACATGAGGGATGTCGGCACTCGGAAGGAGAGGCGCCATTCAGGTGGATAATAGATGCCCCCTAATGTGTGAGGTCAGAGGGAAACGATGGCCGAAATACATTATAATCTTTAATCTTTGGAGAACTCAGAAATCCAATGGAGCAAAGAGAGTACCTGAAACAAATACATAGTAATGTCATATACAAAGTTACATCTAAGGATGCTATGTTCAATTTACTGGAACACTAGCTCCTTTACAATATTTGAGTACATCATATGATACAGGTATAAAACCACGTATATTGCAAAGGTGGATCAAAGCCACAATATACAATAATGATGAGTCTTCAAAGATCTAGAAGCTGTGTATATGAATAGAACATAATCTTGCGCAACTTAGTCCATACGTGAGGAACTAAGGTCTTCATAAAGGATCCCAAAGAACCAGTACAATCCAAGCCATGTGAATAAGGGTAAGCTTTAGTCGAACATGGAAAGGATTCAACAGTTTGTCAATCAATAGGTGATAATCGACAATTGAAGCAAAGGAATTCACCAATGATAGAAGTGAATCCTAAGGTACGATCGTCAAAACTCTAGGTCTTCGTCAGCAGGAAGTACTGAAACGGAACCATGCTGTGATAAGGAAGGCAACAGATCCTCCAACGGATCACAAGAGTGACTAGGAACTGGGCAAAAGAAAAGAGACACAATAGATAACAGATATAACAATGATGGGATCAGGCTATATATCAGACATTGGGTAGAGTCCTTGAACAATGAGCACAACACAGAGATGACCCAAGGCAGCGTATAACTTATAGATAGAACAACTAGACCTATCTGTCATGTAGGAGACATGATCATATTCCCCAGGTATAACGGACAAGAGGAGGAGTAAGAAACTCAAATTAATAGCTGAACAAAAGTGGACACTGAAACGTGGATATCAGAAAAAACAAAGAGTGTTATGTTCAAGGATGACATGCTGCCACTACTGAAAACAAGAGAAAACTTCTTCCTTACCTTCCCTGTTAAATTTTAACGAGTCCAGGAAAGTAAACTTGGTTCCCTCTTCATTTTTAACAAGCTTGAAGAGATGGGAAAATAATGCTTGATAGTGTCATTGATTCATGGATATAATGAGCCCGAACTAGTACATGCTCAGTAGGTGTTTTCACATTTAGAGAGTCTGAAAACTCCAAAGAAGACTCCAGGGGGGTCCTTTTTCATCCAATTTAGTCTCCTGAGGCCGAAAAAGTATAAAACATACCACAGAAGAACTCTCTTAACTTCCGAAGAAGAAAAGGTGAACCTTTTTTGTACTTAGTCAGGAAGGTCCGAAAAAGGTTAAATTACCACCTACCCAACGCTCCTTCCAAAACAGCATAAAATAGCTTGAGTTTTACGAGTGTGAAGGAAAGCAAGATCACTCGGAAAGATCCATTTGGTTACGAGAAATGGAACTTACAATAATAAACTCGTTGCTTTGTTCTTAAGTGTTTAACGAGCATGACAAAGACACAAAGTACACTCGGAATCTTTTTCATGTTTAGGTCCAGAGCACGAAAAAGAGAAAACTAAGCTCAAACCGGGTGTTCCTTTTCCGTAAATTTAGTCCCTCAGGTCCGGAAAAGTGATAAACCTATACCTGAGAATACTCTTCTCAATTCAAAAAAGAAAAGAGAGTGATCCTTTCTCGTATTATTCTGCATGGTCTGAGAAAGAGATAACCTACCACCAATGCGGATGCCCGTTCACATATTCTTAACGAGCTTGAACGGACGAGTTAACTCAGCAGTCAAGTCTGTTTTGGAGGAGTCAGACCTGGGCCTAAAGAAACTCCATAAGGATGGGAAGTCCTATAAAGGGATAGCTTGGAAAAAGAGATTCAAAAGAAGCTCTATTTGACATGAAAAATAGCTAAGAGGATGCCCCTGAACCTGAAACAGTTGCGGCATGAGTACCAAAGGATGACATAGGCATATAAAAAGGATACTCATGAAAAAATGTCCTAGCCATGGAAGAACAATGGTAAAAACAGGGGACTAATGGTGTAGAATACCATAGTCCGTGGCAAAATGTTGAATGCTAAGGATAATGTGGATTGAAAAAAGGTGCCAAATGGATTGGAAATTACAAAACCACCCTATTGGAGCCACAACACTTTGTAAAAGTGACAAAACCTGTTCCAAAGCATAGAGAAATATGGTATTAGTTGATTGAAATTTCAAACTATAGAAAAAGACCCACTTTAAGAAATATAATTGCTATAAATAGTTGAAAAATCAAAACAAACTCACCATTTGAACTTTTGAGCCATAAAAAGCAAGTTTTACCTTCTACCTTTGTTCGATCATTGTGGACAATTGAACCAACGAAATCGAAATCCGCCAGTTGCAGGTAAGCCTACACCCTAAGCTCTTCATTTTGATCCAAGAAAATATCAAGTTTGAGTTTGAATTCCATATTTAAAAGCATCCTGAACTGTAGCACGGCTTATACGTGGGTTGCCTATATGAAAACTCGCGTACACGCGTTCTATACGCGAGTTGCCTAATTAGACAGTCGCGTATAGTACGCAACATGTCTAACTAGACAGTTGCGTGTACTGCGTGGAGGAAAAAAGGCTAATAATAGTCAAAATTTTATGAATTGTGATATGGAAATACTGATTCAAATTACTTGTTTTTGCTAGGTAAAATATGGTTCTAGAATGGAGGGAAAGGGAGCACGAAATAATGGACCAAGCAGTGCTCCAAAGCGTGCCCACAATACAGGCATTGCGAACTAGTGGGCTACTAAAATTCTTTTGCACATCACCCATGCGATCCAATGTCTGCATACTGGAGTTCATGGTAAATTATTGGGATCATGAGTTGGGGATGTTCAACCTACAGGGTGAAACCTTGGAGATCACCACTGAAGACCTATATTTCATAACCGGGTTATCACGATGAGGGGCACCAGTGAACTTAGAGGGCACTGGCAGGGGTGGTGACCCCTTAAGTGTCCAAAACTATATAGATGAGTTTTGCACACCGAGTACTCAAAAGAGAGGGACCTGCGTTTCAGTTGTACATATCCGAGACTTTACTCTACAGGTACTTGCTAGCACCATCGTGAGGATATCAGGATCCTCCTCTTTACATTTGGCCACAAGGAACCAAATGAGGCTGGAAGTTGAATGTTTTCGTGGTGCTCTCTATGATTGGTGCTTGGGAGTTGGCCCTATCATGAAGAGGCAACTATCCGATTGTAAGAGAGGAAGGCGGAAAAAATTTGGCTATGCAAGCATATTAGTGGCCTTCTTCGAGAGAGAGTACCAGCATTGAGTCCTGCTATACCTCTATTGGTCAGATCTCCACGTCAGCCGAGGCTGAGCAGGTGGGGAGATATATTTCTCCATTAAGGAGGAGGAGACACAGTACACAGCGTATATGATGATGATTTCTATACCTGGTGGGAACGACAGCTACCGGCACTGGAGTAGTTTCCATATGCCGGGATGGACTTTCGAGGTGACCCTGACCTTGTCCTCCCTCCAGGAGGAGCATGGGGAGAGCTAGGTAAGTAATTTTTAATTTTTTATCATTTTCAAATTTTTAGGAATTTTTCAAATGATAGATATATACATATGTACAAGTCTTAATCCTATTCATGCGTCAAAATGCAGATATTGGACCGATCTGCCCTGAAGCAAACCCTCGCATGTTTGTTCGTCCTGTCATAGGCGAGGATCTAGGATTGATCAGGGTTCTAGAGGAGAAGCTAGCCAGGCTGACCCAACGAGTACCTACCTTACGGATCGAACATATCCCGACAGCTATGCAGGAGTTCGTAGTTGGGGTTCCATCGGTTTGGCTACGTCTTTTCAGACGAGTGGTTAGAGCAGTGCTCGTATACATAGAGGCAGTGTAGGTTGCCGAAGCCAAAGAGGATGAGGAAGCCAGAGTACAGAGGGACCATGGGGACCAAGGAGGTCCTAGTGACCAAGGCGGTCCTGCTTAGTTCTAGGACATTTTGACGGACTATGATCCACATTTTTGTACATTTTGTATATGACGGGATCTGAGGATCAAACTTGACCTATCTATGGACAGATATTTTACATATATATATATATATATATTGGTGTTGGTTGTCAGTTTATTTACAAATGTTTTTCATATGTTTGTTGTATATCTTTATAAAATGTGTGTGAGATGCCAATCTAAAATGTAATTAGCATATGCATCAGTCAATGAATTCTGATTTCGTGGAATATGATTGAAAGTAATAACTTCAAAATGTCTTTCCAATAAACGAATTTGCATGAACTGACGTAATAAAGTAGGATTTCATACCTGATAAGCTCGATTGAGCTGGGAAACCACCAGCTGAGAGTCCAGGTGGACCTCGAGCTGGGTGATACCACGTGACAAAGCATCCCATAAGAGCTCAATGACGGCCCTATACTCAGCAACGTTATTAGAGGCAGGACCTAAACAAGCACCTCCTGCGGCAACAAGCTATCCTAAGGGAGAATAGATAACCCATGCTGCCGAAGCTAGGTTACAAGTGTGATGGTTGGCGCCATCAGTGAACCCTATATACCAATCAGAAGACATCTGCAACAACCAGCAGATAATATAAAAAACAAAACTGACAACCTAAATGTACATAAAAAATACATACAATAAAAATACAAGAAAAAGTGCTAAGCCTAAGCAGTACTTTTTTAGGTAGAGCCCATTTCTAGGCTTAGGAAGCTTATTCCCATCAAAATCAACTAACTCATATGCGCCCTTACTCAATACTTTCGACATGACATAGGGTCCTAACCACATAGCCTTGAATTTTCCTGCCCCCAAAGGTTCTTTATCTTGGTCCCAAAGCAAGACAAGTTCCCCTTCAGAGAAAACCCTAGGTTTGACCGATTTATCATACTGAGTTTTAACCCTATTTTTATGAGCCTGATTAGTAGTCAGTGCATCTCTACGCTGTTCATCAAGGTGTTCTAAATGTACCAGATGTTCCTCAAGTTCATTCGTATCAGGTAACACATGAATGGATATATTTAGAGATGGGATTTCACACTCAATCAGAGTAACTGATTCCACTCCATGGATGAGTTGGAAAGGGGAGAAACCCGTAGCAGTCTTTATATTAGTTTGGTAGGCCCAAAGAGCAGGATATAACATGATGTGCCAGTTAGAGCGGGCTGCATCAATTGTACATTTAAGAATAGTTTTTAAAGTCTTGTTTATAGCCTCAACCTGACCGTTTACTTGCGGATAGTATGGAGAAGAATGTTCTTGTCTGAATCCGAGCATGGTAGTCAGTTCCGTCATCATGTTATTTTGAAAATGACTGCCATGGTCAGTGACAATCACTTTGGGTATACCAAATCGTGCAATAATCTGATTGAATACAAAGAAAGTTGTTGTTTCCCCATCAGCTCTGAAAGTAGGCATTGCCTCTGCCCCATTTCATAAAATAGTCAACAGCGACAATGATATATTTATGCCCCCCAGTCGAGGCTGGGTTGCATGTCAGGTAATCAATCCCCCATTTCATGAAGGGGCCTACCGAGACAACGGGAAATTACGGAGTAGGATGTGACCGTATTTTCCTGGTGTAAAGCTGACACGGATGACAGTGCTTCACTGCTTCCACACAATCTTTAAAGATCGTGGGCCAGAAATAACCGGCACGCAAAATGTTCTGGGCCATTGCTAACCCAGATAAATGACCCCCACATGCTCCACTATGGGAATCATTCAGGACAATATTCGCTTCCTCATGAGTAAGACAACGACGCAAAATAGAATCTACCCCTCGTCGATATAATGTATCTCCTATAATGAGCTAGTTCTTCTCATGAAGGCGTAATTTACGTCGTTCCTCCCTTGAGGAAGCTGCAGGGTACTTCAAAGTCTAGAGATATATAAGAATATCTCCATACCAAGGATAAGAGGTGGATATCAAGAAAATGTGCTCATCTGGGAATGAGTCATCTTCAACCACTACATCTTGTTCAGTAGGAAATTCTACTATAAGTTCAGCAAAAACTAAGGACTTCTTAGACTTAGCGGACTGGAAATCCAAGTCAAACTCTTGGAGAATGACTATCCATTTGTTAAATTTCCCCCCAACAATCCGTCGGGATAAAACATATTGAAACGGATTCACATCCGCCACTGCTGTGGTGGTCCTCAGTAAAATGTAGTGACGTAACCTCTGCACAGCATAAACAACTGCTAAGGCTAATTTCTCAACGTGGGAGTATCTAAGTTTAGGTCCAGCCAAAGCACGGCTAAGATAATAAATGACATGTTCTACAAGCTTATCGTCCTCCTGGACTAGTACTACCCCAATGGTCGACTCCGATGCAACCAGATATAATATAAAATCCCTAGAATAATCTGGTGGACGTAATAAGGGTGCCGACATCAAAGCTTTTTTCAATGCCTCGAATGCAAGTTGTGCGGTTTCATCCCATACAAATGGGGTGTCCTGTTTGAGCAGGCGCATGAAACCCTTAGTGATCTTGGCATAATTAACAATAAAACGTCAAAGAAAGTTAGACTTTCCTTGCAGGCTTTGAAGTTGCTTGAGAGAACGAGGAGGAGGAAGATTTACAATGGTCTCAACTTTCAAAGGATCCACCTGGATGCCTCTATTAGAGACAATGAATCCAAGTAATCTTCCTGACTCAACACAGAATACACATGTGTGGGGATTCAAGAGAATTTTATAATATCTGCATCTTTCAAATATCAACCGTAAATGATCTGGATGTTGGATCCTCTTACGAGAATGTGTGGGCAGATCATCAAGGTATGGTTTGACAATGGATTTAATGTCATGGAAAGAAAAGTTCATAGCCCTTTGAAAGGTTTCCCTATCATTCTTCAATCCAAAGGGCATTTTCTTATACGCGAAGGTACCCCAAGGACAAATGAAAGCAGTTTTATGTTGATCTTCCGGTTTTATTTGAATTTGATTGTATCTGGAGAAACCATCCATAAACGAAAACACCTCACTTCCCGCACAAGCATCTATGATTTGGTCTATAAATGGTGTGGGATAGTTGTCCTTAGGACAGGATTTATTTAGGTCTCTAAAGTCTGTACAAACGCGGATAGTCCCTTGATTATTATCAACAGGAATAGGGTTGGATACCCATTCCGTCAAAGCGATGGGATATATAAAACTAGCCCTCAACAGCTTTTCAACTTCAGCTTTCACAGCCGTCACTTTGCGCGGGTTAACAAGTCTTAATTTTTGTCGAACCGGCTTGGCATCAGGATATGTTCGGATTTCATGTTCAACAATCAATGGATCTATGCCTGGCATCTCCTCATATGAACAGGCAAAGACATCGCGGAATTCCTTAAAAAGGGAAGTATAGATGGCAACCTCCTCGGGAGAGCAGTTTGCACCTATATATATGTTTTACATGACATCAGGGTTTACAGAGATGTTAATAGGTATAGTGGCGGAAATATTTGCCATATTCCCCTCAGCAAACATTCCTTCCCTAGGCAAGGGATTGATAGGTATATCAACATCTTCTGATAGTCTCAAGTGAAACTCTTGGTTTTCTATTCTACTTAGTTCTAGAAAAAAATAGGATCGATGATGAAGATCCTCACAAATCTTATCTCGTCCACTCATGGCTTCCAGAATAGCTTCATCAAAAGGTAAAACCATGTCTAAACAATCTATAGAATGTGAAGATTTTTCCGCCCATATGGGAAAATAGATTTCTTCCAGATCTTCCAAGACTGTTAGAGGATCTGGAATGGGATCAGCAGTGGCTTGAGTGATAGCTTGATAAGTGACCTCCACTATCGATAAGGCCACTTTCGGTTCATGAGGGGTTGGGAGAACCCAAGGATCAGTCCTATCGACAATCGTTGCTATGGACTTCCCCACACTAGTAGAACCAATATAATTAACCAGGGCTGGAAGATCAAATGTGCCCATTAGTGATGTGTACATTCCAGCCCCCAAGCTCTATGCAGCAGGTTTGACCTGATCAACCAATGGCACAGTGGACCCATTAGACTCTAAACGACATTTTCGGGTAAAATCAAGTTGGTCAATAGTAATCAACTTGCCCTCATGTGGAAAAACCACTACATGAAGAATGGCCGACGCAATAGCAGACATCGCATAAGTCCAGCTCCTTCCCAAAAGCATATTGTAGTCCAAAGGAGCATCAATCACTTATACTTCAATAGACACTGCTTTTCCTACCAACTTAATTTCAAAAGCCGACAGGATACCATGCAGACGGAAGGATCTTCCATCAAAAGCAGTAAGAAAAGTGTTTGATGGGACCAGCTCTGGGGATCCAAGAGCTTTCCAACAGGTCAAGGACATAACACATGTAGAATCCCCCTCATCAACAACTACCCTTCCAATGGTCTTACCACCATGGATGACATCTATCAATAAGGCTACATGGTAAGGGAGGCGAATTTTAACATCAGACAAATGAAATTTCGCCATGAGACTCGAAGAGTCCATGCTGCCTAAAGCTGCTAAGAGAGCATCCCGCTGGGCAAGACAACTCTATAACACCTCTAAAGCTGACATTGCACACGGGGTTTGATCTAAATATTCAACCAAAGAGTAGTTTGAAGCAGCCCTAGCATTAGGGTTATGCAAAGTCTTCTTGAAGACACCTTTCGGTATCTTCGGCATAGTTTCAGCAGGTTTCTCTATTGTGAGAGGGTTAGAAGTTTCACCTACAGCTTTACCCTTCTCAGAAGTCTCTGTCTCATAATTTTTGTTCCTTGTCTGCAACAAAGTCAAAGATCGAACCATGTTGATATAGTTTGGGTCAGGGGCAGCTTGAGTGCCCCCTGCTACGTTAGAAGCTGAAGCTGAGTTTTGTCCTTGGGGAAAAGGATCCTTCAGGACAGCCGGTTGTTGAGCTTTAAGTAGCTTATGGGCTTGATCCATAAGGGGACAAAGGTGAGTAAGGTGATCCTCGTGGCACAACTTACACGGGAACTTGACCTTCTTCTTTTCTTTCTTGCCCCCACCAGCATTGTTCGCGGGCTTTTGCTTGTTTTGGTTTCCCTCTCCCTTTTTTCCTTTCTTTTTCTTCCCACCAGGCTGTTGATTGCCCTTTTGAGAGGTTTGTGCAAAAACATTTGCACTCTGGGGGGAGGGGGCAGCCCTTGCTGCCTCCGTCGTAGACTACTTGACGAACAATTGATGAAGTTGCTTAGCCAAAGATTCTACAGTGGGAGAGTTAACGGACCCAACCACACCATCGACATGGGGTCTAGGCTTAGGCTTCTCCGCATCGTGCGTAGGCCTCGGTGCCTCAAGGATAATCTCATATAAGATCCCAGATTGTGAATAAATCAAATCCAGTTGCTGGGCCCTGAGAATGGCTTTTTCTTCATTCATAACTCCTGAGGTGGATACGTCCTTAGATATGTATGGCAAAAGGGATTTAAGGAACCACTCTAAAAGGAACTTAGGAGGGATAGTGGCTTTTATAAGGCTCTTTCGCCTCCTCCACTCTTGGATATGATCCGAGATGTGGGTAGCCATGTTTTGCCTAAAAGTAGACAACAAGTCCATTCCAAAATCATATCAAACCAGAAGCTGAAAGTGGCTAAGAAATGCACTAGCCAAGTCCCAGAAACTACTGAAAGCAGCATAAGGCAATTCAATATACCATTTTGCCGCAGTACCTGTCAAGGTTCTCTGGAACAGCCTCAACCTAACTGAATCTTCATTCAGCAAATTCGAAGAACACCATAAATGGAATGTGGTGGCATGAGCCCCGGGATCTTCACCAACTTTGCCTTCGAACTTAGGGATGTCCGATGGCAATTTGGTGGGAACAGGTGGCCACAAGGGGTCATGCTTCACCGGGTCATTCATCAATTTTGACAAACCTGGCAAGTTTAAGGTTGCCAGGAACAGAATTTTGGGTCAAACCGGGGTACTAAATGTGCCATCCTAGGGATTAGAGGGACCTGCCCCCGAATGCCCATGGGTAAAAGTGGCGTTTCCCCCTGCCACTGGTTGCGAAGTGGGAAGATTACTCTGAAACGGATTCCATCTATAAGCCACGGGATTGTGTGTGGGAGGTGCAGTATAAGAAGTTCGGGTCGTCCCCATAGAAACAGGGGTCTGAAAGATAGGAGCCGGTATCCCTCCACTGAACAACGAAAAGGGAGAGCTCGTATATGGGACCGAAATTGGAGTTTGGAAACTTTGCCCATAAGAGGTATTGTTCCCAAACTGCACTCCTACATAGGAAGTTGATGGGCATACATATGGAGAGGATGGGGTAATGTGCCCCCCATTCCAAGGAAATCCTTGGACAAATGCCGAGGATCCTACCGGACCACTCTGGGTAGTATATGGAAAGGAAGAAGGAACAGTAGGTATACTGGGGATCCTAGTAACCATGTCACCAGAAGTACCTGCTAGGTTTGATTGAACTGATGGTTGAACCACCCGGCTCGCTGGACTCAAAGGTGTAGAAGGTAGACTAGATATAGGGGCACTTACCGGGGGAGGTAGTACCCCTTCAACTAGAACAGCTGAGGTGAACACAAAAGGACTTTCTTCCGCAGCAGACATGATCCTACCCACAGGGACACCTAATATAGGTGAATCAAAAGGTCTAACCTGAACGATCACAGGATCATTTAAATGAGTCAAGGGGGTGTTAAAATTTCTTGCAAACTCGTCAGTCTATAATTCTTCTATCTCAACTGTATCAAGATCAAAATGGTTAGCTATCAGTTTTGGTTCACCAAGAACTTCACTTATCCCTACCGGTTCAAATGAACAGTCCGTGTCCAATCTCCACCTTTGGGGTGGAGGTGGAGGCTCCAATGTGACAAGAGGAGGAAGGTTTCTCAACCTTCTTGACCTTCTAAAAGGTTGGTCCTCCATGATTGAAATTTTGACAAATCACACCCTAAGGCCAACTAAACATAGGCAAAACCACAAAGCATACACTATAAAAATCCTAAAGCCTCAAGCAATCAAACAAGGGTAAAAGATGTACTTTCCCAAAGAAATCTAATGAATGATTACTTGGCATCCTTAAAGTGGTGCTTAGGCACAAGCGAAGGAATCACCCAACCGCCCTCCCACACTTTCAACAAGGGTTACCTTCCAAGCTCGTTCAAGGTGAACCAGAAATAACCTTCTAGTTTACCTAGGTATGAACCCTAAAAATCAAGAGACTAAAGGCTACCTTAGCTATACCAACAGTCTGGGGGGACAGTCGCAAGCCTGACTCGTACGCATGGGCAGGGTAGCTGAGCTCGAAAATCTGTCTAGGACAGAATCCCCAGATGCGTGAAATTCCTGATTTACGTTTTGACAAGGATTCAGAGGGTTATCTCCTCTATCCAAGCCTCCACGCGGCCTCGTGCTTGACTCTCGTTTGAGAGGAGCTTCCCAAATATAATTGATACAGCCAAGGATTTACCTAAAGAAAGGTCCACTACATCTGAGTTTTATAACTTGTGGGAAGTTTACACTTCCTATCCCGCAAGTCTAGCCCAAGCTAGTAGGTGAAAGGCCCCTAAAAACAAAAATTACTAGTAAATTTTAATTATGCGTTCATTTTAAAGGGTTGTTTCTTACTCAGAAGGAAATGGAGTGATGTACTTATGGTGTTTTGACTCGATAAGAAATAAATAAAAGTAAAGGTATATTTTTCAAAGCAAATGACCACTATTAAAGCCAACTTCTTTTTCTTTTTTGTAAATATATATTGATGAACTAATGCAAACGATAAAAGAAACTAAGCCTATATTTTTTGTAGTTTTCGAGATTATATTCTTAAACTGAAATGAACACTACTTATGCAAAAGCAAAATGCAAAAAGTTTGACAATGTTTTCTTTTCACTTTTAGGAATGCTCAAACTCTACTATGCACCTAAAAATGCACTATACTTGAGTAAAATTGGATCTAATCAACTGTATAAAACTAACAAATTGAAGTAAAGCAGGATAACATAACCAAGAAACAACCAACAAAGGAAGACTAGGAACCCTAGCTTGGGTGCAAACAATGACAAAAAATCACTATGAACTCATAAAGGAAAGTGACAAACCAATCATTATCCAAATATAGACTGAAAAAACAATGCCCAAGACCCTGATCACTGATCTGGACAGAGACACTTCACCCTATAACCCAAACAGGACAAGCTACTTCAACATGCAAACAAAAAATAATCCAAGCAAAAGAAACCCAAGGGCTTTCGAAAAAGCACAAAATGTGGTCACCAAAGTCTTCAAACTAGCAGCACAGTATTCATAAAGAAAATCAACTCACAAATAGGAATTATACAAAGAGAGGGACAAGCAAACCCAATCCTAAAAAATCCCTATTTCCAGGCTTGTACACAACTGTGTATAAGGGCAACTCGCGTACTATACACGACTGTCTAAGAGAGCAACCCGCGTATGCATGCCTTTGTATGCGACTGTGCAGAAGAGCAACCCGCGTACAGGTACAAAATTTTCCTCAAAAACTAAGAAAAATCCACAAGACTTTCAAACACTATGACAAGTATGAACCAGGATAAAAGACCACACACCAATTTCAAAGCAAAGACTGGTCAGGGGTGACAGAAACAACCTACAGCAGTCTGGGCTCCCCAGCGGAGTCGCCAGTTCTGTTGTACAGGAATAAACACCTTATAACCGAAGGTTTGGGGTTACCAACATACTCAAGAAACTTGCAGGCAATCGACTCTAGAGTGCAGTAAAGGAAATAGGAGGATAGGAAAGACTTACCCGATACACGACGGTTGATCCTAGCCTGTCCTCTTCCGCTCTGCTTCTCCTCCAAAGTCTTCAGGGATGCTTCTCCTTCACCTATCAAGAGTCAATATTCCAAATACAAGATGATACATATATATAACCATGTTAGATAAATCATATACAGAATTCTAAAACATAAATATTTATCAAACCACAATATATGAGATACATTCAAGACACATATGGAAGAAGGATTCTCTTTATTAACAATAATGAAGAAGTTCAGATTACAACCCAATGCCTGAGACAAGGACTCCTCTGCAACCAAAGGATTCTGAGTTCCACTGCTCCAAAGACTTCTGTATAAACTCCACCAGCATAACTTTGCTCTCCAAATGTATCTATTAACACCCTCCCCAAGGCCTGTATTTATACTTGGTGAAATAAGGCAGTTTCGAAGGTTGAGGAGGTTGAGACAGTTAAGGATATTAAGGTTAAATGCTTAACTAATCTCAAGTAATTACGTGTTTTTATTTTTAATGCCAAAGGTAGATGTACGCAGGTATCAACACTGGAAACTCGTGTATGACCCGCGAGTTGCTCTAAGGGTAACCGGCATATACATCTGTACGCGACATGCAACAACCGAGACTCGTGTACAACATGTGAGTTGCATATATAGAGAGTCGCGTACATGACTTGACATAGCTAAAGGGTAAAAATAACCAACTGGATGGATGATGAATGTAGTTCATAATAATCCCATCTATAGTGTTTTGGGCAACCCTCAATCCATAGATGTCCTTTTGTGTGCCAACATGAGGGATGTTGGCACTCGGACGGAGAGGTGCCATTCAGGTGGATAACACCTTTCGGAAAGTAGAAATCGAAAAGTGGATTTCCAATCTTTCATGAAGTTTCAACTTGATCTTTCCGCTTCCACTTTTTCGCTTCCGCATTTTCTTGACCATTGATTTGTGTGGAATCCTCCATGACCATCAGATCTCAATATGCAGAAAGTAGAAAGTGAAACTTTAACTTTTCCCAACCAAAACTTGATATTTTCGCTTCCGTTATTTCCTGGACTGTTGATCCACATTAAAGTGATTCTCAACTATTGGTCTGAAATCGAAAGCAGGTTTTTTATGTAAAGCATGTTTCCAAGGTTGTGCCTAAGGATTTTTTACCAAAATGACACTTCAGGCTTAGGAAAATCCTTCTGCTCAAGCTTCTAGGAAAGACTAGGTATGCAGGGGAAATTATCTGAGTTGGCAACAAGTGTAAGCGTGCTTTTAAAATAAAAAATGGAATGAGGGGCCCTAAAATGTAAAAAAAATTGGGGAAGTAGTTGCAGTAGCAACAAAACGATGTGCTCCAATCGTATATTGTAGGTCTCATACACTCTACTTCATAAAAAATGAGAGGCCTGGAGGCTTGATGCAATGATGACAACCTTGTTATTCTAGCTAGTACCAGTACTATAACCTTGATACTGAGCCTCGTGATGGAGTTCAGAGGAACCTGGATTTCAATCTTTTCAGTATATGTAAGGCAGTACACAGCTATGTACTCCTTGATGGTGAGCCCACCTCCCACCCCATGAGCCCTCAAGTTTAATACCTCACCTCAGTGTGATAGTCCAGTAGTGAAATAGATATCTTCTACTTCGAGTCTTAGGGGAATCCCATCTAGATGAAAATACCCTTTATCTGGGTCCCAATAGTCAACAAGCATCTGTAGAAGCCTTGGTTGGTCCCTCAAGCCCCTAAGTTTCCAAAACTTGTATATTCCACATCCTCTTAAAGCTTGTTGAGCATCTACATCACGCTAGATTTCCCTATCCACGTCCTCATGTTCATGCTCCCTCCATTCTAGCACCATCATGTCAAAGAACAATAGCTTTTGATGATAATTTACCATAGAATTGGGTATGTGCACACTGATACGTGACTTTTCTTGGTGATAGTCGTGCGTATACGCAGGCAGGATTTTCTTTGCATGTGTATACATGGCCCTATATGTGATCCAATGGCTTGTGACTTGCGTGGGCCGGGATACCCAATTGTGGTTGCTTTAAACTAAAAAATACACCATAAAAATTGAAATAAATCCATTAAAAAGATAAGGAATGAGATGAGAATTTACCTGGTCCTCATGGCTCATGATTTCGTTGCTCCTATCTCCCGAAATTGACAGTTGACATTTGTGGTCCAAATGGATCCAAATGCACTATGTGTGGTAAAAAACAAAATGATATGGTAAAAATATGAATTTTTTACTATTTATAAAATTTCTTTTGAAATATTTACCCACTAGCCTATAGTTTGGACCTATATTAACCTTTTTGAGTTGTTTTGGTTTAATATTGTAGTGTAGGGCTTCGTAATGTTACAGAACCTCACACTGCTACTAGAAGTGGCATTACGTAAGTGGTAGATCCTTCCTACTCATGGGTTCCCTAGTTATATCCCACTTTTCCATTTTGTACCCATGCTTAGATTCCTCCCTTAGGTCTAGGAGTCCCTTATAGTCATGTCATGTCTTTGATCAAGAACCTCATATTATTTCTTGGAATTTATGTTGGCCATCTCCCAAGGGACTCCCATTTATATCAAGTTGTAATTGTATTTCATGCATCTGCTTTCCATATTGACCTTTATGTCGGCTCCCTGCTTCAGTTTATGAGCCATATAGCCAGAGCTTGCCTCAATTCTAGCCAAGCAGAGCCTTTCATATATCTTTTGCAACTTGCTCACCCCATTCCCAGAGGAGACATCCCCCAGAGTGTTCATATCTTGCACATGCTTCCTTGCATTAAGCATATGTATGTTCCACTGCTTAGAACTAGTTTTCTTTCTTGTGACACTCGTTTCCTCCTAGTTCTGTAATATAAGAAATTTTATTCTTTTTCAATCTTTGCAATATGAAAAAGACCAAAAAAATTAAAAAACATTAAAATCCGTACGGGAAATTATATTTCTTTGGCAACCATCGTTTCGAGTCACCTTTGAACAGAGCACTGTATATTCCATCCACTGGTTGGGTTATTAGTATGACTTTAGGAGTTGTACTTGTTATTCTTATTTTTCTCTGTCGACTGGTTATGATTCTAGACCCTATGGAGCCTCTATTGATCCCTCTTGTGTCACAAAGTTGTCCCAGTTTTCATGTTGAGTCTATGTTTCCTATGAGTCTCCATATTCCATATGCTCTTGTTTGAAGGAATTCTTAGCCTAAGTCGGTCATTACTTAGTTATCTTGTATTTTCATGTCATCCATTCCCGATACAGTTATTGGTTCTTGCACATCCTATTCGTCCAATTTCTTCAAAATTATCCAACATTGTTGATTACCTCGTGTTGGTTAATGGGGGATGCCTCAATGCCCTCCTTCTAACAGATTCCATTCCATAGACTTCAGATCATTTATTCTGAAATAAGGATCTAGATTCCATTGAGTTCCTTGAGGCTTGCATTCATTAGTGGCAGGTTCTCTCACCATCGAAATCTTTGGGAATACATCAATGTCCCCTGATCTATGGATTCTCTCAAGTGTTCTACCTCAACACATATATTCACAGTTGTTTTATTGCACTTTGTGCCTTGATTCCCATTATCATTATTGGTGGGATATCTCATGTTTTTTAATGGTATACATCAATGAACGGTAATCATACAATGGTCCATCATGTTCGACCTCACCACCTTTATTCACATGATGGTACATGTACCAGTAGCAGTTTGTGTAGAATACCTCTGAGCTTGGTGGTATTCCATATATGTTACCTCCTTAATCGGACCAATATCCATGAGATGTCAGCTATCATGTCCAGATTCCATTGTGCTATCAGATGTCTGCATTCAATATGAAGATCTTTCTTCAATGTATATTGTATGTGGTGATGACCACATGTGGCATATGTCTATTATGCTTATTCATGTTAGTTTTTCAACATTAAGCTAGCATTATGTTAGGATCTTTACTGAGAGAATAACAAGTACAGCAATCAAACACAAGAGACAATGAACACAGTGTTTTTGATCGGGGAAACCATAAATGGAGAAAACCCCACAACTTCCTCAGAGATAGAATCAACACAAGATGTAAAACCCTAAAACAGTAAGATGCACTCCCGACAGCAGTAATCTTCTTCTTGTCTAGCCCCAGTGTCTTCTCCTTCCTCAACTATGCGCTACACTTGAGTGTGAGTGATGTGTACTAAATAAATACCCCAGCTCTCTATTTATACTAATCCCAACATGACTAAAACCCTACTAGGGATGACCTCTACTTGGAGAGTCTAATAACCCTAGTGCCCCGGAACTGCGGGGACTTTAACCCTTACACAATCGGAGGGTTACCCACTATGACTTGACACGACTTGTTTACATTATTGATCCTCCCGATCAGAACATTGAGGCATGACAACATGACTCAAATACATAATAGATACATCCCGGAATAAACATCGGGTTACAATACATAAGATACATAGATGAATACATTCCGAATTTACAAATACATCAACTCTCCCTCTTAACTAGGAAGGTATTCTTTCGACACAATTTTCAGCACTGGTCTTCTTCTCTGTATCAACTAGATCATTTTTGTCATCTGCATCTCGAGTCTTCTGAGTCTTCAAGTCATCTTCATCCTTCTAATCTAGATCATCTCTCGATCTAGATCATCATGGGACATCATCACTGGATCTGGATCATCACTCGATCTGGATCATCATTGCTGGACTGGATCTGGATCATCACTCGATCTGGATCATCACTGCTAGATATGGATCATCACTCGATCTGGATCTCTTGGAGTCATCATAACTGGATCTGGATCATAGCTTGATCTAGATCTCACCTGGTCATCATCATGTGTGTGCTATCTCGTCATACGAAGTTATACAGAGCCAACCTTCTTTCATGCTGGGTGTATGCCTACCTCCTTGTAGGTCTTTGGTAGCCCTTATATCTGACCTACTCGTCAGAATGGCCAGCACTCACATCTGACCTACTCGTCAGAAATGTGGTAGCCCTTATATCTGATCATATAGGACCTAATCCTATAGTCACATCATAATGGCCAGCACTCACATCTAACCTACTCGTCAGAAAGGCGGTAGCCCTTATATCTATGTAGGAGCTCATCCTACATCGGAATGGCCAGCACTCACATCTAACCTACTCGTCAGAATGGCGGTAGCCCTTACATCTGTCCTACTCGACAGAATGGCCAGCACTCACATCTGACCTACTCGTCAGAATGGCTCTGCCCTTACATCTGACCTACTCGACAAAATGGTGGTAGCCCTTACATCTGTCCTACTCGACAGAATGGCCAGCACTCACATCTGACCTACTCATCAGAATGGCTCTACCCTTACATCTAACCTGCTCATCAGAATGGCGGTAGCCCTTACATCTGTCCTACTCGACAGAATGGCCAGCACTCACATCTGACATGGGAGGAACCAAATCCTTTAGCCATGAACAAAATAGCTCTGCATTTACATGTGACCTGCTCGTTAGAATGGCGGTAGCCCTTACATCTGTCCTACTCGACATAATGGCTAGCACTCACATCTGACATGGGAGGAACCAAATCCTTTAGCCATGAACAGAATGGCTCTGCCCTTACATCTGACCTGCTCGTCAGAATGGTGGTAGCCCTTACATCTGTCCTACTCAACAGAATGGCTAGCACTCACATCTGACATGGGAGGAACCAAATCCTTTAGCCATGAACAGAATGGCTCTGCCCTTACATCTGACCTGCTCGTCAGAATGGCTTTGGGACTCATCACTTTCCCTTGGAGGAACCTCGATCTGGAGAACACCAAGCTTCTCCCTGAAGTACTCAAACTTCACTCTAGCCAATGGCTTCATCAACACATCAGCTATCTGTTCCTCCGTCGCAACATACTGGAGCTTTACTGCTCCTCTCTGCACCATATCCCTGATATAGTGATACTTGATCTTGATATGCTTTGACTTGTCATGGAACACTGGATTCTTTGACAACTTCACGCAACTCTGATTGTCACAATGTATACAAGTAGCATCCAACTGGAGATCAAATATATCGAACAGTAGCTTCTGCAGCCATACTGCCTCGCAACTAGCTGAACAAGCTGCGACATACTCTGCTTCAGCTATACTCAGTGCCACACAGGATTGCTTCCTACTAAACCAAGAGATCACACCTGATCACATACTAAAGCAACATCCTGAAGTGCTCTTCCTATCGATGGCACTACCTTCCCAATCTGAATCAACATAACCCTCCAGGTTAATCTTTTGATTCGCATCATACTTGAGCCCATAATCAATTGTACCCCTCAAGTACCTCAGAATATGCTTTGCAGCAATCTGGTGAACATTTCTTGAATCTGTTAAGAACTGGCTCAAGGTGTTCACAACAAAGCAAATGTCTAGTCTTATGTTCGTCAGGTACATCAATGACCCAATCATCTGACGATACATCGTAGCATCAACCATCTCTAAAGAAGCATCATTCAATAACTTCAGGTTCGATGCCATAGGTGTGGCCATAATCTTGCAGTCCATCATCCCAAACCTCTTCAGGATCTCTATTGCATACTTCCCTTGTCTAAGGAAGATTCCATCTGCACTCTGCCATACCTCCATACCTAGAAAGTAATGCATCATACCCAAGTCCTTCATCTCGAACTCGACAGCAAGCTTTCTCTTTGTATCAGTAATCAACCCATCCATACCTATCACAAACAGATCATCTACATATAGTAGAAGCATCACTGGGTTGCCATCTTCAACCTTATAGTAAAGGTTGGAATCTACTTTACTCTTAGTAAAGCCCAAAGTAGATAGAAAGCTATCAATTATGTCGTACCATGTCTTGGGTGCCTATTTCAAACCGTACAGGGATTTCTTCAATCTGCATACATGAGACTCCCTGTCATGTGTCTCAAAACCGAGTGGTTGTTCTACATACACTTCCTCTTCCACTACACCATTCAAGAAAGCAGTCTTGACATCCATCTAGTGTATCTTCCATTTCATCACTGCATCCAGAGCAAGTACTGATCTGGTGGAAGTGTATCTGGCTATAGGGGCAAAGGTCTCTTCATAGTCTATTCCCTCTTTCTGAGAGAAACCTCGAGCTACAAATCTTGCCTTATACTTTTCAATGCTACCATCTGCAGCATGTTTGAAGATCCATTTGGAAGTTACAACTGACTTCCTGTCTGGTCTTGGGACAACATCCCAAACATCATTCTTCATGATCGATTGGTACTCTTCGATCATAACATCCTTCCATTATTTCTGTTCTATCGCTTCTTCATAACCTAAAGGCTCTTTATCAATAAAATCACATAGTAAGGCTACATACCCAGAACAGGATCTGGTCCTCTTTCTTTCTCTATGATTCTCTTCTGGAGCCCCATATCTTTCCGCACCTTGGATAAGTTCTCATACCCAAGCAGGTTTCCTCTTATGAGGATTCTTCTCTAGAGGTGGATCTACAGATCTTTGTGGTTCTTCAAATTCTCTATCTTCTTCTCAAGTTTCTTCATTCATGGTTGTATCATGAATTCTAGGTGCTTCTGCTTCTTCAGGTTCTTCAGCAAGTCTCTTTCTGGATTTGTTGTAAGCTGTGTCTTCATCAAATGTCACATCCCTGCTGATGTCAATCTTCTTATATCCTGGGAAATATATTCTGTAAGCCTTTGAGCTTTCAAAGTATCCCACAAATATACCCTTCTTTCCTGAAGGATCTAATTTAGTCCTCTTCTCTTTTGGAATGTGGATGTACATAGGACAACCGAATATTCTGAAATGGTTGACTTCTAGTTTCTTGCCGGAGAAGACTTCTTCAGGAGTTTTGTTCTTGAGTACTCTATGTGGAGTACGGTTCTGTACATATACCATTGTTGTGGCAGCTTCCACCCAAATATGCATAGGAAGGTCTTGATCATGAAGCATTTCTTTTGCAGCTTCCATGATAGTTTTGTTCTTCCATTCTGCAACCCCATTCTGTTGTGGATTATAAGGAGTGGACAACTCCCTCTTAATCCCTGATTCTTTGCATAGCTCTTTGAATTCATTTGAAGTGATATCTCCGCCATTATCTGATCGAATGGTCTTGATCTTCTTTTCAATATGGTTTTCAATCAAGGCTTTGAATTCTTTGAACTTACTGAATACTTCATCTTTGTTCTTCATGAAGTAAACCCATGTCTTCCTAGAAAAGTCATCAATAAAAGAAACATAATATGCGTACCTGCTTAGAGATTTTGATGACATAGGACCGCATACATCGGAGTGGATGATTTCCAAGATTCCTTTTGCTTTGCTTTCACTGCTTGGAAATGTCTTCTTTGTATTCTTTCCTTTCGCACATCCTTTGCAGACCCCATCATGTTTTGCTTGAATTTCTGGAAGACCTTCGATAGCTTTGCTTGCAATAGGTAGTGCTCTATAATGCACATGTGCAATCCTTCTATGCCAAAGTTCACTTGGCTCTACTGTGTCATGGACCAAGGCTTGTTCTGGATGGCCCTTTAATTTGTACAATCCCCCTTCTTATTCTCCAATCACTACCGCATCATCAATAGTCTTTCCTTTTGGCCACATGATGACTTGACCATCTATGAATGCAACCCGCATTCCTTTTGCATCTAATGCTGATATGGAGAGAAGGTTCTTCTTGAGTCCTGGAACAAACAATACTTCTTTCATTGTTAGAGATTTTCCAGAGTCTAACTTATATGAAGATTCCCCATTACCTTTTATTGGATATTGGTAGTCATCTCCTAGCTTTACCTTGTGAGGTGATTCATGTTCTGACATTCTAACAAAGGATTCCTTGAATCCAGTCATATGTTTGGAAGCCCCACTGTCTATAATCCAATCATCACTACCATGAGTAATGTTACCTGTGAGAGCTGATATCATAACATATTCATCCTCGCTTGAAGAATCTTCACTTTCATATCTGGATCTCTTCCTGGATGGTTCATCATCCTCTGCAGCATGAGCATGATGTCTTCTTTTGTTGCTCTTCTTTACTATCTTATGTTTGTTAGGACAATTCCTTGCATAGTGTCCTGCTTCATCACAAGTATAGAATATGATCCTAGATACATCTCTTCTAGTATTATCTTTGTGAAAGTGCTTACCTCTAGAACCATGAGATTTTCCCTTCCTTGAGTTGGAGTGAGACTTGGAGTGTACCGTAAGCGCTTGGTCTTCACTTCCCATCTTCTCTTCTCTGGCTGCTATCCAAGATTCTTCTTGAGAGCATTCTTCCCATAGTCTGTTGAACTTGACTAACTTCTTCCTAGCACAGATTCCTTGGATGAAAGAATCCCATGACCTAGGAAGGCCATTCAATGTAGTCATTAAAATCTCTGCAATTTCCACTTCTTCATCAACTGCTTCTAGTTGTTCTTTGATCTGAGAAACTCTTGTGAAGTAAGACTGGATTGTTTCTACATTCTGAATCTTCACATTCTTCAATTGGTTTCTCAGGGTCATCTTCCAATTGATGTTCTTCCCTTCAAACAATTTGGTTAGGGCATCAAACATAGCTTTAGGTGTCTTGAGAGAGGACACCTATGGGATAAGGTGATCCTTGATAGAATCAGCAATGATCCTCTTTTCCATAACCATATTCTTCTTATGTAAGGCCTTTGCCTCATCTCCCTCTGGAACTGGAACCTCCTCTTGAATGTGGGAGTCTAATTCATTTCCTTCCAGGACCAAGGAGATCCTATACTTCCAGGCTCGGAAGTTTTTAGCTCCCTCAAGCTTTTCATCAAGCTTGATATGATGAGACATATTAAATGAGAACCTCAAATGGAAATACAAAAGATTTTAGATCTTACCAAGTTCAAGATGTCGGATCTGAAACTTGAGCTGAAATCCTGCAAAGCTGGTTCAGGAGCAAATTAGGGTTTTTCTTTTTTGGAGTTCTGTCTATCCAAATGCCTTGAAATTTTTCCCTAACTTTGATTTTGGGGACGAGATCAATCCAGGCCTGGGCTCACTGAAAAATTCCTCTTCTATGAAAAGCCCTAATTTCCGACAACAGTGACAGGTCCAAAACTGAAAAACCTCAGAATTGGATTCTGCTTCGATAGAAAGATGCGCCCTAAGGAGGAGAGTTGTTCCACCTTAATTTTGCTGAAAATATGTGGAGGAAGATCCAAAAACTAGTAATCCCTAGTCCCCGCAGCTACACAGTGTCTTCTTCTCAGGTTAGCTCTGATCCCATGTTAGTTTTTCAACATTAAGCTAGCATTATGTTAGGATCTTTACTGAGAGAATAACAAGTACAGCAATCAAACACAAGAGACAATGAACACAGTGTTTTTGATCGAGGAAACCATAAATGGAGAAAACCCCGCAAATTCCTCAAAGATAGAATCAGCACAAGATGTAAAACCCCAAAACAGTAAGATGCACTCCCGACAGCAGTAATCTTCTTCTTGTCTAGCCCTAGTGTCTTCTCCTTCCTCAACTATGCGCTACACTTGAGTGTGTGAGTGATGTGTACTAAATAGAGACCCCAAATCTCTATTTATACTAATCCTGACATGACTAAAACCCTACTAGGGCTGACCTCTACTTGGAGAGTCTAATAACCCTAGTGCCGCGGAACTGCAGGGACTTTAACCCTTACACAATCAGAGGGTTACCCACTATGACTTGACATGACTTGTTTACATTATTGATCCTCCCAATCAGAACATTGAGGCATGACAACATGACTCAAATACATAATAGATACATCCCGGAATAAACATCGGGTTACAATACATAAGATACATAGATGAATACATTCTGAAGTTACAAATACATCAACAATTCATGGTCATTGTACTATTATGTATCCGAGACTGCTACACTCCATATTTGCAGTCACATGCTAAGATGTATCGGTGTATTGTACTAATGAGTTGCTGGTTTTTCCACCTGGGTCATCATTACTCCATTTCTTGGATTTATATAATATATTTCGACCATCATGTTACCCCTCTGACCTCACACATTAGGGGTCATCTATTACATCTGATTCTACCACAATTGGTATATCATGTTTTTATGGATTTCCATGTCCCTATGCAGACTCTTTGGACCCCCTTTGCTCAAAATATAACTTTATACATGAGTCACAATCCTACATACCATGTATACATGCATCTTATCCCACTATGACCCACGTACATTGGGAAATGTGCCCAAAAAATAAAATATTTGGAGTTTTCCTCAATGAGTCATGAATAACTTGACTATTGGCCTTCCATATGCCTGGAAATGCTCCAACTCGACCCTTCACTTCCTGTTAAATGGTTATATATTGAGCCTCTTGGATGCATTAGAGCAGGAGAACTTATGAGAGAAAGGAAACCATAGTGGATTGTGCCCCATTCATACATGCTTGAGTCTTCATCCCTTTGTCCTTTTGAGAAACCATTGATGCTCTTCACAAGCTTTCCATTTTCTTATGATCTTGCCATTGATATGGAGGATTGAAGTGGTGGAGGCCTAGGTGGAGGACTCAGTCTCTCGATTTTGATGAGGTGTCGACGGAGTTTGTCGCTTGTATCTTTGTTTATACTTAATAGAAATATCCATTTCTTGTCCATTGTATGTGTGTAACTATGAATATTATTGTCCATGGATGTAGTTGCTTTGATTTATACATATTGGATTTATATATGCTAGAGTAGTCCTAACACTTAATATTTATCATGCTTTTCTATTTTGTTGTTGTTGAGAATGGAATGTAGGTGCAATTGTAGTCAAAAATATCAACAGGGATCTACTACAACCATCCAGAATATGGTACAGTGTTCATTCCTTAATGTTAGCCTTGTCTGTCTCTATTGCATATGCAAATGGATTTATTTCTAGTTTCATACTATCTATTGTGGTCTACCCCAAGACATTGGAATTTTTCTCTGTAACACCATGGTTCTCTCCTGGAGAAATTCATATGCTCTGTAGTCATTTTCTTCATGGCCAATTGATCGACAAAAGTTACAGAACAATTTTTTTGGTTTTGACACAACCTTTTGAAGGTACACACATTCCTTTGGCCGATGCCCTTTGGTTTGACAAATCTGACACCATGGAAGTCATCCTTGACTTAGTTGATTTGGGGCTCCTAAATGCAGATACTCATGAAATCATGGACATTGATCCTTATGATTCCCTTCTATCTGACATCAGGTGCACCATAATCCTTCATAGACGTCTCTTCCCTTCTTGATATCATGCAATTAAATAGTAAGGTTGTCCAATTGGGACTGGATCTGGTTCATGCCAACCCTCGTTTCACCAACAGGTGAGACTTCCAACTTCATCGCACTCTCCAAAGCCTCAGTCTGTGATGCAACCTTATGTTGCATTAATGGTATACGAATATGTGGTACCAAAGCTGTGATAAACCATTCCTTATGTTGGACATCGATCATCCCAAAGCTGACCTTATCCATCAATGTTTTGAACCACTGATCAAAATCCCATACAAAATCATTTGGATATTGCTTTATTTCCTTCAAATCAGTGATGTATTGCGACTCGAATTTTCTCTTTTTTAATTATTCTATTAGTCGAGTTCGGATCTGTGCCAAGGTCTTTTGTTGATGCCCTGTTGGCACTTGTACAAATTTCATGTGCCATTCCAATGCCCGATCTCGAAAGTTTGCTGCTAGTTGTCCTTTCTTGATGTCTTCATCTTATACTTACTTTACATTCCATATTGCTTTGCATAGAAACCAATATTGTTCGGGATCCTCGGTCCCATTACCCTGGAGTAAGGGTAACTTCACATCATCACTTTCCATTCAGGGTCTCCTTTCACTGTTCATTGATCCACTACTGTTACTAATGTGTTGACACACATGACAACCTTGCAATGAGTTAATGTTTCTTCCTCCTGAACTTGGCGCAGTGCACGGAGGTGTAGGTACGTTGTTGCTTTGGGTCAGTCCTTCCTCGAGGTTAGGTGTATCCTGGTTGTTTCCTTTGTCACTGTAGGGTCACTTAGTCCCTTGTGGTCTCCTCTCGTAGTTTCTTGTTCCAGTCTCGATAGGGCTCTCCTCAGTTCTCTGGTCCCTTGAAGAATTCCCTCTCTACGTCACTGTATTACTTGACTATGTCAATGGAAAAATTAATGATATATCCTTCCAAAATGTTGTCTATACACACCTTGGCATCTCTTAAAGCCTTGTTGTTTACCCTTCGCAATTGTTGGATCAGTTCAGGGGTCCACTGATTAGGTTCACCTCCTTCGATGTTCCTTTTCTAGAAAGTAAGTTGTGTCAACC
Organism: Pseudotsuga menziesii; assembly: GCA_001517045.1. Taxonomy (NCBI): domain Eukaryota; kingdom Viridiplantae; phylum Streptophyta; class Pinopsida; order Pinales; family Pinaceae; genus Pseudotsuga; species Pseudotsuga menziesii. The sequence goes on from LPNX010395803.1 coordinate 86,425, forward strand.
ACTTATATAGAATAATTGGAAACTCAGCAAATAACACTTTGTGAATATCAGAGTAAATATATTCTCCCAGCCACTCTTATGTTGATAATCCAGAGCTCTAGTTTTCTTCCCCTACGAATTCTTGGGCCTTCTTAGCAACTAGACCTAGATCTTTGGTTTCGTCAGATGCCACAACATGTCTCCTTCTTCCTCACACTATGGTCCCAATAACAGAACTATTTGTTGGCACACAGTCAGTCGACAGGGGTTCACCTATAGATATGTCGACACCTTCGATCCAATCTCCTTAAACACCGATCAGGATAGGTTTTTCCCTATCCAACAACACCTACGAAGTAGGTGTAGTCTCACCCGAGATATTTGAGGAAGGGTTGCAGGAACCACGTTCCTACATAAGGAAGAGGACTTTGGTACTGTTCTTATTATGTCACAGTTTCATTCAAAGATCCATGGTTTAAGCGCATCAATCACAACATTTACTTATAATCATTAACATTGAACATCAAAACAACACAACTTAATGAAGACATCAACATGTATTAACCCAATAATCACCATAATACTTTGCATCATTCAAATTCAAATTGGAAAATCATAGATCGCACCATTATAGATTCAACATAGAAAAATATAGGGATTCCATCATCAATTTTCGTCTTATATTTGCTTCAAAGATCACAAAACATTCCTTGTTGAAATCCTCAGGCCAAAACACATTCATCTGTAGATCACAAACTATCCACAAATCAATATTCAACTTAAGATTATCATCAAGCTTCTATCTAATTCCCCTCTCCTAGATCCTACTTCTAATTCTATGTATAGGCTTACGTCGTTACAAAAAGGTCCACATGGGTTGACTCTCTAACTAACTTGGACCAAAGCTTCTAACTAATTCGACCAAGCCAACCACACTTGTCAGTATCTTTCTCCTGTGCAATTTGAATTCGCCACTTGTTGATGTATTCTTTGTCGCACCTTGTGCAACTGATCCTCTTGCCAACACTTTGAGGATTGCTTCTTCCTTGGTTTGTGGGTGCTCAGATGCAAAATCCTTGGTGATATGGGGGAGTAAGGTTTTAAAAAACCAATCAAGGGAGATCCAGTCATCTAACTAGATTTTGCACAAAATATGGCGATGACAACACTCATGGATATGATCCATGATATGGGAAGCAGTTTTTTGTCTACAAGATAACAGGATTTCCAAGCCCTTGTCATAATAGATAGGTAGTTAGAAGTACTGAAGGAACATCGAGAATAAATAGGAAAAATCAAGATAAGTGGCATGGGGTAGCTCAATGTACCATTTGGCTACAACCTAGTGAGTGTGCATTGGAATAGCAGCATTCAAATGGAGTTGGCCACCATGTTGTTGGAGGGACACCATAAGTGGAAGGACATAATATGGTTATGAGGGTCTTCTCTCGACTTTCCTTCAAACTTAGGGATGTCTAAAGGGATTTTGGTAGGCATGGGAGGCCAAAATGGCTCATGACAAATGGGGCCATTTGTTAGCCTCTCCAAATCAGGCAAAGTGAGACTAGCCATGAATGTCAAAATAGGACCTGGACTAGATCTAGGAGGGCCATCGATGGTGCTGAGGCCGATGGGAATGTAGTTACCGTGGGGAAATGGGGGTTGTTAGGGATAACTCTCGACAGTAGAAGTAGTCACTAGAATGGTGTGAATAGTCGGAATAGTGGTGGAAGGGCCTGTGCCCCCTTGCATGAATGTAGGAAGGGTGTGAACCATGGTGGCTAGAGTGGGACCACCACTGGTGGGTAGCGAACCAGCAATGGTGTGTGCTATGGAGAGGGGCCCACTAGGACCAGGGCCTATAGGTCTAGCAGGAGGGATACCTGGTATAATAGGTAAGGCATTCTAAGGTAAACTACCAACAATCCCCCTCTTGAAGGGGTTGGGAGGTGCATGACCCATGGGGCTAGTTGGGGTAGTGAACAAAGGAGGTTCGAATGGATAGAAATCCAAGTGTGGCTCAGATGCAGTGTATGGCTATGATGGTGGTGAACAACGTCGAATATGGATCCGACGATGGCGGTTCAAGGAACCAAACTAATGGGTATGCCCCCTAAGTATATGGAAGTAGTGTGGGGGAGAAATGATGATGTGGTGGTGTGTTATATGATGAATGAAGGATCAATGGTGGAAAATGAAAGCTCAAAAATATAGCTACAATTTAGTGTGCAGAAGGAGAGCTAATAAATGGTGGCACACAGGCAAAAACGAAATCTATAAAACCAAATCGTAATAGTGTTTCACAATAGGCGAGTCGATAACAAAGAGGCCTGAAATCCAACAAGAAGCACTACCTGTGAATAAAATGATGCACTAACCTATGTAATATAAGTGAAAGTAAGATCCTAGCTACAAGATGGAATCCCCTCACAAATTGTACCCTCTTCTGGGTGATGAAATCCATATTCAAACAATATTAAATGGAAGAACCAAAGGCTAAGAGAATCCCACTACCGAGAGGGGCCTCGGGTAAAATATCCCTAAGAGACCGGAAACTAGGCTACCTTGTTCATGACACATTCGTGATGTCTTCCCAACACTTCATACATTGGTCCTCGACATCTCATAAGGTCCTTGACATGCACTAGGAGGACTATGAAGGATTATCCTTCAGTACATAATGGACTACAGTATTCCACCCTGACTTCTGGAACCCCTCCGTTGCATCTTACCCCCTAAAAGCAGGAGGTCCCTCAAACTAGTTGTGACTATGTCAACAAATACTATAGGATTTTAGTTCCCTAGAATACAACAACTATGTCTCAGATGTAAGTGAAAAAGGGGTGTTATTTGGATGCCTATCCCCAGTGTCCTAACTTAACTACAATATTGTTTTGGTCCTCAAATGAGGTTAAAACCTTGGTTGAGTTAAGATAAATTTTAGGCTCATCTTGGGGTCTTGGACCAAGCATTTATTTAAATATGTGAGATGTGTGCACAAGTGGAGTGTGATATATAAAAACTAGCGCTCTCTTTCCAGAGATGCATATGCTGAAAAATAAATAACAGTACTAAAAGTGAATGCTTTTCAACACATAACAACTGGTTCTTCTAGATAAAAGAACATATGCAAGTAAACAAGCACATAAGGAACTTATAAGGTGTAGGAAACACATGGGAGGTCAAAACTACCAAGCTCAACTAGGATAAGCTCATATACAAGAAAAAAGGGGGATTGCAAAAGACACCAAGGGGATGTAAGCAATCATATCTACAAAAATACAGTCAATACAGGGGAAGAACACATATAAGGGGTCTAGAATGGGTCTCAAACAACTATAAAAATTGTAGGTCACACTTTTTAGCAGAACGTGTGTGGTTGGGGTCGCATTAGACTGAGAAATAACCATGGCCCAGATAGAAAAACAACAAAAAAACATAGGTCGCACTTAACATGGATTTTCGCGTGACAAATCACACCAAATAGGGTCACAAGAGCGACCTGGGTCTCTTTGGAATGCAAGACAGGTGTGATCTGTACTTTAGTTCTAGGTCACACTTATCGGGGAAAAAGGTGAGATCTAGCTCGCGCTTATTGAGAAAAAGGTGCAACCTAGGTCGCGTCTTTCTGCCGAAAAGGTGTGATTCGGTCATAACATAAAAAAAAATTGTGAAAAAATGTCGTTTAGGGTCTGGGGAGTAGGTATGGGGAATGGACTAGTTCGGATCGACTAGAAGGGGATCTTATCTATAACGACTTAGGGTACCCAATTAAAACAAACTAGAAAAAACACCTACAAAAACAGAGATCCAAGAGGATCGAGCCAATGGAGTCTCCAAAACTCTAGTGGATATTTCTCTCTAGCTACGTGCAAAATCACCTACCTTAGATCAGCCATATCTAAGGGTAGATTTCATGGTGTAAGGGAAATGCTCAACCTTAACGATAAAACAAATAACAATAAATATTTTTAGATTTTATGTTTTCTTCTAACTAATAAAACAAAATACAACATACCTTTAATAAGATGGGCCACTGCAGCCATTTGAGGATGTGTTTCAACGACTCCCACGGTTCTGTTCTCCGATCTTCTCGAACAAGGTTTGTCAATGGGAAAGGAATCAAGGCTTGTGTGGGGTAAACTCAAAATGAAATCTGGGATGGTGTGGCAAAAAGGTGTGGGAATGTAAGGATTTGGAACCGTGTAATTGAAAAGTGTTGGAATAAAAGAGTCTAGGAATGTTTGTGGGGATACCTTCACAATGTATTTATACGATGATCCAATATTTTCTTGCCCATGGTATTGGTCCATGGTTTTTCATAGTGCATGGTATTTGTCCATGGTTTTTTAACCATTCTCATTTTAGGTTTTCTTGGTCCTTTTTGGGAGAATGGGGGTTAGGTTGCAATAAATTCCCATCTTCATTGTATTTATAAGGGAAGGAATAATGAAATTTTCGACCGATTTGAGTGGAATTTAATTGTGAAGGTCAAAATAGAGGGATTAATGGTGGGATTATGATGTGTAATTATGGTTTGGACCAAAGAGATATATGTGGACAATTTTTGGTGTTAACACGTAGCTTTCAATATATCAAGATGACAAAATATGAAACTCATAAGCTTTCAGTGCAATACTATGATCAAACATAACTACTACTCGTATCTACTCTTGGTGATCATGGTAACACATGATTACTCGAGCCACCCTACGAAGTAGTCGTCCAACCGAAAAAACCTAATTGTGTGGCATTGGTAATGTTGAGGCAGGTCATCTATAGAGATATTTGGGACATCGACAGTCAACCTTTGAAGGTTCTCCTTAATCTCCTCAATCTCCTCCTCTTCCTTGATAATTTATACCACTACCTCACGAAATGCTCTGTGCCTCTCAATAGGTGATGACCCAGCTGGTCGTGATGGTCCAATATCTACAAAATAAAACATAAAGCCTTAGTATAACAAAATAAATAAATAAAATATAACAAAATGGAAAGGAACAAAAAGGAGAAAAACTTACTTCCCTAGTTCTCCCCACTGATTATCCTTAGGAAGCGGTAGATCTAGATCACCTATAAAGTCAGTACCTGAGTACGCATAATCGTTAACCATGAGGAGTTGACCAGGAAACCATCTGAAGAATACAAATCCGTAGGTAATTATTGTTCCACCTCTGCCATGTCGGGCTATAGCCTCGACCCACCTCAACATACGAGGGTCTTGTGGCTCAAGATCATTCAAGGGTACCTGTGGACGTAATAGGGGAACTCGCTCAAGAAATAAAGATACCACAATGGAACCATAGCCAAACTATTTTATTTCTCCTCATTGGAATTTTGTTAATTGATCTTCAGACTCATGAAGAGTCCCTCACTCCAGTTGAATATAGTTGGATCCATAGACTCCAGGTCATAGATCATGTGAGACCTTTTGGTTTGATGGGCAACCCAGTTTTCTGCCACCTTCTCAATATTAAATATAAAATCCATAAGAGGATGGTCCATCACATGTTTGATAGGTATTTTCCCACCCTGAGATCATGCACCAATGGTGCAATATTTTTATTCAATGAGATCATCTATTGTCATGTCTCCTCCTCCTGGTCCGGAGAGTGACACGGGGTTTCCTCACCTTGAGCGTTCTGTGAGAAAATTATGTCTTCTACATATAGAGTGAGGATGTGAGTCCCAACTTGGAAAAAAATTTGTTCTGAATCCAATATTTGTATCAAATGCTCCAATAAACAAACATGATCCCTCATTCCTAGAATCTGGAGGAACTTTAAGAGACCACACTCTCTTAAAGACAATATAGTATTGGGATCGTTTGCGGATTGAGCATCATCTAGATCATGTTCCCTTTCCTTCCAAATCACCATTTTTCTTTCAAGAAACCTATGCAAGGTGATTAAAACAACTATTAGAAACAATCATTGTCAAAGAATTTTTCATTTTTGGCTTAAAACTATTGATCTAAATTTTTTGGGGCCATCAGGGCACTTCTCTCATAGAAACAGGACGTCGACGCACTTTCTGCATTTAGACAGAGTGGGACTAATTATTTTCCCCCTTTTGGGAAGTACATCGATGTTATACCTGAAAGGGAGAAGAGCGTCGCCCAGGGAGCGCTCTTAACCCCCAAAAACATGACTAAAACTACACTTAAAACTTAGCTAAAACATAAAATTGTGCTATTAAATGAAAGAGGGAAGATATGGCATTTACTTGAATCTGACCGAATGTTTAATGGTTGATCGAAGCTCATGCGTTCTCCACAGCAAAATCACTTATCAAAAGAACCTTTTGCACTCAAACTCTATGGTAAAAACTTTTTACTTTTGGACCTTTTATTCACTTTTTTGGGTAAAATATAATATTTTATTTTAATTATTTAAAATATTATATTTTTTATTTACCACTTTATCAATGTTTTGAATCAAACAAGTCTTATAATGCCTATTTTTGGAGATTTGAGGTTAATTTGACCGATTTTTGGCTATGTATTGCATTTATGTTTTCTTTGATATTTTTAACAAACATTTTTCAAGGATAGGAACTTCTTCAATATCCATTTCATAGTTTATAGATTATTTCTCTATAGCAGAGGATTTTATAAGTGATGAACCCTGTGACGATAGTATATTTTTAGAAGCATATCTTAATGCATTGACTCCTTACACTCACCTATTCTTAGAAGTTGTCCTTCCAACAATGAGAATAGTTGTTATAAATTTTTCAGGGACCCTGAATCTATGATACATTGTTTTGGAAACACATGACAGATCATTATCAAATCCCATACTCCATACCATTTTCGAACATATGATTAGGCCTAAATTAAAAACAATAATATATTCTTAGTATGCTCGACAAGTATATAGCCTGTGGAGGTAAGTGCTACCACACAAGAACTAGTACTTACAAAACATGTCGTTGTCAACCAATTTATCAAAGGGAGAACAATTTCAATAGGTAAGTGCTACCTCACAAGAACCAACACTTACAAAACATGTGGCTTTTATACAAGAACCAACCATAGGAAGTTTAGTTGTAACTCAATTCTTTCAACAGACTTTTCTCTTCAAGGTTTTATGGAGACGATTTCTAAATCAAATACAGACAACATATTACCCAATTTTCCAAAGGAAGAATACCTAATCACAAAAGTCATGATATTTTGTTGCATTGAGATATATGTGTGAATGATGACATGCAACATATTTAGTTGGGGGGAGATGTTGATTCGTAACTTTCACATCTTTTTTCCCTTATTTTTAATCCCTTTTTACTTACATGTAACCATGTATTAGTTTGTATTAATGTTTATATGTGGGATTAGGTTCAAGGTATTTTCCATGACATTTGTTTAGTATTTTATGTAAATTTATAATTAAATATTATAGAAAGAACATATTTTCATCTATATTTTTTAAACTAGGCTAGTTTGTCAGTGATTACAAGAACATGCAATTCTAGTAACTATGTAGTTTTTTGCTCTTTTTCCAATCCATACCATCAAATTCGAATTTCCTCTTCAACCATAAATATTTCCTATCGATTTGGGATCATTATTCAATTATCTTGTATGTAAAATAATGTTGGAGCTCTTGATAAGATTTGTCAAGAAAGATCTTGGAGATATTTGTGAGTCAATTTTTAGTTATTGATTTTTAGCAAGATGTTCTAACCACGTGAGAAATTTTTGGATTTGAATTTAATATTTTTATTTCATTTTCAAAGAAAGTTTATGTATAAAAGAGATTTCCTTCTCCATTATAGAGGGGAGGACTCTAAGATAAATAGTCCAATTTATAAAGGAATAAATCACATTTCATCAGAACTTGTTTTGATGTAGATTGTAGTTTTATAATTTATGTAATGTGTGAATAAATTAATTTAGTTTTATTGTATATTAGCATCAATACTTTGTTCTTAGAGTAAGGGCCTGCTACAGAAGAATATAGAACTACTTAATATAAATTACCATTTATTTATTTTCCACAAGTGTGCTTTAATTTAAATTATTCAATTATGCAAGTGTGTTTCCTTTATACAATAGTTATTTTCAATTCATATGCTAGTTTTCCCTTATTTATGCTTTCCAACAAAAAGTTCTTTTGATTAATGGAAATGGAAATACCTAAATCGTGAAAGGGGAAAACTTGGTGATAGCAGGGTCTAAGTAGCATGATAGGTGCTCAAATACATGATCATTGTGAAGATTGATTGAGTTAGATTTTGATTTGTGATGAATTGGTATGCTTCATTTTCTTAGAAGCATGTTATCTAAACTAATGCAAGACATGAAATTGTAAGCCTGCATATACAATGCACAACATCTCACAAGTTACAAACTCTATATTGATAATTAATGTAACATTATTTGCATATTAATTGACTGACAATTGTTAAAGATATAGATATGCCAAGGGACCTTATGGGTGAAAAAATCATATTATGATATTATCGATGGGATTTTATTATTCTCAATCCATAACACAATATGAGTTTATACCCCATGTGCCTCCATCCTCATCCAATATTCATAAACATATACTAGGACACATGATAATGATGTGATTAGTTGTAATGGTTGGTCCATAATTGATTAATTAATTATCCAAATGAAACGAGTTTTAACTATCATAACCCACCTACAATTGTGCAATCTTTGCAAAGTATTACACCCCTTATTTGATCTTTTAATTCCATCTTTTCCAATCTACAGATCATAAGTAAAACTAGAAACCCAAAGGAAAGAGAAATGGTAATCCTAATGTTGGGAAAGTGGAATCCATGAATGCCAATACTACTAATCCTGACACTAAAGAGAAAAAGAAGATTGATTTCTTTTGCAAAATTTGTAGTGACAACCATCTTACTTACCAAGGTCCTGACATGGAGGATATTCATTTCTAATTAGCCCATCATTGAACACAATAGAACCCATGGTACTAACAAGTCATTTTCCTCCTTGATTACAAAAAATGTTTCCACCAAGCCTACACCTCTGCAAGGGGTAAATCAAGGCATCCTTCTAACATGGGGAAATACCTTGACTACTAAAATTTCCAAGGATGACAAACACATTAATACCCATATCATTATGATTAGATCCACTAAGAATGATCCTTCTACATAAAATATTGTTGTCCCTCTACATGTATAGAATCCATCTAATGACATCATTCTTCATCTTCCAAAGGATACCCAATTATAGTCAACACATAATCCTAGTTCTTAACTAGCTCAAAACTAAAATATTGTTAAATATCTAGCTTAGGAACCTTGAAATTACTTCAAATACTCCCACCATAGTGAAAAGGATTGTTGGCTACTATTGGAAAAATCAATCCCTCAAACACTCATATACTTTACATTCAAGCTTGACCAAGCTAGGCTTAGGATTCCTCGCCTCCTTGTGTTCCAAATCCAAATATATTTGTGAGGAATGAACATATTCTAATGTTTTATTAATTAGTGAGGATTTAGTTTTGTTATGTACTTGACTTTTTGGAGAGATTTATGTTCATCAAGATTGTTCCATAGACCATAGTTCTAAACAAATTTGATAGGCATTCATTCAAACGTCATGGAATCATTGATTCCTTCCCAATTGAAATACAGGGAAAAATATTCTCAATATAAGTCAAAGCGGTAGATGCTCCACTTGATTATACCTTTTTTAGGAAACAAAGTTGCATGTATTCAATGACAGAAGTTGTGTCTTTTGTTGTATGCATGATTCATTTCCTTCATCAAGGTAATGTGGTCACTATGGACTAGTTAGATCATTGTACCCCTAATTCTAGATCTAACTTAATCAAAAAAAATTCATTGGTTATTCCAAGTACACATTTGATAGTATCAGTGCAAGCATGTTTAAAAACTCATCTTGTATAGGTACATCCACCCTTCTTCTGTCGGTTTGTTGCATAGATTATTCTCCTATATATGAGATATCATTTGTCACTACCATGTATTCAATTCCTTGCATAATATTTACTTAAGTTGATGACTTTGATCCTTAACATTTACTCCATTACGAATGCCTTTTCATTGGAAAGGAACTGTGGTGGTGTTGAATCCTTTAGAGATTGGATTTATAGGGTCAACCATTCCTTTCTCTATGGTTAAAATCTATTATCAATCAATTCATATGGAATTTTTATACTTTAATCAATATGTCCAACCTAGGGAGTAGTATGATTAGTTCACTTCACCCATTTGAATTGAAAATCCACACAACACCAATGAATTATTGGATACTGTGATTAGAATAATTGTGGGAATACATGAATCATAGATCTTCCTCTCTTACTAAACTGGAGAAGATGGAGGTTGTCCATAAAAGCCTTGTTTTACATAATGATCTTGATTTGTGTAAGTGTTCCATATTTACAAAAGTTATGTTTGTGGAGTGTACTCTATCCAATATTTTGGAAACTACACCCATCAATATTTTCATAAAAGTAGACATCATCGAAAACATATTTACTAGAGAAAACTAACCTATTAATGATATTTAAATTTATATTGTTCTTTTCAAATAGTTTCGCAATTTTTTCACTTCATCCTATAAATAAATTCCCAACATTAATCCTAGGATAGTTAAACATCAAATTTAAAAAAAAATGAAAATGTTAAACTTATTCACCAAAATCTATGACCAATTAATCCAAAGAAAACAATTTCCATCAAGGTAAAGGTGGAGAAACTACTCCACGCTAACTTCATCTACCATGTTCTCTTAATTGAATGAGTGTCCAACCCAATTCTTATGTACAAAAAATAGGGAACCATATGTATGTGTACTAATTTTCAAATCCTAAACAAGGCTTATTAGAAGGAAAATTAACCTACCCCATTTATCGATCATATTATTAAAGAATGCACTAGGAATGGTATATTTTATTTTATGAGTGGTTTTTTGGGTTGCAATTATATGCATATTTGATAGGAAGACCAACACAATGCATGGTATTTTTTAGGGGTGAAATTTCACCAATTGACTATTTTTTGTCCTTTTTTTTAAATAAACTTACGAATTGGTAATTTTTACTCTAAAAATTTACCTATTAGTACGTAAAATATGTTGTTTTTTTATAATATTCACCAAAATTTACAAGTTTTAGTAGTAAATTTTATTTTTGTATTTAATATTCTCCTACCTATCTCTATGTGTATCTTTTTAATCCAAAATAATCTCCTATTTGAATCCTTAAAAAATACCCTAACATGAAGTAATGTTCATCTACTCTTGTGGTACTTTTGATCATTTCAAGATGCCTTTTCTATTAAAAATGGAGCCACTTTCCAAAGAGATATTCTTATAATTTCCATAACATTAAGAACATTGTTGAATCTTACTTAGATGACATAGCTTCTCGTTCCAAACAACAAGTTGACTATCTAGCTCACCTTTGTCTTATCTTCAAATGATGTCGACATTATAACATTGATTTGAACCCTCTTAAATGCATATTTTGCGTGGTGTTGGAGAGATTGCTTGGTTGCATTGTATCCAAGTTTAGTACAATGGTTTGTCCTTTTAATGCCTTAAGGAGATAGTTCAACTGCCTCCCCCTAATTTGACAACTTCAAAGATTTCAAATTCTTGTGAAGATATTTTGACAATTATGTTGAGATTTGAAATGTTGTATGCACCTCTTAAAAAAGTGTGTGCCATTTATATGGGATGACCAATCCCAACAGTCGTTAATTCCTTAAATGTATACCTTATGTCTACCCCTTTATTGACTCCTTCACATTACAATAAAGACTTTGTCCTATATCTTGCTATGTCTAAGTCAACCATTGGGATGGTATTGATTCATGTATATGAATTGCAACAAAAACATGTGATTTACTATTTGAAAAAGGGTATGGTTAGTATAAAATTGTGTTATTCCCGTTTCAAGAAGTTGGCACTAGTAGCAATGCATGTTGTCTAGAAAATTAGGCTTTATATTCTTCTTAAGTGAACCATAGTTTCAGTAGACTCCAACCCATTGCAACATATCCGAAACTAACATATAATTGGGAACAAATATTTGAAGTGGATAGTGATATTAAAATATTTTTCCTTAAGGTTTTCTACTTCTAAATCCAAGAATTCATTTGTTACCGAGTTAATGTCTAAGTTACACAGAGACACTAAGGACATTATGGGCATTGAGTTAATAAATATATATTCTTCATTTACTTTTCCAAACCCTAGTATGGACATATCCTGGTATATAATCAAACTAAGTGGTGTTTTTCTAGTTTATCTTATGACCAACATAGGTGTATTCACCACCAAGCAAAAAGTTTCCTTATATTTGATGCCCTATGTATCATCATGGGATAGACTTGATTTTTCATTAATTCTTCGTGCATTAGGATCTTGATAAAGTTTTTTATGAAGTCCATGAAAGATCATGTCATAATCACCTTTCTAAATCACCTTTATAGGATGGAAACCACCTAAAACAAATTACGTACAATATATAATTTTTCCCCAATCTCTAAAGATTGTATTCATATTATCCATTAGTGTCACCCCTATCAAATATTTACCAAGAAAATGTGCATCCATCTTACTTCACTTTACCCTATATTTACTATGAGCCCCTTCACTAAGTGGGGGGTTAAATTTATGTCATGTAAGCCAGCCTTAGAAAATGGTCACCATTCCATTAATGTGGCGATCAACTGCTTTAGCAAGTGGGCCAAATCTATGACTACTTCAACTAATGATGATAATACAATGGATGTATTCATATTCAATCATATCATTAATCAATTTATTATCCCTCCTTAAATATTCACTTATTATGGACCTCATTTCCATAAATTAATGATGATGAAATTATGTTCCAAGTTATGTTTCCATGAAGAAAAAACTTCCCCTCGGTATCCTTAGGCTAATGTTCAAGTTGATGACATGAAAAAAGTTTTGAAAACTATGATATAGAGGATAGAAAATAAGAAAAAAACTAATTGTCGTTCAATTCTCTTTCTTCTCTTTAGACATACTAAACATATTGTGTCATTGTTGCTTTTGGATTATCATTGTGTCAAAGTTTAAAAACCAATGTTTCAGGTAGACATTCCAGCCATCTTCAAGGAATCACAATCACAAAGAAGCTATTAAGGATAGAAAAGAAATAAGTTGTATAAATAGGGTTTTGGATGAAAAGATGATGGAGCAAAGGAAGAAGTCAAGGAAGGAAATGGATCCATAAATAAAGGGGTGCAAACAATAATTTAAGAGATGAAAAGATTAAAAATGGTAAAAATAATAAATATTAGGGTATAAGGGTAAGGATAAAAAGAGAGAATTATAGAATTAATAATTATTAAAGAGAAAATGCAAGGAATAAAATGATTAAAAAGAAGGCAAATAATATGAAAGATTAGTTTAAAATAATTAAAAGAAGCTGAATAATATAAAAGATTAGTTTAAAATGATAAATTAATGATTAAAATAATAGGGAAAAAAATTAAATTAAAACCATAATATAAATAAAAATATTTAATGTAAAGAAATGTTTAATACAATGTAAAACCACTATTAAAAAGAGGGGGGCTTACTAATACGATTAAAAAGGGGAAGAAGAGTTTTATTGAACAAACACTAAAAAGGGGAAAAGATATCAAATAAAGGGTGAAAAGTAATGATATTAACAATATATTAAGAATTGAAGATAGTCAGGACTCCTAAATTGAAGACAATCATCGCGACCTCTATGAGGTAATGAGAAACATTGGCTACATAAAGGATGATTTGAAAAAACTGGTGGACATGAACCAGGGAAGCTACATTCATGATAATCTGAACAAATGCCATGCAATGGAGGAGGCTACAGTGGAGCATCCTGTCAAAGATGAGAAGGGAAAGGAGAAGGAGCAAGTCTAGCCCCATGGGTACTACATGTATTTTTGTTTTATTGTTTTAGGAGTCTTTTACCGTTTATACCCCTCGAGGGGATTTAGTAGCAGTTTTAGGCATAGAAGTAAGCTTAAGGAAAGTATTATCAATCTTCTTTCTCAGTTATTCTGGTCCCTCTAGAACTTTGCAGGTTACAGTTCCGTCGTTTTTGTAAACTTGGTTTCGTACAGCTTTTTTATTAATACAATACATTCAATGCTTCTGCTAAAAAAAAAACTATATATTAAGAATTTAAAAATAATAAAGGGAAGAAGTTAAATAAAATGATTAAAATAATAAGGAAATAAAATGAAAGAAAAAGGAAAACTAAATAATAAGAGGAGAGTTGGAAAGGCAAGTTTAAAGAGACAATTTGGACAAGAATTATGTAAGGGGATAAAAGTAGAGGGGAATGATTATGCATCACAAGTCCAATCATGAATTAGAGGTTTCTAAGAATGACTTAATTTATAGTTTTTGGCGGTCGTGTATTGATAATGATCCATGGGTATTCTTATATTAATAACAGGACAATTTTAATTATGAAGGCGGCTATAAATTAAGACATGCATGGGTAGTCTTATATTGATAATGAGAGGAGAGTCTTATATCGAGAGGAGAGTCATTTTTTACCTTCTCGAGCTCACTTCTCCTCTTGTGCTCACTCCCCCTTCAAAAACCCTAATTTTTCCTTTAACCCTAATTTTTATAATATTTCTTATATTAAAAATAAGTCTCCTTCTTCCTTATGTCACCCCCTTACCAATCACCCTTCCTCTTCGACTCACCCTAGCTCTATCTCCTCACCTACGGCTATGAATCTTTCATCCTTAAATCTTGACACTTCTACCTTTATCCTCTTACAGAAAGGTTTTAATTTTGTCATTATCTCTAATCGAATTCATATTGAAGATATTATTTGCTCCATCGAATACATTACTCGACACCTTCTTTCTCATGAAGCCGAAGAACTTTGGTATTATTGCTCTAGAATTATTAAATCTACAAGACTACCCAATTCTAACCTCTCTAAAGGTTAATTCATCGCACTCTATAAACTAAATTCCAATTAAGACATTGTCATCATCAAAGATGACAAAGGAAATTCCATTGTTATCATGAACTCTACCCAGTATGAAACCAAAATGATGAATATATTATCTTCTTCCTCTTACAAACACCTCTCCAAAAATCCCATCATCGAAATTGCTAATTTGGTCACCAATGCCATCAAATCTTCTTCCATAGACACTTCCATCAAAAAGTGAATTCTTCCTCACAATCCCCAACCTCCAAAAATTTGCATCCAACCAAAAAATAAAAAAAAGACATCCCACTTAGACCCACTGTCAGTGCCATAGGAGGTCCTACCCATGCTCTTTCTATGTTTTTAACTGACAAGCTTTCCCCTTTTATTGCTTAAACACCCTCATTCATTAAAGTTTCAACTGATTTTATTCATGAGATTAAAGATGTTCACCTTCATAACAATGATTTAATGGTTAGCTTCGACGTCATCTCTCTCTTTACCAAACTCTCCATACCTCAAGCCCTTGGCATTATCTCCAATCCAGTTAATGAAGAAAACCTCAATATCATTCAAATATGCCTTACCTCTACCTTATTTTTCTTTAAAGATATGTTCTATGAACAAATTAAAGGTACAACCATGAAATCATGTCTATCACCAATTGTGGCCAACATTTCATGGAAAATTTGGAAACCCTATCCCTGAATAGCTTTCCCTGGAACTAAAATGTTGGTTTCATTTTGTTTATGACACTTTCATTGTCTAGCCTCATTGTATCTCAACCCTTAATAGCTTTCATTTTCATCTTAATAGTATTTCCCCTCATATTCAATTGAGCATGGAGATCCAACAAGACAACTCTCTACCCTTTCTAGATGTTTTAGTCACCCGAAAATCATACAAGTCCCTCTCTCATCAAGTTTTTGATGACCTCCTGTTTTTGCTTATTTAGCGCCCTCTTTCTAGTCCAAAGCTATATGAGATCAAGTATATTCGACTTTATTTTGTTGTGTTTTGTGCTTGAATATGCGTTTTCAAGGGTAACATTCCAAGGTGCTTTAACAGGTGAATTTTTGACATTTCTTATTATTTTATTCATCATTTTGTTGGGTTTCAATTCATAAATGAAACTTTAATTTTTAATTAAATGCTGATTAATTGACAAGTTTTTGTTTCCCACGCAGTGGTTCTTCTAATTGCTCGATCCGACACTTGTTCCGGCACTTAACGAGCATATGTTGACTGATTCAAACATTTGGGGGATTTTGTTGCCAGAGATAATGCCTAGTTCAGCCTCAAATCGTTTCCAGGTTGACTATGAGCTACCCGGTGATATTTTGTAGCTTTCATTTGCCTAGGAAATCGTTACCCTCAATCTTCAGCAATGTATGGTTTCCAGAAAATCCAAATCCAATCTCTTGATCTATTTTATGCATTATTGATCGGGATAAGTGTAGATCTGTTGGGAAGGGGTCGACCCTTTTTCAGTGGTCAACCCATGATATAGTTTAAGTATAAATATGTTTGAGAAACCCTAAAGGAAAAACAAAGAAGACACTGTAAAAACTCTGACTTTTAATTAATTGCTCAACTGTTGCATTTGCTTTCCTAAAGCTTCATTTTCATATCTAGAGGTGTTGAAGGTTGGGCCCACCTTCAACTCTTGTTATTTGTGTGTAGTTTTCTTTTTTTTCTTTTTCATTGTTGTAAGCAAACTTGCATCGTTTATTCCTGATATTATCTTTTATATATGTATGCCAATAGCTTTATCAGCTCGCGATTTGAGAACTATATATGCTTACATTGAATTGTTTGATGTCACTAAATGTATGTGGACAAGTTTAGTTGTGTTACTGAACATACTTAGATAGAATATTTAATTACCTCCAGCTCTGTTTGTAGGTTTGATTTGGTGGAATATAGATTTGAAGAATAGGGAGAGTAGATAGATGTGTTGGATCTAGATTTCTTCTTTCATTTCCAGAATTAGATCATATTGTAGTACTGAGTACTGAATGGTTAAAATTATTATCCAGACTTCCTATAGTTTACAGAGTTTACAAAGCTTTAAGGTGTTTCAAAGATTTGTAGAGTTTTAAAGAGTTTAAAGGACTTGCAGCGTTTATAGAATTTACAGAGGTTTTAGAGTTTATAGAGTTCATAGGGTTTATAGGTTAGCATTTTCAAACTTGTTGTATAGAAGATTGGGATTATGTATTGCTTATTTCAAGATCTTGAGAAAGTTGAATGAGATTAGAGAGAGGAAGTTACAGCTCATTAATATTTGGCAGTGTGTATTCGCTAGAACACATTGATTTCTATTGTTCATTTATTTGTAACTATAGATTGAATCCGAAGCTTAATGATGAATCTCGTAGGTCAATCAAATTGAAGTGAAATATGGTTTTGTCTGAATATTTTCAATTTACTTTTGTGAGTATAGAATACAAGTGGAGTTGTTCCTTTTGTTAGTAAAAAGGCAAATTCATTTCTGTAATTATTTGTGAATGATAGCGTTGGTATGAATTAGGGTTAGTTCTTGAAGAAGAGCCATTGTACTTAGTATAGAGTTCTTTATGGATGATGAGTGTAGTCTTAGAGGTTGTGTTAGAATGGTGTAAGACACTAAGATTGATCAAATAGCATTCCTTTTGTAGGCAAGTTTGAGAGCTAAAGATCTCTCTGGACAAGTAGGATTCCATTTAACGAACCATTTGATTACTTGGTTGCTCTTTTGGAAAATAGATTAACAATTAGTATAGTTTGAAATTCCTTTAGGTTTCATTAATTGGATTTGATAAACTTTTGGATTGTAAAACAATACTCAGCAAGTTGATTTTTTTCTCTTAGATTAGACTTAACAACCTTTGGTCTTGGTTGTTCAATAGAGCAATTAGTTTCATGAACTACGTTCTTTGTCTTTGTACATGAGTAAATCAAAATTACCCTAGACATGAGCTTGAAACCATTTTGCCCTGCACACATGGTGTAGTGACTTAAAATTTACGTGTCCTGGTTGATAATTAAATCGAAGGTAAATTAAGTAGCAATAATTTTACCCAACAGTTTTATGAAATAACACCCATACTGATAGGTACCTACATGATCATTCCCACCACCTCCCTACTCAAAAATGTGTGGTGCTTAAAACCTTAATTACTAGAGTGGTCTGCATATTTGACCCCCAATACTTAAACGAAGAAAGATCCCAGTGCACCAGATTACTCCTAGAAAATGGCTAGTCCTGTAACCAAATTAATAATGCTTTTCGATCCATCCATCATTCCAAACACAAGCTTCCCAAACCTAATCCCCTGACTCGAGCTTTAGTCTCTCTTCCTTACATACAAGGTATCATAGACCGCATTTCTATTCTATTAATTAAGAAAAACATCAAAACTATTTTTAAACCTCACAAAACTCTCAAACAACTTTTTCAAAGTGTTAAAGGTAAATCTAATCCCCTCCTCTCCCAAGGAATTTATAAAAATCTATGTTCCTATAGCAAATTTATATTGGTCATACTAGCAGATCCATTCAAACCCTCCTTAACAAGCTCATTGCTAACACTAATCACAATTGTCACTGTAAGTTAGTCACTGTAAAACACTCTTTTAACTCTAAACATCTGATTTGCTTTGATCAAACCAAGATTTTAGCTCATTCTCCCGTTATTCCTCTCGCCTTATAAAGGAAGCCCTTGAAACAAAAAAAAATCCAAACAATTTTAACCACAAAAACTACTATGAATTAAGCCATTCCTAAAAACCACTAATTCATCATTTTACTTTTGATGCATAATCAATCCTCCTCTCTACTTTTTCTCTCGTGGGACCAAATTTTCACCCTTAAAGCTTCCCTTTTCGACTCTCCTCTCATTATTCAATTTACTATTTTTTTAATTTATTTCCTAGTTATTTTAATCATTTTATTTAACATCTTCCCTTTATTTATTTTTTATATTCTTGTTAATTCTTTCTAAATTCTTTCTTTTATTAATTTTCATATTTTTAAACCCTTAATCAATCTTTTAATTCCTTATTACATACTCTTAAATTTATTCATTTTATTAACAATTACACTTTAAATTTATTAATATTCACCTTTTAACTTATTAGTAAATCCTTAGTATATTGTTAACATCATTGTTTGTCACCCTTTGTTTGATATGTTTCCCACTTTTTACTCTTTATTCAATTAAACCCTTCTTCCCTTTTTATTTACCTTTTAACTTATTACTAAATCCTTAGTATATTGTTAACATCATTGCTTCTCACCCTTTGTTTGATATGTTTCCCACTTTTTATTCTTTGTTCAATTAAACCCTTCTTCCCTTTTTAATGGTATTAATAACCCTGGTAGTTTTACATTATATTAAACCTTTCTTTACATTAACTATTTTATTTATATTAGGGTTTCAATTTTATAAATTTTCTCTTATTATTTTAATCTTTAATTTATTATTTTTAAACTAATATTTTATATTAATCACCTTCTTTTAATAATTTAAACTAATATCTCGTATTATTTACCATATTTTTATCATTTTGATCCATAATTTTTCTCCTTAATAATTATTAATTCTATAACTCTTTCTTTCGGTGCTTACCCTTATATCATAATATTTATAATTTTTAACCTTTCCTTCCCTTAAATTATTATTTGCACTCTTTTATCTATGAATTCATTTCATTTCTTTACTCCATCATCTTTTCATCCATAACCTTATTTATACAACCTATTTCTTTTATACCCTTAACAACTTCTTTGTGATTGTGATTCCCTAAAGATGGGTGGATTCTCCACCCAAATTTTCGGTTATTAAACTTTGACATAGTGATATCTAAAAGTAGCAATAACATTATGAAAGCGTCCACTTTCATATACTAAACATATGTCAAAACCACCACTACGCTCACTTCTTTCCATCTTATGTATGGCGTGGAGTTAGTTCTCCTTATTGAATGTGAGATCCTTTCTTTAAACCTAGTCATCAAACTCCTACCCCACACCTAGGATGACTAGGAAAAATTTGTCTGCCTAGAATTTATTAAGAGACAATGTTAAGAAATTGTTATAGCCAAGGAGAATCATAATAAGCTTGTCAAATCTCAATGTGGTAAATGTGTTCATCCTCACATATTTTATTAGGGATATATGGTCTTATTTTATGATCAACATCATGATAGATTAGGTTTTGGGAAATTCAAACCTATGTGAGATGGCCCTTACATTGTGAGTTGTGTGTTACAAAAGGGAGAATTTGAGTTAGTGGATTATGAAGGGACCCATTTGGATGAACCCCACAATGAGATTTTTTTTTTTTAAATTATGTGGAAAAAGCAATTTTTTGTGATACTGACGTAACATGGTGTATACTAAAAATTTCTATTTTAGTTAGTTTCTTTTTACATTGGTTCTTGGTTGCATTCTTATCATACTCGATGCTTAATTTCCATATGCCATCAAACACACCTATTTACATATTTTCAAATGATGTTATTCATCACACTTGGAACCTTGCTTCCATTGCTTGGGTGATTTTTTCACCCACTAACCAACTCGTAATTTCAAGGGATAATTATCTTGGTCCTGTGACCACCAGTATAGTGCCTCATAAAATATTTTTATGAATTTACTACCCCTGGAATTTGACATATTATTATCAACCTATATTTGTAATTAGTAGTGTATTATCTCAACCACATCTATCATGTTCATGATCCTACCCTTCTTAGGAAGTAGTTATGGATTTGACATCTTGAAAGTCCGTATGAATTTATTACTTATATTCATGTCCCAAAATAATTAAACACATTAATTAGCTCATTAGTTAATTATGTACTTTATTGGCATGTGTTACATTAAAGAACCATCAAAAGCATGCATGTACAACATTCATGAAAATTAAAGGAACACATCACTTGACGCACATAAGTAGAATCAATAACCATATGTGTCTCTGTGTGTGGGATTAATCCCCAAGTTTGACCATTGTAATGTATTGAATCAAATCATGTAAATTATGTAAATATGTTAGTATGGATTCTTGGTGCAGAGATGAAAGCCAGGGATCGACTAGTGAATGGCTAGGCATGTATAATGTAAATATTTCTATATGGAGTATGCGGTTGGCTTATCATGCCAATTCAAATGCTATGTAATATTTTGTTGGGAAATAATAAGATGGTCCAAGATGGTTGTGTAAAGAGCACTAGAGGGGGTATGATTCCATTAGAGGGGAAGTGCAAATGGGTGCATATGGGAGATTAAATCCTCTATTGCCAAGTGTCAAAATTAGAACTCATCATTTTGCTTATATTCTCCTTAAATGGGCCAACTACTTCCTTTTTACTGTTTTACCCAATCATTGAATGCATGTGTGAGGTTGGTGGGGAAAGTATTCTCATGTAGTTATGGAAATATGGGATGAATATACTTCTATCATTAGTGTAAGAGTCTTATATTCCATGTTTAGAATATATGTTTGTTGTACTTTCCACCATTCTCTCATTTTTTTAGCCTACCATCCATTATTCATTATGCATATTTTTAACAACAGATTTATGCACTATACAAAATTATCATTTTGTTGTTCATTACCAATTCCCAGACTGTGCAAACCTAGAAATTCAAATTTGGAAATATAGTTGCATATTTGAGAAAAATTAGAGGGTTGTAGGGAAAACCATCCAAGAGATATTTTATTACGATCTCGTGAGGAAAAAAAATTAGAAATTATAGGAGTACATTTTCAACATTAAAATCATTGTAATTATCCCACACTATCTTATCAAACACCACCTTGAATTCTATGCTAAATAGATGCCTCTATTTTTACATATGTACAGGACTATATGACCAGTACAACATCAAATACAATGCTATGCAATCCTTGATTTGCATGTTAGGTATGTTGCAAGTATAGTATGACTCTATATGGATTCACTCCAGCATTTGATGCACTATATCTTCCTTCATTTCTATGCAAAATCTCTCATTGTACAACCCATCCAAATCCTCATTGTACAACCCAAATTTCATTGTTGAAATTTCACCTTGGTTTGCGTCCCAACCTATCCTTGTTATTTTCACTAAGACTTGTTGCTCTTTCTCCTTCTTTTTCAATATCAACCTCTCATAATATCTCTTGGAATGTGTGCCCCCTCTCTTCAAACTTGTCTTTTATAAACTCATTAATGACAAGAACCTTAACCCTTCATCTTCTGTGGTCAAGATTAAATATTGGCCTACTAAATCACTGGATATGATTTAATCTCAAGTTGACATGATTTAAATCACTTAAGTCATAAAACTATATAAAAATCACTTACTTTCCAAAAAGGTCACTTTTGTTATTAAAATAATAAAAAGATCCACTTTAAGTTTATAAAACTTGCTTTTATAAAGTCAAGTCATTTAAACATAGACTTGCTCAGTATCTTCTGCATGCTATGCATGGGAAAAGAAGGATTAACCCCAACCTACAAAAATCTAATGGGTGATTCCATGAAGATGGGTAACACTTTTTGGCCAAATTTGGCGATGAAAACCTGATTTTTTACTCATGTGCTAGATAGAAGCCCTCAAAACGCATATATGCCATGTGAATTTTGACTTGCAGTAAAAAAACAAATTGTAGAATATTATGTTGGATTCATAGTGATATTTTTTTAAAAATATTCCGATGTCATTTAATGTGTGATTTTTTGCATTTAATGAACTGTGTGACCTTAAAAATTTGAAGAAGCTAATAAGTGGCTCGTGTCCACGTAGAGTAATTCAATCTTGCATTAATAATTTAAAAAAAATAAATATATGAGCATGATCTACATAAAATTTAGTGTGATGTGCATATTTTTTTGTTAATTTTTTTCTCATTATACAATTATTTATTATTTTTCGAAAGTGACCACATTCGATTTCAGCATCGTTTTAAACACATATTTGTCCACGTAAAGGAATTTTTTCTATTTTTTGAAAAATTGAAAAACCAAAGATACCCTTTTGAAGAGGACACGTCGATATGTGATGTGTGCATTTTTAAGAATTTTTTGGCTGTGTATTTTTAACTCTGCGGATTTTTTTTTGAGCTGCTTCAAAGTTGCAGTGTGGTTTTCTAAGTATAAGTTTTAGAAGTAATTAAAAAATAAATATCATATGAATGCCAAAATGCGTGTATGATACGTCAATGGATAGAAGATTCGTTGGTGAATATATCGGAATGGCAGGGTTTACACCTCTACAAGGCACAGTAAATTTTCCATTTGTTTGAATGAGGGCTAAGTCTGTTTTTTTAAGCCCTCGACCGAGGTATGAACCTCGACCAAGGTATTTAAATACCTCGACCGAGGTTTTGTAAAGCCCGCAATACCTCGACCGAGGTATTTAGATACCTCATTCGAGGGCTTAACAAGCCCTCGGTCGAGATATTAAGAGCTCGGTCGAGGGCTTAACAAGCCCTCGACCGAGGTGCGTTTTTCTGTTTTTGCCGAAATTCACTTGCCAAAAAGTGTTACCCAGGTCTGTGGATTCACCCTAATATGAAATGATTTTATCTTATGCCTATGTTGAATATGGTGTATAGTATTGATGTGTTTATATGGATAGAGTTTATTTCCTTTGTGGTCTTATTTATGTATATGCACATGCATTTTATGGCTATGAATCTTATATTATGCCCAAGGGGCAAAATTTAGAAGCCAAAAATTGTAAATATCCCCTACAATGGTTAAATTGATGGATGGGGACGTGACAGAGTGGTATCGAAGTTATTGGTTGCAGCACCGAGGCTGTATGGACCGAAATCTGTGATCATAGGCAGAAAACCAAAGATGCACAAGAAGTGTTGATAATCATTATTATAAAAATATGTGATTTAATTGTTAGAGAGTATTTTAATAGATACAAAGGTTAAATCGGAGATCAACCTACATGAATGGTAGAATGGTTGAGGAGATTTGTAAAAAGAATTGGAATTCACAGAGCTACAGTGAACCAATTTTTGGTTTTGTTTCGAAACAGAGGTATTTATAGAAAGGAGGACATTGAAATTTTATTTATTTGTGAAAATGTGAGAAATTAGGGATATTTTAGATGGACGCCACCTGTGCCATGTAGACAAGGGTATATCATGGACTAGACACATTGAATGAATGTGTAGGTATCCCGATGTCTAGGGTCTGAGAAGTCTATCAAGTATCATGTATCAGGGACACAGGAGTTCACCCACTAGTTTAATGTGGGAAGAAATACCAATCGTTCGATGAGATCTAGGAAATAATCATAGCTATTTGATGGGAAGAGCCTCATTCATGATCCATTGTCAGGAATCCATTCCAAAGGTGCAATGAAGAAAAATCCAAAGGTGCAATGGAGAAAATTCCAAGAGCGATTGGAAGATCTCCCAATGAGATAAGTCTGACAGAGCGATATCAGAGTATGTTCATTGTTGAGTTTGAAATTGTATCTTAGGAAATACTATGACAAGGCAAGTTTGATGAATTTATTCAAGTACGGATATCAGGGGTGCGAAAAAAGTATGTCGGAAGTTACCTTGACAAAGCAGGTCCAATGTAGTTATTGGAGTATGGTTGTCGAGGGTGCAAAAAATTTATGTTGGGAGTTACCCCCAGAAAGCAGGTTTGATGAAGTTATCATAGTACAGCTACTGAGGGTGCCAAAAAGGTATGTTGGGGTTTACCTCGACAAGGCAAGTCTGATAAGTGAATCGGGAGTGTCGTATCGAAGGTCCCATTTTGGGGTTTGTTGTGATGGTATCATGGAATGTTGTTAGGAAGTCGTGTCAACCCTTCTCTTTAATTTGTTAGTATATTTTTTTTGGATGCATATGCTTTATAAGTCATCTTGTGGTTATATTCTATTATCCCACGTTCATGGGGAGTAATAGTTGCTTAGATTAGACATAGTATATAAGTACGTGCTTATCCCACATTCATGGGGAGTAATAGTTGTTTATATTAGACTTAATATATAAGTACATGTTCAGGCCAATGAATGCATCCATGATTTATTTGTACTGAGCTTTCTCAAAGGAGGTTTTCCCCTCGAAGTGCCCTTCGATCAATAAATTCCTTCTATGTTATGTTATATTGTGCATTTTCATTATTTATTCTAGGAGGTTTCTCTCATTTGGTATCAAAGCACTTTCTTGGGCTCATTGGGTGGATTTTTTGCCAAAACAAAATTCGTAGTGGCTTTCTTGCTGTTACAATTATTGCAGTAGTTCTTCTTCTTTGCATTTGTATTGTTCATTTCAATTGCAAGTTCGGATCAGGGAATAACCCCTATCCGCTTAACTGTGGGAAGTACCTGGGAAGAGCCCTAAAACTCATTGTGAGGAATACCACGGGAACCCCAAAGTAGTTGTCCATTGATAGGACCTTCCAGCGAAAAGGGCAATGGTCCCTAGTTGATTGACTAGTTCCCACCCGTAAGTTAAACCAAGAGCTATTATTTCAAGAAAATTCGCTCTTAGTTTTACATGAGCCATAAAGTGAGGGGTATTTCCCCAATACACAATCTGTTAGACAACATTGGTGGTCGAGTGAATCCCCTAAACCTTTAGGAATTTGAACATACCTGGGGTCCATATCTATTTCCAGTTGATAAGTAGCAGATTGCATCTGTCCAGAACCGACACAGATCAATTCCAACGAACAAAAAAAAGTATTTTTTTTCTTTTTTTGTCATATATTCTTTGCTTTAGCTATGTTTCCCTTGAAAATTCACTAGAACCCCTGCAATTCCATTCTCCATATTTTCTTCTTTGAGGACCCTATTCCAAATTCCACTTTCCAAATCCAGAAATCCCACATTTGTTTATTTTTAGGTTTTTCCATAACTTCTTCAATTCTCACCCTTTCGCCTTCAAATTTTTCCAAAGTGTTCATTTCCTATTTATGGTTCCTTGTTCCTATTTGACAATTTTTTCCATTCTTTCACCTCACTTATAAATTACCCATTTCTTGCTTCCTTGTCTCTTAGAAAGTGTCCAAAACCTATTCAAACCCCAATTACCCATCAATTTTTTTCCCAACTCCAAATTTACCTTTTTCTAAAAAAAAATTATGTTTTTGTTTTTCTACCCATTCCAAAAAACAAAACAAAAAACTCTTGGTTATGGTTGTCACCCGCATAGGAGAAAAAAAACAAATGGAAGATGAACTTGCTACACTCAAGACCAAACTCCAATATTTGGATGAAAAAATTCTCGACCTCCTGAACAATAGACGATGGCCAAAGTCTTCTGCAAACACTGGGTTCTCTTCTTCCAACAATTTTTCATGGGCCTAAGATTTATTTTCCTCACTTCAATGGTGATTATACGACTAGATGGATACATAGCGTAAAACAATATTCCAATCTTCATAACACTTTTGATGTCAACCAAGTCCCACTTGCAATCCTTTCATTTGGAACATGAGGCACTTCAATGGTTATGTTGGTACATCAAGGCTCATGAAGAGCCAAAATGGACAGATTTTTGGCAACTCCTTTTGCAATGATTTGTCCCTAGTGCTTTTGATGACTCCACAGGAGCACTCGCTGATTTTCGCAGAATTGGCATAGTGAGAGAGTATCAAACAAAATTCGAGAAACTGGCCAAATCACATAGAAGGATTGTCATATGCATTCTACATGAGTTGTTTTATCAGTGGTCTGAAGGATGCAATTCGATCTGATGTTGAAATGTTTTGTCCCGGCATAATTATGGAATCCCTAAGGTTGGCTAAGTTAGCAGAGGACAAGATCATAGCTCAACAACACTCCAAATCCACTTTTTTCCATTCATAAATATGGTTTCCCAAAGACCTCCAATCATGCCAGCTCCTAGAACCATTCCTATCAAGAATTTGTCTAAATCCAAGATGTGGGCATGTAGAGAAAAATGGCTTTGTTATGATTATGATGAGAAATTCACCCGGGGACATAGATGTGTTAAGAAAAACATATATCTCTTGGATGTGGATTCTCGTCCTGCACCTAAAATTTGTGAAGATGATAAGGATCCAGTAGATGATCAAGTCGACACTCAGCGACCACATGTTGACCCTCCTTCTCAAGATGACCACCTAGAGATATCTATCCATGCATTAGCCAAAGTCACCACCCCACAAACCATGCAGGTCAAGTGTTTCTTCAAGAAGATCCCTATTACAATACTCATTGATTCTGGTAGCACTCATAACTTCATTAACCCTTGGATCTCCAAACAGGCTAATTATTGTGTCCATCCTTGCTCTATCTTTGAATTCATGATTGACAATGGGGGCATCTTACCTTGCAAGGGGAAGGGTCGCAATGTGTGTATCTCTATTGGATATTATATCTTGCACTCCGACATGTTTTCCTTGCCCTTAGGCGAATGTGATATGGTTTTTGGCGCTCAATTCTTACACACACTTGGACCCATGTTATGGGGTTTTTCTAAACTTTGGATACAATTTTCAATCAATGGGAAAAGCACACATTGAAGGGATTACAAATCAGGTCTCTCAGCATCATCAGTTCACATTGCATGAAAAATCTCCTTAAGAAGGATTCACATGGTGTTATCACTCAGCTCCATTCCATTCATATGCAACCATCGGTGGTCTCAACTACTCCCTTGGATATACAACAAATTTTGGATCGATATGCATGTCTCTTTGCTGAACCAATGGGATTTCCACCTTCAAGACTAGAGGACTATCATATTTCACTCCTTCCTAGAATCATCCTCCCAACATCAGGCCCTATCGCTACCTATTTCACCAAAATACAAATATTGGGATGCTCGTTTGGGACTTACTGAAGCAAGGTATTATTCGCCCTAGTCCCAGTACCTTTTCTTCACCAGTTCTTCTTGTCTGAAAAAAAGATGGGTCATGGAACCTCTACATTGAATTTTAAGCACTTAATCACATCACAATCAAGGATAAGTTTCCAATTCTGGTTGTTGGTGAGCTTCTTGAGGAGCTTCATGGTGCTCATTTTTTCTCCAAGTTAGATCTTCGTTCTAGGTATCACCAAATTCTGGTTCATGAGGATTATATCCGTAAAATGGATTTCCAAACACATGATGGCCACTAAGGGTTTTTGGTCATTCCCTTTGGCCTCACTAATTCTCCTTCCATATTCCAGCCATTGATGAATAAAATATTTCAGCCCTACTTGGAGAACTTCATTATGGTATTCTTTGATGATATCCTCAACTATAGTAAAACATGAGTTGAGCATCTCCAGCATTTGGATCTAGTACTGCAACTTTTATGTGATCATAATATCTGTGCCAAACAGTATAAATGTGTTTTTGGGCAGGAGGAAATAGAGTATCTCTGGCATATTGTTTCAACACAAGGGGTCCGCATGGATCCTGCCAAAATATATGCCATGAAAAATTGGCCGCATCCTTAGACACTCAAGAGCCTTCATGATTTTTTGGGATTGACTGGCTACTACCTCAAGTTTGTCAAGGATTATGGGAATATTGCGGATCCATTAACAACTCTATTGAAAAAGGATGCGTTTACATGGACACATGTTGCTAAGTGTGCATTTGGAAAACTGAAACAAGATATGTGTACCACACATGTTCAAGCTATGCCCGATTTTTCCAAGCCCTTCACTATTGAGAGTGATGCTTGCGACAATGACCTTAGTGTTTTTCTCCTTCAGGATGAACATCCCATTGCGTTCACTAGAAAATCCATTTTCGGTAAGCATCTATCCACCTCTACATATGAGAAGGAAATGATGACTATTTTGCATGTAGTACAGAAGTGGAATCAATACCTATTAGGGAATCATTTATGCATTAACATTGATCACCAGAGTCTAAAATATTTCCTACAACAATGGATCTCATCCCCAACACAACAGAAATGGGTTAGAAAATTCATGGGTTATGACTATGAGATCACTTACAAGAAGGGTAAGGACAATATTGTGGTGGATGTTCTTTCTCATACATTTGATGACCACATTTCTCTTTCAGTTATTTCTATGCCTATTCCAAATTGGTTGCAATATGTTCAGCAAGGATATGTCAATGACTCTTCATTATCTGAAATCATCCAACGGTTGGCCAATAACCCTTTTATTGTACCGCATTAATGTTGGGATGATGCTTCTATGAGATACAAGGGTAATCTGGTGCTTCCTCAGATCACAGATATTCAACAAGTTGTCTTCTATGAACTCCATGATTCTCCATAGGCAAGGCACTCTAGGTTCCTCAAAACATATGAGCAGGCACGACACAACTTCTTTTGGAAGGGAATGAAAAGGGAAATTCAATAGATTGAGGTTGAATGTGATACCTTCCAGCGCCACAAGGGTGAAATGACACTCCTTCCAAGATTTCTCAAACCCTTACCCATCCCTACACGGATTTGGATAGATATTTCAATTGATTTCATTGAAGGGATCCCTAAATATGGAGGGAAGTCAACGATATTGGTTATGGTTGATTGCCTCTCCAAATATAGTCATTTTTCTGCCCTCATCCATCCATATAACTCCTTCGCAGTCACACAAATTTCCATGGAGTAGATATGCTATCTTGATGGAATCCCTTCTTCCATTGTCTCCGATTATGATGCAACTTTCACAAGTCATTTTTGGACATAACTATTTTTCCATACTGGCACCAAACTGAAGATGAGTTCAAGGTATCACCCACAAACAAATGGTCAGACTAAAGTTTGGAAACTTATCTTCATTTCTTCACATATAAACAACAACAACAGTGGGAAAAGTGGCTCCCTTTCACTGAATGGTGGTACAATACGTCCTACCACATTGCATTTAAAATGAATCCATAGAAGCAGTCTATGGTTAGGCACCGCCAGTGCTCCTTCCATACACCCCCAACATTTCACCAGCTCAGGAAGTTGACACGATTCTTCGAAACCAAGATCATATTCTTCACATTTTAAAGTACAATATTCACATGGCAAGAAACTGAATGAAACAACAAGTCGATCGGCATCGTTCTAAGAGCACTTTTTAAATCAGTGATATGGTTTTTCTTCATCTACATCCTTACAAGAAAAGCTCCCTAAAACTCAAAGGGCATCATAAGCTATATCCAAATTTCTATGGGCCATATAAGGTTCTTTGGAATATTGGGTCCATTGCTTATAAATTGGAACTCCCTCCTTCTTGTTACGTTCACCCAATATTTCATGTCTCTTGTCTTAAGAAAGTTATTGGAACCAACATCATATCACAAACTATTTTACCAGAACTCGATAATGAAAGATCCAACATTTTGGAGTCGAAGGCCATCCTCAATAGGCACACTCATCATCTTCACTCTTGATCCATCACATAGGTATTAATTCAGTCGTATGGCACACAACCAGAGGTTGCTACATGGGAACCACTCCTTCAAATTCAAAACAATTTCCACATCTAAAACTTTGAGGACAAATATTTTCTAAGAGGGAGGGGATGTTAGGAACCCATTTCAACCCTTCTCTTTACTTTCTTAGTATATTGTTGTTGGACGCATATGCTTTGTAAGTCATCCCATGGGTATATTGTATTATCCCACATTCATGGGGAGTAATAGTTGTTTATATTAGAATTAGTATATAAGTATGTGTTTATCCCACATTCAAGGGGAGAAATAGTTTTTTACATTAGACTTAGTATATAAGTATGTGTTGAGGCCAATGAAGGCATACACGAGTTATTTTTATTATGCTTGCTCAAAGGAGGTTTCCCCTTTAAATGGTATGCGATCGATAAATTCCTTTTGTGTTCTGTTATTTATGTTATATTGTGCATTTTCATTATTTGTTGCACGATGATTCTCTCAAACGTCCAGATGGTCCAAGTCCAATAGTGTATCGCAAGTGTTGTATCAGGGGTTCCATATTGAGGTTTGCTTTGAAGAGCCAATGGGAAAGTCCAGTAGGGAAGGTCTGATCCAACGATGTTATTTCAAAAAAGCTATAACAAAAGGTCTGGAGACTGAAAAATGTTTTAGCAAATTAAATGCTCATTTTAATTTGAAATTAGATAAGATATAAGGCATTTGGATGCCATTGATGAAAAATACAAAACACTTAGTGGAAGTCCTCACCCCATTTTGCTCCAATTTGATAAAAAATGGAAATAGTGACTTTTAAAGATCAGTGTCCAAAGACTCGATGGGAACCTTCCTCAAGATGAAATTGTTATGGTACAGTAATGGACTACGTACGTAGATAAATTTGGAATATTAGGTCCAAATCCCAAAAAGTGTGAAGTAGGGGTGCAAAAGGAGGATAAACTCCATTATTCCAAGGCACTTGTGGGGATTTTAAAATGCTTGAAAAATGTCAAAGTGACCCTAGATGTTGAAACCAGAAAATTTATGAGCTCGAAATTTTACATACTTATCAAAACAAACAACTTTAGTTTGAGGAATTTTTTCCAAAAATGCTTAGTTTGGAATATAGACAATTTCCTTAAAAATTCCAAGTTTGGGAAAAGTGTGAAAGTCAGTAGTCAATTCCAAAAATCTATAAAAATTGGTTGGGATATCAGATCAAGGACCTAAAAGTATAAGGTTTTTGAGTGATCCTTAATATGTGTAATGTTTGTGTCCAATTGGAAAAAATTTCTAGTTCTCCCTATATTTGATTCTAAAGGTGGCTAAAGTTGGTCTCTGAAGATAATTCCACCTACAAAAAAAGTACATAATTGGAAGGTTGTAACTTTCATATTCAAGATCAAAATTAAACTAATAAATGTTTTTATATGAACATGTTTGCATATTCAATATCATATCAAGAATAGTTAAGGGTCAGTATTCAGTTTAGTATAATTGGAAATCCTTGGTCTTGGTTGGGACAAGAAAACCATCATCGTGGATGATACACATAATCCTTATGCAACTAAAACAAATGCCATGCGACAAAATATTCAAGTTGAGAATGCAAAGACAGAATCTAATGGTTTAAGAAATCAAGTAACTCCCCTAGACCATTAGAGGAATTTTGAGGTCTAAAATGGGAATCTTAAGGAAAATAATAAAATAATAGTTAAAATAATAAAATAATATTTATTAATTTTCGAGGAAGAAAAAAAACTACTATTTTCATCTGTATTTTCGACATATCTCCCTGTGTTTTTGCTCAAATTTCGAGTGGCAGAGCTCGTTTGGTGTGGAATTAAATTCCGCATCCAACATGTACCCACCCTGCATACTTTTAACAGACTTCACTACCCAAAAAATAAGAAATATCTAAAAAAATGTGATGACGATGTCATCATCATGTTTTTCAGGTATTTATTATTATTGGGGTAGCAGGGTCTATCAAAAGTATGTAGTGTGGGTACTCGTTGGATGCGAAATTTAATTTCGCATCCAACGAGCTCTCTCGCTCGAAATTTGAATAAAAAAACAAGGAGATA
The DNA here is from genome assembly GCA_001517045.1 of Pseudotsuga menziesii. Lineage (NCBI taxonomy): Eukaryota > Viridiplantae > Streptophyta > Pinopsida > Pinales > Pinaceae > Pseudotsuga > Pseudotsuga menziesii. The sequence goes on from LPNX010395803.1 coordinate 118,761, forward strand.
TGTCGAAGATACGAACAAAAAAAGTAGTTTTTTTTATGACAAATATGTCAATTCAACCATTGTGGTTGACTCATTTTAGTGAAATTCTATTGGCTCTTGAATTTCAACTCACAAGAATTTATTGTTGGTGAGTTTTCTTATAAGGCCCATTTTAGACCCAAAATTTCCTCTAATGATTGCAAAAAACATGAGGAGCCTCGCAGTGGAATTGCAAAGCTACATAAGAGATCATGAGAGGTTTAGAGCTCAGGTAGAACATAATGATATGAATGAATCTATGATCCAAATATTGATAAACATTCAGAGGAATATTCACTATGGTTAGCACTCAGAAAATCAAGAAAAGAGTGGGGGATCCAAAGGAAGAAATCTGAAAAGAGGTCCAATAGCTCAAGAAGGATTTCTAGAGACAAGACATATACTCTATAAATCTCTTTTAGTGATTCATGTGACTCTAGAGATTCCATTGAATGTTCAATCTCTTCATGATATAGTAGTAATAAGAGGCGGGGGGGCTTTCAAGAACAACTCCCATGGAGAACTTAGGAAGGTCAAACCTCCTATTTTTTATAATGAAGCAAAATTAGGACAAAGAGTTGAGGCTTGGATTCTTGGCATGAGGAAGTATTTACAAGTGTAAAACTACTCCATAAACATGAAGGCAAGGGTGGACATACTCAATCTAAATGGAAGAGCATCTATATGGTGGGATCACCTCAGTCAAGTCAAGAAGATCAATGAAAGGAAAATTGTGTAGAAGCAGTTCAAGAAGTGCTTCAAGCAAAAGTACCTCTCTAATAGGTAATATGATGGCAAAATCAAAGAGCTCCATGAATTGAGACTAGGGCAAATAACTATGGAACAATATGCTAATAAATTATTAGATATGTTGAGGTATGACAAGTATATCAGGGATGATAAGGTCAAAATTTAGTGCTTTCTTAGGGGATTACCTTAGTCCTACAAGGACCGAATTGAGTTTGATGAACCTCAATGAAATATCAAATATCTGAAAATATTGTGTGTGTGTGTGTGTGAGAGAGAGAGAGAGAGAGAGAGAATTGAAAGATGATGAAAAAATGCAAGCGAGACTAGATTATATAGTCCTTTTGTGTCTATTGTGAAGGGGCACAACCATTCTAATTAAATTTTAATATTAATTCTTATTTATTGATTAATCTTTGTTTATTATTATATTAAATATTCTTATTTTATGCCATGTATGTAACATTGTCCTTCCCTTAAAATTTTCTTTGTCCCTCAAAGCAATGGTAAAGAGGGATGCACTTGTCGAAAATGTTGTGATTCCCAAGATGCGTCTTCTTTGGGAAAGTTTTCCCATTTAATAATATATTCTTTAATCACTCGAGATCATAATATTTTTTCCTTGGTAGCAACAATAGGTTTTTGCTCCATATTCACCCTTCATCATCCAACATAGGGAGCATCATTTCCGCTTTCTAATGTTGTCCTAATGTCTTTTTTAGACATTATACATGAAAAACGTTGTGGATGTGACTTGTATCTGGTAATTCCAAACCATATGCCATGTGACTAATCTTCCTATTCATATGATATGGTCCATAGAAGCTCGGAGCCAGTTTATCATTTTTGTCTTATTTAAGTGTTAATTGTTTATAGGATTGTAGTCTCACAAATACCTAATCTCTAATCTCAAATTCTTGTTTTGTTTGGTATTTATCGGCATATTATTTCATTCGATTTATAGCGATAGTTAGATTCTCCTTGAGTATTTGAACAACCTTTTGATTCTCTTCTAAATGATATTTTATTGATGCAACCTTTGACTGATTTGTGGATAATTCCTTCCATTTGATGGGTCCATACCGATAGAAAGCTTTGTAATGGTGTCATTTTGGTGGATGTATAATATATGGTATTATACCATCATTCGTCAAGCTGCAACCATTGAAACCATTTAAGTTGCTTTTCAATTACAAAACAACGAAGGTAGGTTTCTAAGCATTTATTAACTATTTTTGTTTGATCATCAGTTTGGGAATAGTAATCTGAGCTCATGTTAAGTGACGTCCCAATTTGTTTGCAAAGTTCTCTCCAAAAATTTTCTTTAAGATTGGTGTCTCTATCACTAATGATAATCTTTGGAAACCCGTGTAACTTTTAGACATTTTGCATAAAACTTCAATTGTTTCCTTGGTGGAATTGGTTTTTCTTGCCCCAATGAAATGTGCATATTTTGTTAGTCTATCAACTACCACCAGTATTTTGGCCTTCCCTCTAACATCGGTAACCCTTCAATGAATTCCATTGAAATTTCTTCCCATTTCTGAATTGGGGTGTGCAACAAATGGAGTAGCCCGAGGGTTAGGACATTTTCATTTTTATTTCTTTTGCAAATCTCACATTTTGCTACATATTTTTTAATGTATGCATTCATTCCTTTCCAAAAAAATGATCGCATTGCATTATAATAGGTTTTGAAAAATCCTATGTCTCATGTGGCTAAACAATCATGAGATTCTTTAAGTACTTTGGTTTTAAAACTTGAGTTCGAGCTTAAGTAAATTCTTCCCTTATGACACAAGAGGTCTTTTCCATTCAAATTTGAGATATCAATTTATATCCTTAAATATGGATCAAGTCTCTAGGTTTTTGGAGTATTTGGCTTGAATTTTATCCATCCATTTGGGAATCACAATTGATGCTACAAAAACTTGCACTTCTTTGTCTTTTAGGGCCTGGGCATCAACTACTATGTAAGATTTCCATATCAAATGTAGCAATTTTCTCTATCCACTTCATTAATGTGTGCACGATAGCGAGCATATCCTTGTTGTATGTAGACCGTAAGCTTTCCTTGTTATTTAACTTCATGCTTTCATAAGCAATTGGGTGTCCTTCTAGCATTAACATTGATCCTATCCCAAACCTTGGGGCATCACTGTCAATTACGAATGGCTTTGAAAAATTGGGTGTTACCAAACCAAGAGTTGTAGACATAATTCATTTCAATGCCTCAAAACACAATCCTTCTTCATCACTCCATTGAAAGGGATTCTTTTTAAGGAGATTGGTTAGCGGAGCAATTAAATGAGCACGGTTCTTGATGAATCTTCAATAGTAGCCAACTAATCCTAACAATCCTCTTAACCTTGAGATATTTTTTGGTTAGGGCCATTCGCGGACTGCTTGAATTTTCTTTGGATCGACCTTGACTCCTTCCTTCTATATAACATGACCAAGATACTCTACTTCTTATTTCCAAATGTACATTTTGACCTTATTCCATAAAATTGGTTTTATTCCATGAGATATAGTATATGTTCCAGATGCCTCATATGTTCCTTTCATCTCTTACTATATATAAGGATGTCATAAAAAAAGACTATCACAAATTTTCTGAGGTAGGGATAGAATAGTTCATTCATAATTGCTTGGAAGATGGCAAGGGTATTTGTTAATCCAAAAGGTTATTTTGAATGAATAGTGTCATTCATGAGTTTGAACAATGGTCTTTGCAACAACTTCCAATATGACCTTAATTTGATAGTAACATGATCTTAAATCAAGTTTTGAAAAATATTTCACTTCATGGAGTTCATCCATGTTGACACAGATCTGTCGACAGGGGTTCACACTCTATCAACACCCTTAACTCGGTGATCTCCCTTAGCACCGGCCTGGACAGGTTTTACCCTGTCCAGCGACACCTGCGAAGCAGATGAAGTCTCACTCAAGATGTTCGAGGGAGAACTGTCAGAACCATGTTTTCGTAGTAAGAAGGAGGGTTTTGTGCATCTATTGTTCAATTATCTCCACATTACTCAAATATCCATGCATGGGTTTCACTATCACTTATTCATATCATAAATCATTTAGATTGCATCAATACATTAGATCACAGCATTATGTTTGCTTGCGAACATATCAATTAACATGATATCATTCAGAACACAGAGACACCACATCATTCAGAAATAAAAACCATATTGCAACTTTGAATCATTCAAATCGCATCATTTAAAATAGGAAAAGGATAAATACACAAGACAAAGTGTTTCCATCAACATCTGTTCATGTCATATTACTTGCGCCTCAAAACAGGTTCCCAGAAATCATCTTCATAGTTGCGACAAAGAACAAAACACAGACCAATCTTCCACATAGGTCAAGAAGATCATACAATCATGCTTCATATATCTCCAAAAGCATTCCTCATCTATTGATATATTTCCTACTACATTCCTACTTCTATATATAGGCTTACTCCTTTTACAAGATGGTCCACTTTACCCTACTCTCTAACTAATTTGGACCAAAAACTACAAAACCATGATCAAGTCGACTCTTTGACGACTTTTTTGCCTTTTGCACCATCCTTGGTATTGCACACCTTTCTTCCTCTTTTGCATCAAAACCACTTGCCAACAGGCCCCCAACACAATATTGTACCTCTCCCTTAAGCCACGTCAACTGGAAATAGTATATTCATTAGTTTTTTTTTTTTAAGTCTTCATACGGTTGCTTGAATTCCTCAACTTGAGCCTTCACCTTGTCGTGGATGCCCGTTCATTCATCCACATCCTGCTCAGATGGATGTTCTACAAGCTTAACAGTCACCTCTTTTCGCCCCTCTTGTACTGCTTGAAGTGTGTTTACTGCCTTAAGCACTAATTGCTCACCAATCTCCTAGAACTCATCCAGCTGAGCGATGCGACGTTGTTGATGCTCTATCACCTTGGTTACACGTTGTTGCAATGCCTTCAACTCCACTGCATTAGTGACTTGTACGACAAAGGGCATCGCTCTGAGTGATGTCCTCATCACATCCAATTGCGCTTCTTCTCCCTGTAACTATGTGTTCAGTTGCTGCAACTACTTGTCTTGGACCATGCTACCCAAAAAATGCATGGTTGCATCCATGATCAACTTGGATTCCTTCTCGCTTTCCTCGAGTTGTGTTGTCACATCTTTAATGGCTCCTTTGCGCACTGTAACATTTTTTGGAGGCATGCTCAGGGTCATCCATGCCTGCAAATCTTCGATGTCTCCACATAATTCTACAATGACCTGTCCTAACCTCTAAGCTTTGGCCTTCGCAGCCATGTCATCCGTTATATATGGGAATTCTCGACATGCGAAGGAAACCACTTTCGTCAACCACGCCCTATCATCCCACAGCTGTGCTTTCTCCACAATTAGTACATTTTGTACCTTCTTGAGGCGCTCTATCTCCTGCTTTTCCAACTCTTCCCACTCGTCCAACTTCAGTAAGTGATCGTCGATCATTTGTTCTCGATCGACTAGTTCTAGACTCACTATCTTCTATAATCTCACCAAAGTGTGCGTGGGTAATTCATTTTCATCTAACGCAATCATCTCAAATTGCTGAAGTGAGGAATCAACATCCTCACTATTCGTCTCCACTTCCCGCAAAGGAATCTACACAATCTGGACCCGCTTACCGATACTTAACTCGCCTGCTCGCTCCAACAAATTTGCTTTAGGCACCTTCTCCAAAATGGCATTAACCAAATACTGCAATTGCGTCTTTACCTCTTGAAATCCTTCATTCGATTGTTGCTTGCTTCTCCTTGTTCCTCTATTCGCTTCATCCTTGTCTCTTCAAATTTTCGATCCATATCTGAATACGTCGAAGTCCTTGAAGATGCCTCTTGTGACTCTTTTTCGCTTTTCGGTACATGTGCTTGATCCACTAGAGAATTGGGTGGAGAACCCTCTGCAACATTTGACACCTCTTCAACACTAACCGGTGCTCTCCACTCCACAAGCCAATCATCCACTATCGTGTCAACCTCCTCATCAGTTAACTTGTATTGAGTGGCTATCCACTGTCTTTTCGAGTCCCGAAAATAGAACCATTTGTTGACACAGATATTTCGACAGGGGTTCACACTCTGTCGACACCCCTAACTCAGTGATCTCCCCGAGCACCGGCCTAGACAGGTTTTACCCTGTCCAACGACACCTATGAAGCAGATGAAGTCTCACCTGAGATGTTCAAGGGAGAACTATCGGAACCACATTTCCGCAGTAAGAAGGAGGGTTTTGTGCATCTACTGTTCAGTTATCACCACATTACTCAAAGATCTAGGCATGGGTTTCACTATCACTTATTCATATCATAAATCATTTAGATCGCATCAATACATTAGATCGGCATTATCTTTGTTTGTCAACGTATCAATTAGCATGATATCATTCAAAACACAGAGACATCGCATCATTCAAAAATAACAACCATATTGCAGCATTGAATCATTCAAATCGCATCATTTAAAACAGGAAAAGTAGAAATACACAAGACAAAGACAAAGTGTTTCCATCAACATATGTTCACGTCATATTACTTGTGCCTTAAAACAGGTTCCCAAAAATCATCTTCACAGTTGCGACAAAGAACAAAACACTGACCAATCTTCCGCAAAGGTCAAGAAGATCATACAATTATGCTCTGTATATCTCCAAAAGCATTCCTCGTCTATTGATATATTTCCTACTACATTCCTAGCTCTATATATAGGCTTGTGCCTTTTACAAGATGGTCCACTTTACCCATCTCTCTAACTAATTTGGACCAAAAACTACAAAATCATGACCAAAAACTACAAAACCATGATAAAGTCGGCTCTTTGTCAAATTTTCCGCCTTGCGCACCATCCTTGGTCTTGTGCATCATCAGTTGTCTTGCGCACCTTTATTCCTCTTTCGCATCAAAACCGCCTGCCAACAATCCAATGTGTCATCGATAAATGAAAACTTGTTCTTGATTATTATTTTGTTTAATCCTATGTAATACATGCATAATCTAAATGAGCCATCTTTCTTTCATACTACTACAATTGAAGCTACATATGGACTTCTACTCTTTGTGATAACACCACATTTCAATAGGTCTTGAACTAATCTTTCTATTTTTGTTTTATGGTGGTGGGGGTATTTCTGGGGTTTTACTTTAACTCGGCTTGACACTAGTTTAGCTTCGGTTATATGTTCAATCCTTTTTTCTGTGCTAAATGCATGGGTAGATCTTGAAATGGCATTTTTGTGTTTCTAAATTATCTTTTGGATTTATTCTTCTATGGGATCATCTTGTTCATAATTTTGTTTCTCCTTTTCTTGACATTAGATCATGTCAGTTGATGCCCCCTTCCTTGTAAGTTTTTCCATCTGTTGAGATGAAACCACTTGCGTCTGGGGCAGTTGGAACCCATATAGATTATACTTTTATCCTTTCCATTTGAAATTATTGAAATGTTTTTTTATGATTGGCCAAGTAGGTCCCCAATATTTGTATCCATTGGGTTCCTAAACTATGTCTACTCCACCCAGAGGTATGGTGTAGAATTCTAATTCCAATTTAAAATCTTTTATTTGAAGTTTCACTTTATGGCACTTCCCTACCATTTCAATATTTTTTCCATCTACAACCATCACCTTCATGTTTGGGACTGGATATATGAATAGCTTAAGTTTTTGTGTGACTCTTATATCAAGGAAGTTATGCGTGCTTACTATATCTATTAATACTGTGACATTATTGTTTTTTGTATGCCCCTTTAACTTAAGGCTTTGTGGTTGGTTGATTCTTGTCATGGTTGCAAATGATACTCTGGTTGTGTCATTATCTTCAGTTGCAATAATTTAAGCTTTCTCTTCTTCTTCATTTTCTGATTCTTCTGCATCTAATTCATCATTTCGTTTTTATTTACATGTATATAATTTTTTTGAATTATATTTGGTGTGGAACCTGTGTCTAGGGTCCCAATTGTATTTGCATCATTTGCATTTGAGTTCTTCTATTCGTTGTGCTTCCAAACTTCTTTTGTCTCTTTGTATCCATGTAGGTATGTTTTTGTCCTTATATATGTCTATTGTTGGTGGTGTGTTTTTTCTTGAATTAGTTTTTCCATTTCTTGATTGGGAACTTTCAAATTTGGATTCAACCACTTTTGTTTATGTTTTGTTATTTCTATGTTAGGTATGTCATGCATCTTCAATTTGTTTTGGATATATTGTTTAAGGGCTCCCAAGTAAGTTTTGAGTTATTGCTTACTAGATAATCCAAATACTCGTGTGTCCAAGTATTCCCACCGATGCATGAATTCCTGCTTACTAGATAATCCAAATACTCGTGTGTCCAAGTATTCCCACCGATGCATGAATTCCTCAATGCTTCCTCTTTGTTGTAATTTGGTAAGTTTTAAAAAGAATTCATTCTCAATAATTCCCTGAAATCTTTCAAAAAAGTCATTTTTGAACAAGTTCCAGGTGTATGAATAATTTTTTCCTTTCCATAAAATGTATCAATTGTATGTGTAGCCTTCAAATGCAAGGACACATATTTTACTCTCTCCTCATCTATCGTAATGTTGTATATAGTGAAGTATTATTCGGCTTTGTTTAACCAGGCTATGCATTAATCTTTGTTCCTGTTCTATTTTAATAGTGCTATTTTGGGCCTTGGTGGGCACATCATAAGGGGTTGATGTTGGGTGCCACTTGATCTATAGGGGGTGGTGATGCAGAGGTGTGGGATGAGGCGATCAATATTTTTGAACTACTATGTCTTTTCTTGCGACTATTAGAATATCGGTTTTGTAGCATCTTCATGAGTTGGTCGTGTTTTTTATTCTAGCCCTCTGTCATGGCGTCCAATTTGTCATCTAACGTTTCCTCCATTACTATGAGAAATTTGTATTTGATCTATTTCATAAGTGTTGTTATTCTTCATCTCCTCTCTTAATCTTTCTTCGTTATTGGTGACAGTGTCTCTAAGGGTGTTGATGTCCTTCACCAATTTTTTGAACTGGTTTTTTAGGTCTATCGTCATTCCTCTAGTGTGTGGGGGGTGTATATTTAGACGTAATTTTTGTTTATATGGGTGGGGACAATTGATGTTTTTATGAAAGTCAATTGGCAGTAATTAATTAATAATAACTATTATACTAGTCCTAATCATTATTATTGAAGTAGTAAGGTGGTGGGAAAAAAATAAAAAATAATAATTGTCAAAATTATATATATATATTATAAGATTTAAGAAAATGTTAAAAATAGTAATTTATAATCTTGTATAATTTATTTTTTATTAACCTTTTCGTGGGTGTGCGTTGTTGTAGGGTTGATGTACACGCAACACTAGTTGGAGTGATGGCTAGTGTGGGTCGCGAGGAGAAAACCGAGGTTTAGGGGACATGAGGAGGATGAATAGGTGATTGGGAGAGAGGTGCAACGAGGACTGGTGCGATTGTAGTGGGAGGGTGTTGGGTTGAGTGGAGGACGGTGGATCATGATGGAAGGAGCACGGACTGGTGTAGGGAAGGGGAAGATGAGCGAATAGGAGATGCTAGAGGGGTGGCATGGAGGGAATTGTTGTAGTTCGTTGGCATGGAGAGATTGGAGTATAGTGGAGCTGGAACGTTAAGCAGATGGTCGAGGAACAGGGAAAGTTATATAAGAGAATGGGAGGTGTGAAGAGTGTATTGCGACGGGAGAGGGAAGTTGGTGTATTAGGGAATGGGAATAGACAATATGGTGAGTTTTGATTTAAATAAATCATTATTTAATTAGCTTAAGAGGGAAAATTTGGCTCTATGTGGAGTTGTTACATGGAAATCTAACTATGCTTATAAAAGTGAGAAATCAAGCTTGGTAAGTGTTCGTTCCTAATTCAATCCAATCATTAAAATTCCATACATCATCCTTCATTTCCATCACTTTGGACTACCATAGCTTGGTACCTATAATAAATGACTAAGATGTCATGGTTGAAGATGAACTATTCATGACATTGACCCTGGGTAGACTGGTGCATGAGAGGAATCTGGCCTGCGGCTTGTGCCTTGGATTCCCAATTCAAAGACTTCTTGTCTATCCTATGTTGGAGTGCCAAAAGGTGCTGATGTTTGTAGCTACGTGAGGCATCCTCACTAGCTATGTTGTCCCCAAAGAAAATAAAGAAAAATTATTTTATTAATACAAGAAGACAAGTTGGCCTCAACGGAAAAAGTCAGTTGGAAAACAATTATAAATAGAGGGGACACCCTATTCATTTGAAACAACAAGAAATTTCTCTCAAGCTCAAGGCAGAAGTTCGATCTAGCTACAAGAAGACAATTTTTGGGTTGTAGAAGACTTTTCTGGGTTCAGTATTGTTAGAGAGACTTCTCCTTTGGCTCTAAAGTTTGTCAATAGATTGTCTATGTGATGCTAGTATCTGGATGTATTGTATCTTGAAATAATATCTCTGAGTAAGAGAAGGTTGTTGGGTTTTCTCCCTTGTGGTTTCCTAAGATAAATATTTGTGTCTCTTTATGTTTCAATGCATGGTTATTCTTTCAATGATCCTTACTTGTATTCAATGATCCTTACTTGTATGAAAATTAAATTTCTATCGTAAAATCTAACATGATTTCAAAGCAGTTCTGAAAGAGACCATTGTTGGAAACTAGGGAATCCAAGTTTCCCCCCTTCTCTCCATAGATTTGCTTGAAAAGGGTTCATGTGAAACTTGTCCTAGGAGGGCAAACCTTTCTATGGAGGCAAAATCTAAATGGGTGGAGTTTTGATTTTGACCTAATTTATGTTGGATCTATAAATTAGGGTTTCATATTTTGAGTTGTCATGTCCACATTTTTTGAAGAAAAGGAGGGATAATCAACTTGCCCTACGAGGTTGCATCTCCCAGTGGAATCATATTTTCTAAATTCAAATTTTCGTTTTTCACCTAGATCCTACTAATGTTTTTGCAGCATAATCTTGTCTGTAAAAGATCAAATTCGTCAAGTGAATTTCACAAAGGATGAATTAGTTTCTTCTTATTTATTGAAGATTTCTCATATTAAACACCGGCCAATAGTTGTTAATAAAAGTATCTATGACAAAGATCTTGTGTTGACATATATGGGTGGACTTCCTTCAGAATGGAATCCATTTGTGAAAGGGATATGTGTTTGTGGTCAATTACCTACCTTTGTTTAGTTTTGGTCAGAATGTCTCCAAGAGAAAACAAGGGGACTTGCCTTTACCTCTAAGGAAAATGAAGAAGAAGTCTTTCTTGCAGCGAAAATTGGAAAGAAGAAAGAAAAGTCGAACAAGGGCAAGAAACGAATCAAGGTCCAAAATCCAAATATCAAGAAGGATAAATCTATTCTCAAATGTTTCAACTGTGGAAATCTAGGTCACTTTGCTTCAAAATGCTGGAAGAAAAGAAAATTCAAGCATTATTCCTCTACAACTAAGGATAAGCATGCTTTTGAAAAGAAGAATCAACAAGAAGAAATCCATAAATATTACTTTCTTGTTACTGCTCTCTCAAGTTCTATTTTGAACATTGATGACTGGTCTATAGATAGTGGTTCCTATGGACCCCTGACAAGTTCCCAAATCCCTCTCTGAAGGTTGTCAAATGAGCATGCCTCTCTTCAGTTTGAACCTGGTGACAACTCCAAGTATGAAGTAAAGGGAGTTGGTTCAACATCCTTCCAGCTAAAATCGGGTGATTCTCTACATTTGGGAAAGGTGATTCTTGTATCAATTTTGAAGAAGAATCTTATCTCCATTTTAGCTTTAGAAGATAAGGGCATGAGAGTTGCATTTGTGGATGTATGTGTCCTCATGTGGACTAAAGACTCGAGCATTGATTCATCTAGAGTTATTAGTACAATATTTGGGGGTCTTTACAGATTGACAGGTCATCCATACCAAGCTCTTTTTCATGACTCCCCTAGGTTGAGTGAGCTATGGCATCATAAATTTTATCACTTACATTACAATGTTCTTCTTGTATTGATACAGATGGTTTCAGGTATTCCACATATTCCAAATGAACATGAAGGTGTATGCAGGGGATGTGCACTTTGAAAGAATTCCAAGCATTCTTTTCCTTCCAATAACAAAAAAATCTAAGGGAATCTTAGACCTAGTTCACTCATATATTTATGGACCTATGTTAGTACCATCCTTGGGAGGATACTTGTATTTTTCTACCTTCATTGATGACTTCTCTTGAAATACATGGATCTATTTCTTGAAAAACAAGGATGAAGTTTTCTCCAAGTTCCAAGGATTCAAGGCTCAAGTAGAAAACTTGCTAAACATGAAGATCAAGGTCCTTAGAGTAGATAATGGAGGAGAGTACATCTCAAAGGATTTCAACAATTTATGCAAGAGTGTAGGAATTAAGAGGGAGTTCTCAATACCCTATAATCCCCAATAGAATGGGGTTGCTAAAAGAGAGAATAGATCCATTATTGAATCTACTAAGGAATTAATCCATGATTAGGGGGGTCCTATGTTTCTATGGGTGGAAGCACCCAAAGCTACAGTGTATGTTCATAACAAATGTCCTCTCCAATATTTAGGGAACAAAACCCATGAAGAATCTTTCACAAGTGTAAAACCAGAAGTTTGACATTTCAGGATCTTTGGTTGTATATCCTCCATTCATGAGACTAAGGAAAAGAGCACAAAGTTAGAGCATTTAGGACAGAAAGGAATCTTAATTGGATATAGTGATACTTCAAAGGCATATCGAATATATATTTTGAGGCATCGCCATATTGATATCAGTAGATATGTGACTTTTGATGAGGAGGTGGCATTTCATAAATCTCATGAATCTCACATGGATGATGATATTGAGTAGCAGGAGGATATTATTCTTGAGGACCATGATGCAGATCATCATGATATTCCTTTAGAGACTATCTTAGAGGCAGAACCTCCCATGTATGTGGTAGGAAGAGGCCAGGATGGTTTCTTGATACCTTACAGGATGCAAAAGGATGCGCAATTCCTCAAGGTACATTCAAAGAGAGAAAGAGACCATAGATATACTTGAGATATTCATCCTTGATGGGTGACATTAGTGATTCAGAGCATTCTAGTTTTGAGAAGGTAGTTGGATAGCAGGTATGTAAATATGCCATGATAGATGAGTATCAATCCATCATGAAGAATTATGTTTGGGATATTGTTCCAATACCTTAGGGGATGTCAGTAGTGACTTCCAAGCGGATATTCAAGATCAAGCATGCTGCAAAGCTATATTTGTAGTTTGAGGCTTCTCTCAAAAATAAGGAATAGATTATGAAGAGTCATTTGGTTCGGTTTCGATATACTCTACTATCAATTCCATTATTTCTCTTACTATTGTAATGGGTTGGAAATTACATCAAATGGATGTAAAGGTTGCTTTCCTTAATGGTATAATTGAGGAAGAGGTATATATGGAACAACTTAAGGGTTTTTTTATACATGGGAAGGAGTCTCACATGTGCAAGTTGAAGAAATATCTTTATGGGCTTCTGTTGGAACCCTTGTCCTAGTACTCCAGGATTAACAATTATGTGATAGAGTTGAGCTTCAGTAGAAGCGAAGCAGAATATAACCTTTATTACAAGGTTGTTTATAATTATCCCTTAATTCTAGTACATAATGTCGATGGTCTCTTCCTCATAGGAGATGAGAGTATGATTTAAAGCAAGAGGGAGTTGACTTATGAATTTGAGATGAAATACCTGGGGTAGATGCATTATTTCTTGGGATTATAGGTGTGGCAGGGACCTGATTATATCTTCCTTGGAAAAGAAAAGTATACCATTGAGATCTTGCACAGATATGGGATGATGGACTATAAGTCCATGGCTACACCCATGGAAGCAAATATGAATAAGTTACATGACTTTGCCATATCTTCATATGTAGTGGATCCAACCATGTACCACCAGTTGATTGGCTCCTTATTGTACCTAGTTAATACCATGCCAGATATCTGATAAACAATGAACATGTTGAGTTGACACTTGGTTGAGACAAGACAAGTACAATTGGTAGCAGCTAAGCATGTGTTGAGATATATGCATGGTACATTTGGGTATGTATTGAGATATACCTCAAGTGATTAGTGAAGATGATGGGATTCACAAATTCATATTTGGTTGTGAGTGCAATTGATCGAAAGAGAACCTCTAGGTGTTGTTTTAGCTTGGGATCAACTATGGTTTATTGGTTCAGGAAGAAACAAACTTCTGTGGAACTTAGTTCAGCTAAGGTAGAGTACATCGCAGCCAATGCAACTAGTAAGGAAGCAGCATGCTCTGAAAGTTGTTTTCACATTTGTATAGTCATGAGCTTGATGTGGTAGTGATATTTTGTGATAATCAAAGCTGTGTAAATCTCTTGGAGAACCTTGTGTTCCATGACAAATCCAAACATATTAATATCTAATATCACTACATCATATACATAGTTTAGAAGGGACTAGTAAAGCTCCAGTATATCTCCACATATGAGAAGGTTGCAGATATCCTTACCAAGCCTTTGTCTAGAGTGAAGTTTTCATACTTCCATGAAAGGATTGGAGTGGTGGAGACACCCTTCTTCGGCAAGGGAGATTGATGACTAGTATGGAGAGTACTCCTTTGAGGAGTGGATCCCTATGATGGATGGTTTTGGTGGTAACAGTCTCCAGTATGGAGAAAAATCCTTTGAGGAGTGGATCCCTATGAAGGATGGTTCCTATGGAAATAATCTTCAGTGTGGAGATGAATTCTTTGAGGAGTGTATCCCAGTGTGGGATGATCCCTATAATGAACAGTCTCCTATGAGGAGATTAATCCAGTGTGGAGTGTGTGGACCAGTTGTAGTCATAATCACCTTCTAGTTGTAATGACTAGTAAGTTGGAAGGAAATTCTTCTTGGGGAGTGCAACTGCCTTTCGATTTGAGATCAAAAAAGTTCCTGGAAGAAGAGTTTTCCTAGGGAGTACAACTTCCTTTCGATTTTGAGATCGATAAATCATTTGGAAGAAGAGTGTTCCTAAGATTGCCTTTCAAGTTAAAGTCAATAAAGTGCTTGGAAGAAGAGTCTTCCTAGGATTGAAGCCTCCCTTCAGTTTGAATTCAATAAAGTGCTTGGAAAAGGTGTCTTCCTGAGGAATGTAGCATCACTTCTATTTGAAATTGATAAAATGATTAGAAGAAGTGTCTTCTTGAGGATTGTAGCCTCCCTTCAGTTTTAGACTGATAAAGTGCAAGAGGATGTAATCCTCTATGGTCTAGGATGACTGAGCTGGTCAGACATATCCTATATGATATTTTGAAATATGATGTGGTTCAAGTGAGAAACAAGTTTCCAATGTGAACAATTATTCTGGTAGGATGGAATTGATCAGAAGAGACCTTCCTTATGATGACAAGATGTTCAATACAATTGTAATGCTCAAATTATATCCTGATGTGCTCCAGCATGATGATGTCTATCTCGATAAGAGGGAGTGTTTATGTTTGTAGCTACATGAGGCATGATCACTAGCTAAATCGACCCAAAGAAAATAAAGAAATTTGTATTTTATTATTATAAGAAGACAAGTTGGCAACAATAAGATAGACAAGTCGTCTCCAGTGAAAAAATTTAGTTGGAAGATAAGTATAAATAGAGGGGACACCCTCTTCATTTGACACACCAAGCAATTTTTCTCAAGTTCAAGGAAGAAATTCACTCCAACTAGAAGAAGACCATTTTTTAGCTATAGAATACTTTTATGGGTTCGTTGTTGTCGGAGAGATTTCTCCTTTGGATCTAGGGTTTTCCTAGAGCATGTTTATGTGATGATTCTATCTGTATGTATTGTATCTTGAAATAATATCTTTGAGTAAGAGAAGGTTGTTGGATTTTCTCCCTTATGGTTTCCCGGGATAATTCTTTGTATCTCTTTGTGTTTCTGTGCATCGTTATTCTTTCAGTGATCCTTAATCATATTTATTGCAATTAAGTTTGAAAGAGATTAAAAATATATTGTTATCTTAAAATCTAATAGAAGGGAACTAGAGGTTGCTTGAGGAACTGCTAGCTCATAGAAGTGGGCTTGTTCCTAGTGTTGAGTGTAATGCACCCACACTTTACATAGCTACACAAATAATAATTTGTAGCTAGAAGCACACATAGAGTGCTATAAAGGCCCTATAACCAATCTATAACACAAAGTGCAATATATGATAATACACACAATTTCTTTCTTAAGAAGCATGGAGTCTCTTCTTATTCTCTGCAACAAAAGATCCAAATTCTAGGTTAATTTTCGCAAAATTTGGTGAAAAATATTTAAACAATTAAAATTGAGCAATATTCAACTCATCATTCCGGAAGCGTAGTTAAATATAGGTTAAATTTCATGGTTATTGATTAAATTTAGTTAATCAGTTAATTAATTAACATTATAAATAATCATGATTGTTATTACCACCTTCCCAACTTGACCAAACATTCATGGCATTCCCTCCATCAGGATTTGGATATCGAAACTGCATAACAGGTCCCTAGCAAAACAACCCCGTTATTCCCATCCAACGTCTTAAAACCAAGCTACTCAATATCGACATGTCGAACCTCGGAAGTCATCATGGGTTGAACAAAATTTATCAATGATCTTTTCGACGTCGGCATCAATACCTATACATCAGAACTCAGGAAATTCACATGCACCGGGCTTTATCACTCTCCGACTCCTAAGTCGAGAGTCAAAAATCAGATTGCAACCTCATCTCCACAAGGCAACCCCGATTCCGATGTGGGGTGTCGACACCCTAACATCGATGTTGGTACTTTGGAAAAAGAAACTCGTAATTTCTCTTCTAATTTAAAATTTTAACACTTAACTGTTTTAAGAAAATGGCTAAGGTATGGTTTTAGTTTGTGACTTAGGGAGATTCCTATCTCAATTGAACATTGAAATACTAAACGTTTTAGGAATAAATACAAGCTTCAGAAAATTAATTCCATTGCTTTTAACATTGGAAACTGTAACAAATATTCTTCAAACAAGGATTACCTTTCTATTAAGGAATGAATCCATCTGGATTTAAGTATTTTTAGCACCAAAATAGATTCAGAACCAATATAACCTTCATGGTTCATCTGCATTATACAACTATCCAATTTTAAACTTTAACAACAAATTGATAATCAACAGTGAACCTGTTATCAATTTATTTTCAATCCATAACTATCTAATGGCATTCCCAGTTTAAATTTAAACACAAGGGAAAACTAAGAAGGCTTTATAACTAAAATACTTGCCAATGAATAACATGCATCAACCTATACATGTTAAATAGTTAAGAATATTTGAGGCATTTAGCTCAGTTGATTACGTATAAAAAATGGAAACCATTAGCAGGTTACAGCCATTAAACCCAAAGATGTTGCTTACAATAACCCATTAGTCTCCCAAACAGAGCATTTACTTAACAATTGTTCCAAGCAATTTTAACATAACAACATAAGTTATAGAGACAACACATTTCCCAAATTGTATCTATAAAGATTCACATCTATTACTTCACTGAACATATGATTATGAGATTTCATTCTCAATCTAAACATCTATCTTCCTACAATTATAATTCCGAAAACACTTAGAAATTCAATAGAATCACTGTTATTCCATCAAGAACATTCCATTCATGGAATTTGAACATTTAACCATAAAAATTAATTCCATTCAAGAATTAACATCAAAGGATAACACTAGCTTCTCCATAAATGGTACTTATCTTAAAACAATTGAATTGGGTAACTGACTGCATGTGAGGCACGCTCCACCCAACCCTGGGCAATTTTGCTCACATTCTCTTAGGAAAACACCACTCCCAAATTGAGACCCATGCATTCACCAATCAGGTATCACACTAGACCCATTTTCTTTTAAGTTCTAAGACATGGCAATCGAGAAACGTTCTTTTAATCCAATTCCTTTCCAAATAGTGTATTTCACCTTCCTAATTTCCTTTTTCCAGTAAAGCAGTGAGACACATCACTGTTCATAGTGCTCATATTTCCACTAGGTTAATTTCCTACACCATTTTCCATTTCATTGTAATATCCAAAGGAAAACATGGACATAATTCAGTAGACATATTTCTCAGTATTACTGAGGCACATAATTTGGTTTCAATCCTATCTTTAACCAAGCAAGGATCCCTTGTTCTCACTCTGATTTTTCCCATGGACATGGGATTGTTCTTCTCTCTCCTCTTTTCCCAGACTGATCTGATTATCGAGACAAGAAGACTCCTTCTCTTCTTTCAATTGAAACAGGTTTTTCCCTAAGACAAAACTCTTTGCTCCGAACCACTCATTGGAACGACTCTAGCACCTTTTCCCTTGCATACATTCCCCAATGCACATGGCGTAACACTTAACCTTTCCTCTAATTGACACTTAGTCAACCTTAATCATATTTATGATTTAAGAATAGGTTTAAGCTAATCAAAGGATTAGGATCAAGACATCACCTAGGATAATTTAGGGACTTAAGGATTTAACAAGGTCATAACAAGGTTTCCCAATTATGACACCTCTAATCCCCCTTTTAACCTATAGTGAATACATAGGTCCTTGATCTTTTCAGTGTACTGCGTCAGTACAGTAAGTTGTGGATTTTTAATATTAATTATTGCAAAATACAATGTCTTCAACCTTTCAAGCATTCATTTCCAATTTGATATATAACACGTCATCAAACTAGTGGTTCATGCCAAGGGTGTTACATTGTGCAAGTTGGTGGGGAAGGAAAATTGAGGATTGGGACAACTATTGAGGGGGTTTCTATACCAGTGGGTTGCATGAGATATTTAGCTATCCAGAGTAGTATTTGGAAGAGCTTTTCCCTTATGGCTTTGTAGCTCTAGCTCGGGGGTGGCCTCTCAAAGTAAGATATGGATTGACAAAGCCTATGGTTGGGAGGAACATCCTTCACCTACAACAAGTTGGAGAATAATTGATTAAAATGATAAATCTTTAGTTGTGTATGAATTCCATGGTTAATTTTTTGTTTGTGCTTTTGTGACATATGTGAAATATTTGAGCCTCATACAACAACCAAATGTCCATACAACGTCGATATTGTCAAACCAAAATGGTGTGGAATATGCTGAAAGACCCATCACAACACAACTAAATGCATAAAAAACTTGAAGAACGAAAAATAATTATAATACATTTTATCAGATGCAATCCAACGATCAGAACAACCAAAGAGGTCGAGAGAATAACAGAAAGAATGACCAACGCAACAATGGATACAATCGACATGGAGGATACTAAGGTCATGTTTTCTACAACAATCATGGGAACATCCCTAATGGTCATGTTAAACCAGGATGCTTCATTTATTTCAGTGAAGAACATTAAAGTCCTAACTTCACTTGGAAGGACAAAACATATCTCAAATTCCATACAAAATGTGGGGTTGGGGAGCATTCTCTTGAACACTTCCCCATCATGCTTGATAAAACTATTAAGAAAAGAAATGTTAACCTCTTGTCTGGTGTGCCAAAGCATGAAGTCTTGAATCATAAGAATCTACAAATTATTACAAGACGAGGAACAAAAAATGGTCATGATCACCCCAAAGTTAAGAAAATCCAAAATAAAGATACCAATTACCCACATCCCCACCAACAAAAACAAAATTTCAATTTTTTTTCAAGAATATTTGAAGAATGATCTAAAGTAAAAGATGCATAAGCATCCAAAAATAAACCTATGAATGAATTAGTTCAGTTGTTAACAAAAGCGGAATCTATTGCACGATTGATAGATATAATGTATGCAGCAAGAATAAGCACAAGCAATGAAAAGATTCTTAATAGTCAGTGTATCATTAATCACAAAGAAAAAATGGATATTGATCCCCTCATCGACTTAGATGTTGATGGATATCAGGTCGTTCTTGACTTTGGGTCATAAGCAAATATAATGACTAGAACGACGTAGGAATGTCTTGGTTGGCCACAACTACATGAATTAGGCATATACCTTAATCTTATCAACCGAGTATTGATTCAACCTATTGGAATATGGAAGAATTATTGCATTGGAATCATGGGGATACAAACTCAAAAAGATTTTGAAATAATGATCCAAAGGAAGGAGTGAAATCCTTCCCTTCATTGGTTGGTCAACCCTAGGCCCAGAAAATGAAAGCATTTATGTCATTGGAAAAAGATAGAATACAACTCAAGGGAGATGGAAAGAAAGTTATTGTACCAATCTATCCATTCCAAGAAAAAGCATGGGAAGAACCTGGTTAAAATCAAGGAGATATAAGGAGGTTGTATCAAATAATGGAAAATAATGAAGGCTTAATCTAACCAAATGAATATGGGGAACTTCATTCGGGTTCACCCATGCCCGTCGGAAAAAATTCTGACTCATAACTATATGACTGGCAGATAGAAAACTATCAGGAACATGTGAGGAACTGTTGGTCAGTAGAATTTATCCCACAAAGGACAACAAGAACAAGATTTACAATATCTATTATACCAAAAAAATTTTAAAGAAAATAAGGGACTATCAAACCTTAGTACCAACTAATGTTGAATCGACTAATCTCCCTCCCTTATGCTATAAAGAGTGAGAATCACCACTTATGCATAAAAAAGAAGAATCCAAAAATGTTAGTGAACATGGGTGACTGTAAATATTGGTGGAAACCTTCACAGACTAAGCGACTATATGGTGGGACACACACCAATCATGCATACAAACTTGGACAAATACGTCCACATACTTTATTGAAAGATTTGGCGAAAAGAATCTCACAGAACAAGCCTAGATACTTAAGTTTGTTCAAGCCTTAAACCTTGAAGAGCACATCAAGAAATGTCAAAAAGAGTGGAAAAGGCTCGGATATGGATATAAGGATATGGCTTCGCCTATTTCCGAGCACATTGGATGAGCTACCCAACAAGTGGTATAAAATGGAAGAGGAATGAGTAGATACCTTTAGTTGAAAAACACTCAAAGAAAATTTTATCAAAGAATTATCCTTATTACTTGTTGAAGAATGCCTGAAAGAAGTTATCCAAAATATAGAATAATTCATTGTGCAACCAGATAGAATAATCAATATCAACCAACCCAAGGAAAGATGTAATATAATCATGAAAATAGAGAATCAGTTGGCTCCACGACCAATGCGACTACAAATGGAAAATGAAAACATTGTCGAAAAAGCTACCAACCCTGCATATGACATCCAAGAAATACACTACTAAAAATTAATACTAAAGAAAAGATTGATGAAGATGACTAAGAATATTTCCCCCATCCTTCACAAAATTTAAAGAAGGGGAATGAAAGATTGATGAATCCAAAGCACCAGAATGGATGGAATCGCAAATCAAAATTAAAAAGTTTGACATCTCAAACGATGGTAGACCTAAGATGGCCAAAATTGGAGATTGTTGGTCATAGCAACATGCAACTGAAATTGTTAATTTATTACAATATATCAAGATGTATTTGCTTGTGACTACAATGACTTGAAAGGTATAATCCAAGAAATGGGAGAAACAAAAATTGATATTATGCCTAACATCAAGGTTGTGAAGAAAATACCTTATTGGCTAGCACACAAACACAAGGACATTGTCAAAAAAGAAATTGAAAACATGCTAGTTGTAGGAATCATATATCTCATCGATTAATCTAAATGGACTAGTCCAATGGTCGTGCAACTAAAGAAACATGACCCAAAATGACTAAGAATCTGTGTCAACTTCTCATGTGGTATGAACAAAGTAACACTAACTGACCCCTTCCCATCATCGTTCATTAACGAAATTATCAATGAAGTTGCGGGGCATGAGTACTACTCCTTTACGATGGATTCTTGGGATATAGCCAAGTGCCTATATCCAAGGAAGATCTACACAAAACCACGTTTGTTTGTGAATTTGGATCATTCGCCTATAAGGTTATGCCATTTGACCTAAAAATGCTCTAGCTGTATTTTCTAGAATTGCCATCAAAACATTTAAAGAATATTTATATAAACCAATGGTGGTATACTTTGATGATTGGACAATATATTTAATGTTGAAATAACATGTGCAGTGGCTCGACATGATGCTAGAAAGATGCAAACATATTCAACTATCACTCAACATCAAGAAATGAAACTTTGATTGAGTAAGAGCTATGTTGGAGCTAGTATCACGTGCTTGTTTCCCAGACATAGTCTTTTCCATTGATTTGTATGGTTCATTATTGGTATCCTTGTAATTGACTGTATTTGAGATTGATGCTTGTAACCGCATTACTCTGATTGGTATGCTATGTTGAAAGCAATGGAAATCATCGATATTTGTTTACCTGTGTTTGATTACGTTGATACTTATACTATATACAGCTGCTTATTCCAATAGGTTTAGTAGAGTATCTGTAATAAGCACAAGATTTGATACATGTTTACTAGTTACAGTACTCAATACTTAAGAAATACCACCTTTGTAGCTTACTTCTAATCCCATATGTAGATAGTTATATGTATACAGTATAGTGTAATCAATAGAACATGATGATTAAAATGATTATGCGATTCCTTATCTTTACACATAATATTAACTCCTTAACCTGAACAAGTTTTGCATAAAATGATTATTAGGGAAAGATAGTATAATATCAATATGTACAAAGTAAGTTAATATCCAGCTTTGATGTGTTAGTACATGCTTATTCGTTACGAATATTCCTAGGAGCTTATAGCTAGTATTACAAAACATTCTTATAAGTGCTTTATTTCTTAATACATGGGATTTATAGACCTTGTTTACGTAATAAGGTAAACTTAAGCTCTAATATAGGTAGTTTACATAATATTAGTGTATTCCATAGGTATAAGTACATCCAAAATATTTGATGTGGTGAACATTATATCATTACATCGTTACAGATAAGCTAATACGATTAACTGATTACAGGAATACCATTACAGTTTACTCTATGTAAGTATTTACTAATTTATTGTATTACTAGTCTCCTTATTATGGAAACATCATAGACATGAATACAATAGTACTTTTTGATACGTATATAAGCATGTTGTTGTTATCAAAGATGGAAACACTCTACCCAGCTCATTTTGTTCAGTGTATTTGTGATAGTGATATGTTATGCTAATATCTATGTTGATTTCATGAGGTTCTAAGATCGTGTACAAGGTTGTAACTATCTCTCTTTGATTATGTCTAATAGGCAATATAAAAGTGTTCAAAACCCCTTACTAGTATGCTTCCAATACCAATGATAGCTAGAGAAGTATGACCATTAGTGTGTTGTGATATAAATACTCTATACAAGTAAGCTTCATGCTATCATCATATAGGTGTTCATTATACCAATCTAATTACTATGATACTTAAGCTCTACTAGCTTAAACATGTAATCAGTGTTACTTATTAGCGAAATAGAGTGGAAACATAGACATAACCAGTAACCTGTGAAACTAAGCTGTTAATCATGCCTCTACTAATTACTCCCATTACTTTACCTAATATATACTGTAAACGTGTTCAAGCTTATGACAATGATATTAGATAAATGGTGAACATAGGTCATACTAGTAAACCATTGTGAACATGATTACTTCCTAGTAGTAGTGTTTGAGGTCTGTATATGAATAAACATGGCTATATCACTCTAGTCACTCATCAAGCTTATACGAGGAAAAAGTACTATTGCACTAGTTCTAAGCTGAGCATGGAGTTATATCAAGAATGGTTACAAGGTTTAAGCAGTACAGCTTAGCTCGTGTATTACTATGTTTACATAATGTACCCTATCCATTAACCTTGAAAGTTATATTTTCTTTTAAGCACTTGATTCTCTCTGCCTACTGACCCACTCAGTGACTCTTCTTGATTCTGGACCCGATACCCCACTCATAACTATTTTATAAAGCCTTTTCTTTGTTTGTCCATTTATATTCTCCATTGCCTGCCTAATATAGCCCCATTAATAATTAAAAAATCTCGCTTTTAAGTAAGAGCACCTTCAATTCGAGTATTATTGGGACATGTAGTCTGCAAAGAAGGTATAAAGGTTGATATATAAAAGATTAAAGTAATCATTGGTTTAAAACCCCTAGTGAACCCTAAGCAAGTCAAAATATTGTTAGGGCATACAATTTATTACGAAAAAATTATCGGATATTATTCCAACATGACTTTTCCACAAGCAAAATTGTTCAAGTTAAATATTGAATTCCACTAGACTCCATAATGTCAACAATCATTCGAACTACTTAAAAGAAAGCTGGTCAAAGCCCCAATTTTGAGGTTTCTAGATTGGTCACACAAATTTCATGTCCACATTGTTGTGTCAGTTATTGTTATCGGAGCAGTACTCACACATCCAGGAGATGACAAGATGGATCATGCAAAATGAGTATGCCAATTAGAAGTTGAATAAGGTAGAACAAAATTATTCTATGATAGAATGAGAAGCGGTAGGAATGATATTTTCCTTGCAAAAATATAGACATTATTTGTTGGCTAATCCATTTATATTTTTCACAAACCACAAAGAACTAAAGTATTTGGTCAACAAACCACTACATCATGGTCGGATATGTAGATGGATCTTACTCTTTTGAGAATTTGAATTTAAAATACTAGTCCAACCCGAGAAGATAAATGTCGGACCCGTCCATTTATTAAGGATAGAGACTGGTGAAGATCCATTGGGATAGACAAAGAACTCCCTAACGTGCACTTATTCAGATTCGAAGTTGTGCCAACAGAACTAACTGCTAATGTTTGGAGCAACAATGAACATATTTGAACTTTGAAACTTTTGACGATAAAATTATGAATACTTGAATGGAGCAACCGTATTCGGTTGGACCCTTATTAGTCGAATCTGAATTTCATGTTTAATAGTAAAATATGAATAATATATTAGATGATGAATATTACAATGATGTCTTGGCCTTAAATATGGCTTGGACACTTGATGATGAGGAGATGCCTCCTTTCATAATAACTTAATTAACCTAACTATAAATTATTTAATTATTTAATTTTTATATTATTTTATGTTCATTACAGTGCCACTCCCTTTAAGGGAGCTTTGTCCTCAAAGCTTGAGTATTTCCTAATGACATCCTTCATTCTGAATCGATTTTGGTATTAGAATCGGACGAGGTTTCTGGAGCAGATACTTGCACTTCCTTTCCATTGATGATTCTGCACTGTATTGTCTGATTATTGCTGCATTTATGGCCAGGGGTCCAATCATCACTGCATCGACAACATATGTTTTTCTTTTTTTTTCTATTATCAGAGTAATTGTTAGATGACTTCGACCTATTTTCCCTTTCATAGGCATATGATTGAGGTTTGTGACATTGATGGTCGGGTGAACAAGTATCTTCACAATGACTACATTATATCTCTTTTTCTTGTCGATAATGGTTATCACCTCTTGTTCTTATTCCTTTTAATTTGCTTTCTGCGAACTTGGATTTATATCTTGCTACTTCTACATTAGGTATGTCATGTAACTTTAACTCTTTTTGGAGGTACAGTTTAAGACCTCCTAAATAGGTTTCGAGTCTTTGCTTGTCAGACAACCCAAATACTTGTGTCGATAAGGATTCCCACTGATGTATGAATTCCTCGATGCTTCCAACCTATTGTAATCTAGCAAGTTTACTGAAAATTTTATCTTCTTTGATTCCTTGAAACTTATTAAAAAAATCATTTTTGAACAAGTTCCAGATGTAGGCAAAATTGTCTCTCTTCCACCATAAGTACCAATTATAGGCGTACCCTTCCATATGCATTGACGCATATTTCACCTTCTCCTCGTCAGATTGAATATTGTAAATGTCAAAGTATTCTTCCGCCTTGTTCAGCCAAGCAACGCATTGGTCTTCACTTCCATTGTATTTCGACAACTCTATTTTTTCTTTAAGTGGGTACACCTTGTAAGGACGATTTTGATTGCCTTTTGCTTTACGGTTTGATGGTGGCTCGGAACTACTGGACAACACAAGTGAAATATTTGAACTGCTTTGTTGTTGGCGATGATTTTTATCCTTTTTATTCTCTATTATCTTATTGATAGCTTCTATTTTGTTTTTTAATCATGCCTCCATATCTGGGAGTATTTTTGTTTCTATCTCTTGTTTAAGCATCGCATTGTTAATCTTTATTTCTTTTTGCAAATATTCTTGATTCTTTGCGAGTGTTTCTTATGTGGCAACATGAAATGAGGCATCTAACATGTTTGGACTGCTAACTTGGTCCAGACTAGGTATGAGTCTTTGTAACACCTCGATTAATGTATTATGGTTCTGCGTCATGGTGCTCAAGTTTTGTGTTCAGGTGTTTATGTTTTGAGTCATGGTACTCATTTTGTCATCCAGGTCTTTTTGTTTTTCATTCAGGATGTCAAATTTTTCGTCCAACCTTCTTTCTAGTACCAGAACAAACTCGTCTTTGAGTACTATATTGTTTTTCCATCTCTTCCTTCAAGCTTTCTTGGTTGGCGACAACGGATTTGATGTCCTTCTCCATTTTTTCAATTTGTTCTTTTAGATCCACCATGGTCTTGGACCTTGTATGGGGAGGTGCGTACTTCGAAGGTATTTTGGCTTGTGAGGTGTGAAATTTTTTTTCTAAAGATGGTGAGGTTTAAGGAATAATAAAATTATTATTTTATATAATAAAACAAAAAATTGAACTATTATAAATATATTATAATAACTCAAGTCAAAGCAAAACCTTGGTTGAAGTTGGAAAGCAAAACCATGTGTTGGTTTTACTTTATCTTTTCTTTTTTTACTTTCTTTTTCCTTTCTTTTGTTTTCTTTTACTTTTTTTCTCTTTTAACTTTTTTCTTTCTTTTCTTTACCTTTTTGTTTTTACG
Source organism: Pseudotsuga menziesii (assembly GCA_001517045.1). Lineage (NCBI taxonomy): Eukaryota > Viridiplantae > Streptophyta > Pinopsida > Pinales > Pinaceae > Pseudotsuga > Pseudotsuga menziesii. Next base: position 145,491 of record LPNX010395803.1, read on the forward strand.
TTTTCTTTTTTTCTTTTCTTTTTTGGACAATGTCCTATATTTTAGGGAAACCCTAAAACTAAATTTACACAAAATGTAAATATGGCCAAGGGTCGTATAGCTCTAATACCACTTGGAGCAACCGTATCCGGTTGGACCCTTATTAGTCGAATCCGACTTTCATGTTTAATAGTAAAATATGAATAATATATTAGATGATAAACATTACACTGATGTCTTGGCCTTAAATATGGCTTGGACACTTGATGATGAGGAGACGACTCCTTTCATAATAACTTAATTAACCTAACTATAAATTATTTAATTATTATCTTATTTTATGTTCGTTAGATTGAAACACTGAATCAAATCATCCACATGGGACAAGATATACCCTCTTAATAGAGAGGATGGAAAACCCAACAAATATTTATGAGTATATTAGATATATTTGCAAAACATGGTTTACAACATAATAGCAAATTGCTCGATAAGAGAGAACATAGAGCAATAGAGACTAGAGATGACCACAACAACAACCATAATGAACTTTCCATGTGCTTAGCACATTAACATCAAGCCAAATACACTTCCATGCAAACCCTAGTGAATGTTTGCATGTCAATTATGCACCCATGCATTACAATTTCGAATTCCCTTCTAGCAATAATCAATCCATGCATTGAAATCTTCATCATGCACAACTAATGCACCATACCTTAAATCATGGACATTGACTGATAGTTAATTGATATCTAAGTGAGTTCAATCTCTATCTAAATATTGATCACTTAGTTAACAGGCTCACTTAAGTGTCATAATGCTTCAACTCAAGTGTCGTCCATGCAAAACTTTTTTATTTACTAGTATTAATTTTGCATGGACTATTGTAAGTTTTGTAATCACTTAAATAAATGCATAAATTAATAATTCAACCGATGTTTTAACTGAGGCATTGGTTGAGGCATTCATATTTAACTAAATCTTTATAACTACAACTTTATAACACGAGTTCATTCAGTCTTTTGCATGGGCAATTCAAATTATCTTTTTTCGTCATCTCTTTGTTGTTTATCTCTTTATCTTTACTGTGTGGTCTATGTGTTAACATTAATTCATCATATCATAATATACTCATAACAATTATCACATGTTATGGTCATATTATATTACTCTCGGACCATATAGTCATGTGCTAAAGTAATTCACTCTAGAGGTGATCAATCTCTAGAGGATACTTAATAGTTTTATCCATCTCAAATTACCATGGTTAGTAATGTATCACATAACATTTTGTGCTTCAACATGCAAAGAACTTCACCTCTATAATTGGAGGCCCACTCTATGAGTATCCATTCTCTGGATGACCCATGAGAATCATTTGACTTTATATCAACCACAAGTCCGACTTGATGTAAACCACAAGACTTTACAGTACAACATCACCACCTCAATCATGTGAGTATATGTAGGACTTGATACAAACCACAAGTCTGGAGAATGACTCTTGATGTTGTATATTTAACACTCCCTCTCAGTGAGGTAAACATTCTTTGTTATACTAGGCATTTTCTACAATACCTAGCTTGTCTCAAAAGTACTCATACTTCATTTACAAACAAAAGCTTTGTTAACACATATATATTCTTGCAATCTGCCCTTCAGTATAAATGTACTTAAGTCTTACCTTACAAGACCATGACTTTGATGAAGTGATACTTCATCTTAATGTGTTTCAACCAAACATGAAGCATCAGATTTTCGGAAAGCTTGACTATAACACCTAATAATTATAGGATCAATTCTTTCACCCTAGTAGGTAGCTTCCCAGGCTACATTAATCCTTAGTAGGTAGTATTATCTGCAATACACTTTTCTTATGTAGTACACTCTGATATACACCTTGCTTATGTAGTACTATCTGCAATACACTTAGCTTTTGTAGTACTAGCCATAATATACATAGCTAATCCTGATCTATATAATAGGTCTATCTTGTACCAATTACAATAAAGAACATATTCTAATGTACCTCAAAGGTACTATAACATGTGCTCTAAGCATAAGATACAACAGTATGCTAAGTACCTTAAGTGACCAACCAACTACTTATCCATGGTAGCAGCATTTGGATCTGATCCAGAATGTAGTTTCCCTAAGCTATAAACTATGTATTTACAATCCATTGTGTTAAACTTTTATAACACATAAAAAAGTGTAATTTTCTTTACAGTGTTAAATAAATAAATAAAACTTACCTATGTCAATCTTCAATATTTAATTATTAGAATCTTCTACTATCTGAAGAAGTTCTTTGTGAGTGTCCGGTACCCCAATTTCAATAACATTTTATGTTTAAGAAGACATTATATTTTATTTTTATTGTAAAGTTTGAGACTATTGACCATGTGGTGTCAAGGATGATTGTAATTAATTATGCTGAATATTTTGTTATTTAATAAATAAAAGATGAGACAAATAGCCTAAGGAGGCTGTTGAATGAGTGTCCACTGACCCACTAGGAGGAATATACTGGGGTGAGAGCAAACTGACACATGGCAACATCCTCAACCACTTCTAGCTATTGCAGGAGGCAACTTCCCTGATTTTGTGGTCATGTTCCCCAAGAAAGTGGAACAAAGCAGGTGGCTCATTAATTGAAAAACTGACCAAAAGACCTAGGCATGCATATATCTATCCATCGAATTCAGCAAGAGGTTGTTCAATCATCACCTTGTGAAATTTCTAGAGTTTAGAAAGGTGCACAAGAGATTCAATGAGGGGAAAAGCAGAAGTGATTGAGTGATTAAGACTGTATTTAGAACTAGTGCAGCTTGTTAGTTGACTTCTTACTGCTCAGAACAGAAGTATTTTTGTTAAGTACTTATGTGGAGTTGCAAGGGTATTTAATCCCATTTCTACACACATTTCTTTCATCCTGGTGGATCAGTGGGCAGGTTCGGGGGTCCTAAGACAAGCGATTAAGCTATCTTCAGGAAAAGGTTGGGTGGAACGGGCTCCTTTGGTTGTTTGTCTCCTCTACAAGTTATCGTGCTCCGTTGTGTTATCTTATTTATCTTATGCAAGTAAGGTACTAAAATGAAAGTATTCATGTTTAGTTTTACTATTATTTCTTAGATACTTGCAGTTGCAAATAGATTGTTTAAGTCTGCATTTTATTCAGGAAATTACCTGTATTTGTTTAACATAATAAATGAACTTAGACATAGAAATGGTGTAATGATGAATAAAAATTCCTTTCTGTATTTTTCCACTCATCATGAGATGAAGTACTCTAGTATAGAAGGTTTGTTTAGAGAAAAATATGGATGATTATACATGAATAAGATGATTTGAATATGCTCTAACATTAGAACCCTTTACTGATTATTTTAGCTAGTTTCCTAATAATCCTTTTGTTTCTAGAACTCTTTCATTTATATAACAACCTCTAGGAATGTTACAAAAGGACTATAACTGTAAGCTTAGGTCACACAGATAATAATATGTTGGAAGTATAATAAACACTAAATGTAATGTAATTATTTACACTTAGTAAATAAACAAACCAAGCATAATTTTAACACTGTAAAACCTAAATTTATAACAATGTTACTCTTTTTACACTATGGTAAATAATACTCTCGTAAACCTCAATCTGTATCTATTAAACATCCAGCATGACAAGTTCTTAAGGTACAGATAAAGGCTTAAATAGTTAAAGATTGTAATACTTATTATAAGTAAATAAAATAAGTATTTAGAAAAAAACCTAGCTATAACAAGCACTATAACTTTGATAATACTATTAATATTTGCAAATTATTCTTCTAGAAACCCTACTCTTATACGTGAACTTTCTTGTTAAATTTCAGAATCTAGTTAAGAATAAAAGACGATTCCACAACTAGTAAATAATTTCAAACAAGACCATTGTAAACTTCCATTAAGGAACAAAACATGCTTTTAAATGTCTGTTCATCAACTGAATAAGCCAAAGATTTAACTTCCAACCCTTCCAATTTTAAAAGGAAGACTTTTACTTTTTTCTAACTCTTATTATTACCAAAATTCAAATAATAACCTAATATCAAAGCTTCCTTTTTGAAAAAAAACCAGAGGTTAAACATATGCAGTACTGCTTTTCCTAATAGTATTACAATAACCGAAAGCATCACATGGCCTTTTTATTTTCGCATTTATAGTCTAACTATAATTTCCAAACTATTGGATAAAATACAAAACCCTAGGATAATCACAGTTTTATAAAATAAATTACAAATAGAAAACATTAAAGACTCTCTACCAAACTTATTACCCTACAAATTCGAATTACTAAAGAAGGAACAAACTACTAATCAGATATTTATACTAGAGTCGTAGCTATGTTTCTTTTTAGCAAACAAAATATTTATAAACAGAGTTCCATTTTAATCCAAACAGTCATCACACAATTTTTTTTAACTCTTCAAAACCAAAACGCAAAAACTTATTTGCATCCACGAAAGAGCCATAATGGCCGAGTTGTTTAGGTCGAGGCTTCCAAAACAAGTAATTACAGTAATATTTTACCATATCATCATATACATGATCCATAGCTCTTTTGCAAAAACCTCAAGGGTTATAAACAACAATGGCCATACAGCCTCCTCCTCCATCCTTAACCAAATTAAAAACTATCATCTAATACAATAAAATGAACACCATGGTAAGCAGTCGTAAGCACCATCGACATCACTGCAAACTCAACAATGAAGGGCACCCTAGGGATAGAACTGAGGCTTACCAAGCCTATGGAGCTCACACCCTTCAACTTCTGAGCAAACGCCTTCATTTTCGACTATACATTGACGAGTTCATCACCTACATCTAGCATACGCATTGAACCATTAGTATTTGGCCTCATGCTGATAGATAATTAAAAGAAATGAAAGTTGCTGGAAGGTTTTGAACATCTTACCAATATAATCTTTTAGCTCAAGGTTGTGGTATAGAACCAGATCTTTGGTCCTGATAACACCTCAACAAACAAAGAAACTTCTCTGTAAACGTTGAGCTCAAGAAAGTGATAATGGCAAAGAGTCCAACAGAAAACCTGCCAAACGCCAGAATTATACAAGAAGAGACCACTACTTAACGACGAGCTCAAAGGAAGTAGTTGTAGTAAAGAACCAAAACTCCAGATCTATTAGGGTTATGAACTTTTTCAAAGTGACAGGTGCTGCAGAGACCGAGAAGGCCGAGGGCCTGTCGACTCTTTTCTCCAACTAACAAACTGCTATGAAAATGAAGAAAGCGTGTTTAGGGCTAAGCATGTAAACCCTAGGGTTTAATGCCCAAAACCTTCGACTAGTGAGGAACCACCACGTGGAGTCCACTAACCACAAAATTATTTATGCATTGATACAGTTTTGGAACTAGCACTTAATCCTGCATTAATTTGTAAACACAATACTATTAACTTGTAAAAAAAATTAACAAATCATAATACAATGGAGCTACGAGCTAGGTAAGAGTTTCTTTATACGTGATAAAGTTAATATTATTAATTCTATGCAATGGCTAGATGCATAGCATAAGTGTAAGTGATATACTTCATCCGTATAGGTTTAGGTTGGTTTGTTATTTTAGTTAGCCTCTAGTGCAAAAATCAATAATGATAATTTCGATGCTAAGGTAAGTTCTAGGTTAGTGTAACAAAATGCATAGTTATAAAGCATGGTAAATGTATTTAGCCTCATAATACAGTTTTCAATTAAAAATATGCTGAAAGAATATACGCCCCAACTTATATGTTAAAACAAATAATGATCGCTACTAACTTCATTTTGCTACTAAAGTAGAGTAAACTTTGTTGTAAACCTAGGAATGCTTACACTTCGATATTCTAGACTTTTAATAGAGTTACGAATCCTTCCTAACTTACTTATTCAGTCTTCCGAACTTTAATTTTTTACCTCATAACCTGGAAGTAAAATTTTTACCTGTAAAGACTTGTACAAGCATCGAATCGGCATTAGCTTTGAGAAAGCTAAGTAAGCCTTGGGCTAACCTCAAGCCCCCTTCAATAAGAAAAGAAAACAACAATTAGAATCACACACCTTATTACAAACAAACCAATGATTTGATTTCAATAACTTGAAACTCTTTAACCTTTGACAAACTTTTACTCTAAGACTGAAAATCATTATAGTTTGATTATGGGTAGTCGTATGTGACTTGCTAGTAAGTGAATATAATTCTGTAGTTTTTAATTGCATTTAACAAAAGAGAAATCAACTCCTAGGTTTCTCTTAATGAACTGTCTTGTAATATATCTATTAATTAAACTAAAATTAGTTATTAAACTAGCATTTTAGACTATGACTTAACATTCAATGCCATATAGAAAATTTTTAATTTTTTGTGAATTTTTGGGGTGTAACATATGGTATCAGAACACATGTTCAGACACTAGGCCTAAAGTGGCTCAGCCACACATAGACAAAAAGTAAGAAGAAAGTATAAATACTGATTTATGATTTTAATGTTGTTGTACATAATATTTTCTAAATTAGATTTGCAGGTATGGGAGGACTTGAAGAGTATGTTGAAGAGAGGTCCTCATTAAATGAACAAAATAACTTTGGAAGAGAACCTATTAAGGAAGATATAACTAACAATTCATTTGAATCACTATTAAGGATTTTAAAAACTGAAATGGAGACTGTTAAAAAAGAAAATGAGAGAATCCTAAGAGCTCAGGAGGAGTTGAATCAAATTCTGCTGCAAAAGTTTCATAACAAAGAAAAGGATAAACAGGTAGAATCTGAGACTGCGTCCTATCAACATAAGAGTAAAAGATCAAAACATTCTAAAATTGAAAGCAATTCTTCTTCTAAAATTAATGGTAACTCGTACAGAAAGAAACACCAGTATTCAAGTGACAGTAGCGAGAGTAATTATAACTCTAGAAAGAAGAAGTACACGCCCTATGAAGATATTTCTGGAGAGTTCAAAAAGATTAAACCACCAACTTTTAATGGTGAAACAAAAAAAGGAGAAGAAGCCAAAGCATGGATGTTCGAAATGAAAAAGTATTTTCAGATGTATAACTATTCTAATCAGATAAAAGTAAGAATGGAAATTTATAACTTAAATGGAAAAGCCAACATTTGGTGGCAGGACATAAAACGAGTTAAAGGCATAAAAGAGAAGAATATAAACTGGAGCACTTTTAAAAAGTATTATAAAAATAAATTTTTGTCGGAGCAATATTACGAATAACGAACTAAAGAATTCTATGATCTAAGGTTGGGAACCATGAGTATGAAAGAGTTAAATAGTAAATTTTTAAGCTTACTGCATTATGTACCTTATATTGTTGATGAAAAACCTAAGGTACAACTGTTTCTGAGTTGTTTACCTTTTCATATTAAGGACAAAATTGAGTATGATAATCCCAAGACTCTTGAAGAGGCCATGCGAAAAGCAAATTTCTACTATGAGCAGAACCGCAAAAGGGAGAACATGCCAAACTAGAAAACAAAAAGGTCTAATAATTTTGAGCAAAGAAAGAAAAGTTTCACGCCTAATCGGAACTTTGGGCATAATAACTCACACAAATTTCCTAACAAAAAATTTCAAGGAAATAATTAAAAAAGTAACTCACAGCAAAACCCTACTGTCACAATAAATAAAGAATTTACAAATAATCACAGTAACTATGTTAAAATTAACGAATGTAAGGAGCAGGTAAAATGTTGTGAATGCCAGGAACCTCACTATGCATCAGTCTGTCCCAACAGAAACAAGACCATCAACAAAATTCATGTGGTGCAGGAAGAAACGACGGTTGGTGATTTAGCAAGAGGGATGCCCATAATCAATGCAGCATTGGAAAACAGATAGGCTGAATATCAGAATTCCATGGTGGAAGTAGAAGATATGCTGAACCATAAACCCATTTATATTTTAATTGACCCAGGGGCTAGCATGAGTTATGTCTCTCCTAGTTTAGTAGAGAAAAGTAAACTACCAGTAGAGAAATTTGCAAAGTCATGGCTGGTTCAATTAGCTACAAGAGCAAAAAGAAGAGTAATTGATTTTGTGAAAGACTGTACATTATTTATGAATCAGTTTGAAACTTCTGTAAAGTTGAATGTACTTCCATTACCCTCATATGATGTATTAATTGGAATGGATTGGTTAGAACAACATCAAGTAGTGTTAAATTTTTTTGTTAAAACTTTTACATGTTTAAATAACGGAGGTGAAATGGTCACAGTACAAGGAATCCCTAGGAAAACAACAATCTGACAGATTTCTGCCTTACAATTGAAAAGGGTCATTCGAAAAGGATGTAAAGCTTTTGCTGTAACTATAACTAATGAAGAACACATTAATAAAGAAGACAAACTAAAATTAGAAGATATACCAATCCTGAGAGGATATTTAGATGTGTTTCTAGAGGAAATTTCAGGATTGCCTCCGAAAAGAGAGTTGGATTTCACTATTGAGCTAGTACCTGGTGCGATGCCTAACTCAAAAGCTCCTTACCGGATGAACATCCGAGAGCTTAATGAACTAAAATCGCAATTAAAAGAACTGATAGATAAGAAGTATATAATACCAAGCGTGTCTCCTTGGGGAGCACCAATCATCTTTGTTAAAAACAAGGATAGCACTATGCGCTTATACATTGACTACCATCAGCTTAATAAGATGACAATTAAAAATAGATACTCGTTTCCCCGCATAGATGATCGGTTCGATCAGCTACGCATAGCAACAATATTTACAAAAATTGACTTAAGATCCGGTTATCATCAAGTCCGGATTAAAGATGAGGATATTTTCAAGACGACTTTAGGACCTGGTATGGTCATTATGAGTTTGTTGTCATACCATTTGGGTTAACTAATGCCCCGGCAGCCTTCATGTGTTTAATGAACAATGTATTACATAAATATCTAGATAAGTTTGTAGTAGTTTTCATTAATAATATTTTAATCTATTCTAAGACTAAAGAAGAGCATGAAGAACATTTAAAAATCATTTTGCAAGTGTTAAGGGAACATCAACTTTATGTCAAGTTCAGTAAATGCAACTTCTTTAAAGATGAAATACAATACTTGGGTCACGTAATAACTAAAGATGGGATCTCGATTGATCCAGATAAGATAAAAGCAGTTAACGATTGGCTGGTCCCAAAGGATGTGACTAATGTACGGTCATTCATGGGAATCATCGGGTACTATCAAAGATTCATTGAGGGATTTTCAAGGATCGCAAATCCCATAACTTCTCTACAGAAGAAAGGAAATAAGTTTGTATGGAATAAAAAATGTGAAGAGAATTTTAAGAAATTAAAGGGATTTTTAACTACTGCACCGATTCTAAGAATCGTGGATCCTAACAAGGACTTTGTTGTATGCACCGATGCATGCAATAATGGCCTTGGTGGGGTCTTAACTCAAGAAGGACACGTAATAGCGTACGAGTCTAGGAAACTTAAAATTCACAAGAAAAATTACGCTACTTACGATCTAGAATTGGCTATCGTGATACATGCATTAAAGATGTGGCGCCATCACTTGATCGGGAGAAAATTTATTTTAATCACATATAATAAAGGTTTAAAGTATCTGTTGGATCAACCGAATTTAAACGAAAGGCAAGCTAGGTGGCTAACTTTCCTTAGCGAATATGATTTTAAGATCCAACATATTAAGGGGAAAGAAAATAACGTAGCTAATGCTTTGAGTAGAAATGTAAAATTAAATTTTATGGCAGCAATCAGTACTTACAAAACAGATTTAGAAGATTAGCTCAAAGAAGGAGTAAAATTGGATGAAAATTATCGAAAATTGCAAGCTAAAGTGGCGGAAAATGTAACTAAAAATTTAAGTACAGGTTACAGTCTAAATGAAAAGGGGTTAATACTTTATAAAAACAGATTGTATGTACCTAACGTACCTAAAGTTAAGTTGCTAATCTTAAATGAAATACACAAAACTCCCTATTATGGACACCCTTGTTATCAAAAGATAATAACTATGTTACAGAAAGATTACTTTTGGCCGAATATGAAGAATGAGTTAGCAGAATATATTGCTATAAGTTTTGAATGTCAATAGGTTAAGACTAGACATCAGCATCCAGCCGATTTATTACAGCCATTACCAATTCCTAGTTAGAAATGGGAAATAATCATCATTGATTTCATTACAGGTTTACCTAGAAATCAGAACCAAAATGATTCTATAATGGTAGTTGTTGACAAACTCAGTAAGGCAACCAATTTTTTACCAGTAAAAACCACTCATAAGGCTGCTAATATTGCTGAAATATTTATGAAACAAATTTTTTCGTTTACATGGAATTCCAAAAGTTATAATTTCGGACAAGGACCCTAAATTCACGAGAAACTTCTGGAAATCTTTATTTAAAGGTTTAAATAATATTTTAAATTTCAGTACATCTTTTCATCCACAGAAGGATGGACTAACTAAAAGGGTAAATCAGATCTTGGAAGATATGTTAAGGATGTACGTTAGAGAACAACCACGTAAATGGGAGGACTACTTACACTTGGTTGAGTTTGCATACAACAAACATCACCAGGCTTCATCAAAATTCAGCCCATTTGAAATTTTGTTTGGTAGAAAATGCAATACTCCCATCTCATGGAGTAACCCCGTCGACAGGTTAATACTAGGACATGAGTTATTAAAGGAAATGGAATACCGTGAAGTAGGTACAATGTAATTTGAAGGTTGCACAAGACAGACAGAAGAGTCAAGCGGATCTTAAATGAACTCGGAAAGAGTTCCAGTTGGGCAAACATGTTTTCATTAAGGTAAAACCTAAAAAGAGTTCCTTAAAATTAGGGAGTTGTGCTAAGCTAGCACCCAGGTACCGTGGGCCTTTTGAAATATTGTCCAAAGTTGGATCGGTGCCCTACCAATTGGCCTTACCACCGAATCTTAAAGTTCATAATTTTTTTCATATTTTTGTTTTAAAAAGATATGTACATGATGTTATTCATGTTATAAATTGGAATGATGTGCAGGTAGAACCCGAAGAATATTTTTTGGTGGAACAAGATTGTATCCTCGACAAGAGGGAGATATTGCTTCAGAATCGTACCATTGGGCAGGTGAAGGTGCAATGGAAGCACCTTAGTCTAGAAGAAGCAACCTGGGAATTGGAGAGTCATATGTGGGCAACATATCCAATTCTATTCCATGGCAGCTCTGAGGATGATGAATAAAGCAACATCGAGGACGATGTTGGACTTATGGGGGGGTGTATGTCACGTACCCAAATTTCAATAACATTTTATGTTTAAGAAGACATTATATTTTATTTTTATTGTAAATTTTGAGACTATTGACCATATGGGGTCAATGATGATTGCAATTGATTATGTTGAATATTCTATTATTTAATAAATAAAAGATGAGACAAATAGCCTAAGGAGGTTGTTGAATGAGTGTCCAATGGCCCACTATGAGGAATAGACTGGGATGAGAGCAAACTGACACATGGCAGCATCCTCAACCACTTATAGCGGTTGCAGGAGGCAACTTCCTTAATTTTGTGGTCATGTTCCCCAAGAAAGTGGAATAGAGCAGGTGGCTCATTAATTGAAAAACTGACCAAAAGACCTAGGCGTGCATATATCTATCCATCGAATTCAGGAGGAGGCCTTTCAATCATTACCTTGTGAAATTTCTAGATTTGAGAAAGGTGCACAAGAGATTCAATGAGGGGAAAAGCAAAAGTGATTGAGTGATTAAGACTATGTTTAGAACTAGTTCAGCTTGTTAGTTGAGTTCTTACTGTTGAGAATAGAAGTACTACTGTTAAGTACTTATATGGAGTTGCAGGGGTATTTAATCTCATTTCTACACATAGTGCTTTCATCCTAGTGGATCAGTGGGCAGGCTTGAGGGTCCTAAGACAAGCAGTTGAGCTATCTTCAGGAAAAGGTTGGGTGGAACGGGCTCCTTGGGATTTTTGTCTCCTCTACAAGTTATCAGGATCCGTTGTGTTATCTTGTTTATCTTATGCAAGTAAGGTATTGAAATGAAAGTAGTCATGTTTAGTTTTACTATTATTTCTTAGATACTTGCAGCTTGAAATAGACTGTTTAAGTCTACATTTTATTCAAGAAATTACCTTTATTTGTTTAACATAATAAATGAACTTAGACATAGAAATGGTGTAATGATGAATAAAAATTCCTTTCTGTATTTTTCCACTCATCGTGAGATGAAGAACTCTAGTACATAAGGTTTGTTTAGAGGAAAATAGGGATGATTATACATGAATATGATGATTTGAATATGCTCTAACATTAGAAGCCTTTACTGATTATTTTAGCCAGTTTCCTAGTAATCCTTTTGTTTCTAGAACTCTTTCATTTATATAAAAACCTCTAGGAATATTACAGAAGGACTATCACTGTTAGCTTAGGTCACACAAATAATAATCTGTTGGAAGTATAAGAAATTTAATAAATACTAAATGCAATGTAATTATTTACACTTAGTAAATAAACAAACCAAGCATAATTTTAACACTGTAAAACCTAAATTTATAACAATGTTACTCTTTTTACACTATGGTAAATAATACTCTGGTAACCTCAATCTGTATCTGTTAAACATCCAGCATGACAAGTTCTTAAGGTATGGATAAAGTCTGAAATAGTTAAAGATTGTAATACTTATTATAAGTAAATAAAATAAGTATTTAGAAAAAAAACCTAGCTGTAACAAGCATTATAACTCTGATAATACTATTAGTATTTGCAAATTATTCTTCTAGAAACCCAACTCTTATACCTTAACTTTCTTGTTAAATTTCAAAATCTAGATAAGAATAAAAGACGATTCCACAGCTAGTAAATAATTTAAAACAAGACAAGTGTAAACTTCAATTAAGGAACAAAACATGCTTTTAAATCTTTGTTCATCAGCTGAATAAGCCAAAGATTTAACTTCCATCGCTTCCATTTTTAAAAGGAAGACTTTTACTTTTTCTAACTGTTATTTTTACCAAAATCAAATAATAACCTAATATCAAAACTACCTTTTTAAAACAAAACCAGAGGTTAATCATATACAGTACCGCTTTTCCCAATGGTATTACAATAACCAAAAGCATCACATGGCCTTTTTATTTTCGCATTTATAGTCTAACTATAATTTCCAAACTATTCGATAAAATACAAAACCCTAGGATAATCATAGTGCTATAAAATAAATTACAAACATAAAACATTAAAGACTATCTACCAAACTTATTACCTTGCATATTTGAATTACTAAAGAAGGAACAAACTGCTAATCAGAGATTTATACTAGAGTCGTAGCTCTGTTTCTTTTTAGCAAACAAAATATTTATAAACAGAGTTCCATTTTAATCCAAACAATCATCACACAATTTTTTTTTAACTCTTCAAAACCAAAATACAATAACTTATTCGCATCCACGAAAGAACCATAATGGCTGAGTTGTTTAGGCTGAGGCTTCCAAAACAAGTAATTACAGTAATATTTTACCCTATCATCATATACATGAGACGTAGATCTTTTGCAAAAACCTCAAGGGTTATAAACAACAATGGCCATACAGCCTCCTCCTCCATCCTTAACCAAATTAAAAACTATCATCTAATACAATAAAATGAACACCATGGTAAGCAGCCGTAAGCACCATCTACATCACTGCAAACTCAACAACGAAGGGCACCCCAGGGATAGAACCGAGGCTTACCAAGCCTATGGAGCTCATACCCTTCAACTTCTGAGCAAACACCTTCATTTTCGACTATACATTGACGAGTTCATCACCTACATCCAGCATATGCGTTGAACCGTTAGAATTTGGCCTCGTGTTGACAGATAATTAAAAGAAATTAAACTTGTTGGAAGGTTTCGAATAGCTTACCAGTATAATCTTTTATCTCAAGGTCTTGGTATAGAACCATATCTTTGGTCCTGATAACACTTCGGCAAACAAAGAAACCTCTATCTAAACATTGAGCTCAAGAAAGTGATAATGGCGAAGAGTCCAACAAAAAACCTGCCAAACGCCACAGTATTACAAGAAGAGGCCACTACTTAACGACGCGCTCAAAGGAAGCGGTTGTAGTAAAGAACCAAAACTCCAGATCTATTAGGGTTACGAACTTTTTCAAAGTGACAAGTGCTACAGAGACCGAGAAGGCTGAGAGCCTGTCGGCACTTTCCTCCAACCAACAAATTGGTGTGAAAATGAAGAAAACGCTTTTAAGGACAAGCATGTAAACCCTAGGGTTTAATGCCCAAAACCTCCGATTAGTGAGAAACCACCACGTGGAGTCAACTAACCACGAAATTCTTTATGCGTTGATATAGTTTTGGAACTAGCACTTAATCCTGCATTAATTTGTAAACACAATACTATTAACTTGTAAAAAGATTTTAAAAAATCATAATACAATGGAGCTACGAGATAGGTTAGAGTTTGTTTATACGTGATAAAGTTTATAGTATTAATTCTATGCAATGGTTAGATGCATAGGATAAGTGTAAGTGATATACTTCATCCATGCAGGTTTATGTTGGTTTGTTATTTTAGTTAGCCTCTAGTGCAAAAATCAATAATGATAATTTCGATGCTAAGGTAAGTTCTAGGTTAGTGTAACAAAATGCATAGTTATAAAGCATGGTAAATGTATTTAGCCTCATAATATTGTTTTCAATTAAAAACATGCTGAAAGAATATATGCCCCAACTTATATGTTAAAACAAATAATGATTGCTACTAACTTCATTTTGCTACTAAAGTAGAGTAATTTTTTTTGTAAACCTAGGAATGCTTACACTTCGATATTCTATACTTTTAATAGAATTATGAATCCTTCTAAACTTACTTATTCAGTCTTCCAAACTTTAAGTTTTTACCTTGTAACCTGGAAGTAAAATTTTTACCTGTAAAGACCTGTACAAGCATCGAATCTGCGTTAGCTTTGAGAAAGCTAAGTAAGCCTTGGGCTAACCTCAAGCCCCCTTCAATAAGAAAAGAAAAAAACCATTAGAATCAAACACATTATTACAAACAAACCAATGATCTGATTTCAATAACTTGAAACTCTTTAACCTTTGACAAACTTTTAGTTTAAGACTGAAAATCATTATAGTTTTATTATGGGTAGTCGTATGTGACTTGCTAGTAAGTGAGTATAATTTTGTAGTTTTTAGTTACAATTAACAAAAGAGAAATTAACTCCTAGGTTTCTCTTAATGACCTATCTTGTAATCTATCTATTTATTAAACTAAAATTAGTTACTAAAGTAGCATTTTAGACTATGACTTAACATTAAATGTCATACAAAAAAAAATTAAATTTTTGTGAATTTTTGGGGTGTTACAATGAGCTTTCCATTATTTATGATATTCTCCAAGACCTGGTCACTTTTACACCGATTTTATATATGCCACTAGCCAATTATGCGGCTATCTAACCTCTCCAAGAGGTTTGACTACTCCCCAACAGTCCAGACTATAACTCTTCTTGATTATTTGATAGTCTCTAAGACTTTTGACTATGTCTCTGTTCATCTGGATTCTCTCCGCAAGATATATTGCAACCTGAGGATGTTTGAGTCATGTACCATGACTAACTGATGGGGACTTTATCTACTACTACCTATGGAGATACATCAATACTCCCTCTTCAACTAGAGTAGTCTTTCTATACTACATCAAGCTTGTCCTAGACATATGAATTAGAAAGAATGCTATAAATTCTTCTCACCTGTGGACATGTACTGGAGTTGTACTGTTGCTTTCTGCACCATGTCTTGGATATAACTGACTAGGAACCTCTTAAAGATTTTACTACTTTACAACATGCTCTATATAGAACAACATCTTTGATGTGATATTTCTCGATCACTGTACTAGTCAGAATCAATACCTCCTTGAGACATGTCTAAATCCACATTTAGTCATACCAAGTAGGTACTACAACACATGCTTTGTTGTACATGACTATGTATTGATTTCAAAGCATACATTTGATGCTGGTGCTAACTAGGTATATCTAGGATCTTCTCAACATCTCGTAAGATCCTTCAAATCTGAATAGGAACCAGATTTATCTTAATGTGTGTGGTCATGGACTTATAGTCCATTGTCCTGAATCCTTTCAAGAACTCTAATGAACATTTTCCTCAATAGAGGAAAATCTTATCTAGTGACTGCTACACTTCTAAACTTAAGAATCATCCAAGATTCTTACATATAGGTTCCTTGTGAATATGAGAACCATGCAGGTCTCTCTATATCAGGACGTTAATTAACTAGCTCCATTGGTCTTTCTAGAGCTAAAAAATCTAGCTTCTCTCTCTCAACATTTGAATGTGAGAATCATAAACTGAGTCCTTCATCTTGGAGACTTGTGCACCACTATACATACATGAATGTAACTAGGAAAAACTAAAAATACCTATAGGAGTCTTCTTTAGGGATTCCTTCTAGAAAAAATATTGTCGAAGGTTTCTTCACATAAAAACATTGGGTCCTCTTGGTCTACTCCTAGAAACTTCCCACTTCATAGCATCTTGCTTTCTTTTAGGATTTTCCATTGGAATTAATGCATGTTATTCTCCGCTTGTAGGCCATAGCATATCTCCTTTCCCTACAAGCCAAATTTTGTAGAGTTATCAGGAACCTTGCATAATCCAGTCATTTCAATGCAATGACAAATATCTCATATAGACATGCACACATTTTAACCACTGTTTAAGTATAACCATATCTCATGAAATTTAATCACATGAAAACTGTAATATTTTTTCAATGATTTATACGGTTATGTACATATATTAACCAATGTGTTTATCATAACCCCATTCATATATCATTAAGTTTTTATGCAACCCCATATTTATATGAAAATTTTAGCCTTATATTCATAAATATTTTTGCAACCCTATATATCACATGAAAATTGCATCATTATATCAATCGTGTATTCATATCTCATGAGAGACATTAATGTAGCCATTATATCTTTAATCATAACATGTGCTTCGTGAGATATACTATTTGCCAATAAAATAAAGACAACAATATATATGCTCAACATGTTTATACCATAACATAATTCCTAACCCTAAGAATACAGATCTCTAAACAACTGTAATGAAATACATTCGAAACCCTTTAGATATGATTTATAAAAACATATAACATCAAAATACAAAAACTTATCTTTTATTGTTTTGTGTAGGTTCCCTCTTGATCTATGCATCCTTGCAGAGATTACTAGAGGCCTTCTTTATTTTTTGCAACCCAAAACAGTTGTACAAAATTACTCTTATGCAATAGGTAGTGAATCTATGCATGGGAATAAAGATCACATGCCCACCAAAGCAAATGCTTTCTTACACTGAGGCAAATACTTCTTCTTATGATCATCATATTCTTCTTCAAATGAGTTCTCCTAAGGAGCTTCATCTTATTTAGCTAAAGAAGCTTGAACCTGATCTTCACACTTTTTCTTTGCTTTGCACTCCCTTGCATAATGACCCTTTTTAAACACTTGTAGCATCAAACCTTCGATATGTCAAAATATTCATTGAACTCCTTTTTATTCAAATGGAAGATCTTATTTGGAGCAAAAGGTATCCTCCCTTTCTTCATTATTGTCACAAGGGAAATATTTCCTTCATTGAACTCCTTCTTCTTCTTTAGGTTCCACAACTTGTTCTTCAAAGCCCTCTTTTGACTCGGGGCCTTCTTTTCATAAATATTGGTGATTGTATCAAAACACTCCTTTGTGATCTTCAATGGAATGATCACAGACATGAGATTGTCCTTAACTGAATCATAGATTATCTGCTTGGATTTTGCTTGATTCTTCTTTAAGTTGACTCGCCCTTCATTGGTGGTAGGATCCTCTACCACAATGGATATGTAGCCATCTAGGTCATGCTCCTCAAGAATGTTAAATACTCTCACCTTCCATGTGTAGGAGTTGGAAGTTCCCTTGAGATGGTATTCTGGACGGATGGAGATCGATGCCATGGATTCAAAACTTTTCTCAATCCTTAAAATATACATAGGCTTCTAGTTGCTAACACAAACTCGGTTCCTTCGCGCCCTAATCTCTCATACCGTGTTAATGTTTTGAGCAATAATGAATATATTTAAACTTTTGAAATTTTAACAATAAATTTTTGAATACTTGAAACACTAAATCAAATCATCCACATGAGAAAATATATACCTTCAAAAAACCCTCTTAATACAGAGGATGAAAAACCCAAGAATTCTTTATGAGTATATTAGACAAATTTATAGAGAATGGTTTACAACATAATAGTAGATTGCCCGATAAGAGAGAACACAGAGAAATAGAGAATAGAGATCCACAACAGCAACTGTAATGAACTTTCCATGTGCCTAGTGCATTAGTAACGAGCCAAATACACTTCCATGCAAACCCTAGGGAATGGTTGCATGTCAATTATGCACCCATGCATTACAATTTCGAATTACCTTCTAGGAATAATCAATCCATGCATTGAAATCTTCATCATGCATGACTAATGAGCCATACCTTCAATCATGGACACTAATTGATAGTTAATTGATATCATAGTGAACTCAATCTCTAACTGAATATCGATCACTTAGTTAACAAGATAAACTTAAGTGTCATAGTGCTTCAACTCAAGTGTCGTCCATGCAAAATACAAATATTTACTATTATTAGCTTTGCATGGACTACTATAAGTTTCTTAATTACTCGATTGAATGCATACATTAATATTTCAATTTATGCTTTAACTGAGGCATTGATTGAGGCATTCGTATTTAAATAAAGTGCTTGAATTCATTCAGTATTTTGCATGGGCAATTCAAAATCTCTTTTCTCACTATCTCTTTACTGCTTATCTATTTATCTTTGTTGCATGGTGTATGTGTTAACATTAATTCATCATATCATAATATACTCGTAATAGTTAGCACATGTTATGATCATATTATATCACTCTCAGACTGTATAGTCATGTGGTAAATTAGTTCACTCTAGAGGTGATCAGTCTCTAGAGGGGACTTAATAGCTTTATCCATCTCGAATGACCATGGTTAGTAATGTCACATAACATTTTGTGCTTCAACATGCAAAGCATTTCACCTCTATAACTGGAGTCCCACCTCTATGAGTATCCACTCTCTAGATGACCCGTGGGATTCATTTGACTTGATATCAACTACAAGTCTGACTTGATATAAACCACAAGTCCATAGTCTTGATATAAACCAAAAGAGTTTACAATACAACATCACCACCTCAATCATATGAGGATATGTAGGATTGATACAAACCACAAGTCCAGAGAATGACTACTGATGTTGTATATTTAAAACTAGTAGATATAGCAGAGTTAAGGACAAGCGCCATCTAAAATGAGAGAGAAAAAGAAGAAAATACTAGAAATGAAGGATGCACCCTACACTCTAATCAGCTGATATTTATATAAATTGGGACCATATGATGTACTCTATTGGTGTGTTCTCGATCGTGAAATACAATCAATCATAGAAGAAGCACACTCTGGATTAGCAAGAGGACACTGCCAGTTTGATAAAACTACAAGGAAAACCTTACAATTAGGATTGTGGTGGTCGCCCGTAGATAAAGACTGTAAAACATATGTGAACAAGTGTGACATATGCTAACGCATGGGCCAACCACTAAAATTACACGAAATTACACTCATATTTGTAAAATCCCAATCTCACATTCGAAATATGGGCAAAAGACTTTATTTTCCCATTTCCAATTCCGAGTCAGAGGACAGGTGCCCGGTACATTATTACTGCAGTCAATTACATAACTAAATGGGCAGAAGTTGAACCAACCGAATCATGTTTAAGTGAGGTTGCAACAAGATTTATCTATGAAAATATCATCACAAGATTTGGTTTCCCTCTTACTCTTATCAGCAATAGGGAAACATTTTTTATCAACAAAATAGTTGGCGTGCTACTAAAAGAATTTATGATCAACCATCATAAGAGCTCATCATATCACCCCTAGTAGAATGGAGAATTTAAGTTGTTTAATAAGGCATTGGTAAAAGGATTGACAAAAATATGCAGTATTAATAGGGATGAATGGGATGACAAGATATCAACCATAATGTGGGCCTACCTAACAACTTACAAAAGATCGACAAGTCAAATGTTGTTTAAGTTAATGTATGGAGAAGAAACTATTGTTCCATTGCACTTTAAACAACATGCCCCGTCAATCTCAAAAGTACTACATCTAGATATTGTAAAATCTATCAATGACAGAATATTCGACTTAATAAAATTGGAAGAACAATGCACACTTGCAATACACCGTTAAGAAGTGCATAAGCAACAACAAAAAGCTTCGCATGACAAAAATATTCGATGCAAAGATATATCCGTTAGTGACCTAGTCCTTTTATACAACAGTCAAATAAAAGGAAATCCCAAAATATGGAGATGGGGTAGTTAGGACTCTATGTCATGGAAGAGTTAAACAATAACGACTTTGTGAGACTAAAAAACATGCAGGGTAATGTCTTCAAAAATGTCATGAATGGAGCACGACTATAATGTTATCGACTCTAGAAAAGGCACAATGTTGGTTAATGACTGTATCACCACTAGTTGAATGTCATGTCCCAAGTTTGTTAGAGTTAAGAAAAAATAAATCAAATTAGTTATAATTAAGAAGCAATTACATAACTAACCTAGAAAAGTATAAAAGTACTAAGACATGGAATTCCTTGGCAGAGTCGACACAAGGCACAAAATATGGGCGCTAACTAGGCATAAGAGATAGAGTGTGGAAATGGAAGAAGTTGTCAATATCATCAAAGTCGATTTGCATATAGTGACTCAGAAGCACGAACAATAACATTGAAACGATCAACCAAGATTTCTCTTAGACGTTCAAGAAAGGGCGATAAGAGACATAGATCGAAGCACCAACGGGAATTTCAAGTGTTGCAGTTGACCATGGTGACTAATGTGAGGAAAAAATATTCCCGTATAATTTCCCCCAAGTGTGCGAAGAAGTTGTATCCCACAAGAATTGCATTTAATGCACTCACCTACTCTCCTCGAACGCTGCAACTCGTTGTAACTATAAAATCACCTAAATAGAAGCAAGTCTTACCACTAGTCAATCAAGAACCAACAAACCTCTGAGCCGAAGAATCATAGATAGTATGCATTATCAAAGAACCAACCATGCCTCCAAAGTGAGCCCTCACAACAACCAGGTCCAAAGCCACAGAGTTAAAAGCCAAGATGTTGCAAGAAGAAGCCAAAATGACACCCCTATAAGCTAGGATACATGGAATAAAGAAAACAAAGATGGATGAACCTAACTGGAGAAAGTACTACTTAGAATTCCATGCATGGGAAATTCAAGACAAGAAATGGAAAGAATTTGCACATAAATTTAACACAATAAATATTTGAGCATATCTAAATGCGCCCTTAATAGCATCGTTCAACCGTCTTAACGAAATTATTGACAAGTTCCTCATTAGTCGTTACCACAATGAGAAAATCTGGATAGATTAACCCATACCTATCACAAACTCTTTGATCGGGGCAATTACAACCCTTTTAAGTATGGGACCAATTGTTATGCTTACCAATAATATTGCATCTTTAGTCAAACAATTTACAAGGTCAACCACAAGAAAAAACTAAAAAGGTTTGCTAATCAGTAAAGTCCAATATGAAAATTACAAATGGGTTTCCCTCATTATTTCACTCTGTCTAACAAGCTCAGGTTGAGCATTCGAATTGAGGTTGGATATTATATAAGCAGTGAAGCAAGTTTCCAATAGTGTAAGGGTTTTCAATTGGGCTAACCACTTATCTCAGCTCATCAAAGAAAATTATGCAAAATACCAAGACTTCGCTCATGCCATTATATTCCCATCGTCATTGAGTTGGATAGTAATGGCCAAAATTAACCTCATCGATGAAACAAGTTCTATGTTACACATGAACCCCTCATGCACAATTTCAAGATATTTTCAACAAAAGTTCCATCTTTCAAGGTAAACAAAGCAAAAGTCTACATGGAATACTAGTTCCAAGAAATTAAAACTAAATGCACATGATGGCGGGTACCACAACTAGTTCGTTGTTTCCTACCTCAGGGGACACATATCAAACTTGGGCTCAAATTCACAAAATATGGCACTTGTAGAGTGCTAGAGGGGATCCACAAGATTTGGATTTTTATCCTAATATCCCATAACTATTCATTGATCTAACACAACACTCAAGATCCACAAGAGGGTGCTAGAGGGGATCCACAAGATTTGGATTTTTATCCTAATATCCCATAACTATTCATTGATCTAACACAACACTCAAACATGGTTTACCCTATACCAACCTTAACAAGGATCAATGTTTGGACATCATTGAACCTTTGACAAAATCCAAGTAGGAAGAACAAAGAGACATAACATTGTACCTTACTACATTATGAATAGAAGAAGAACCAGAAAACCCACTTGTAGTCATCCCCATTGTTATAAAAGGGAAAGAGCAAGTTGTCAAAACTTCAAATGAAGCGAATGAGGAAGACAAGGAAGATGACCCTCTTACCAAATAAGGACAAGAACCTGACTTCAACAATCCACAACTTCAACAAGACAAACTTCAAGAAAAAGAAAGGCCCCCCTTTAGCGTTCAGAAGAAGATATTGAGGAACTCAGGGAGTAGGCCTAGGACATTTTTAAAATTCTTAAAGAATAAAAAAATGGTCGACATGCATATCCAAAAACACCTTAAGCCAAAGAAGTCCCCGCTACCAGCTATTCCTATTGAGATTCCTACACCCTCGTAGAAGAAAACTCAGGAAAGTACAAGAACTAATGAATTCTATGAGTTCGAAGTCTTAGACAACACCCCACCTCTGTCCCCCACTAGAATTGAGGAATAAATTCAACTATAGGTAACTCCCAACACCCCTAGCTAGTCAACTAGCATACCTTAGTCTACACATGTTCACAAGAAAACAAGGACCCTAAAAGTGAACTTACCATCTATTTTATCAATAATGCAATTGAATTGACCACCATCTACTTCTATTATTGCTTCATCTACCCCTATGGCTTCAACACATATATCAACCCCTTCAACCAGAATCCATACAAACCCCCTTGTTTCATCTGCACCCTTAGCAACTAGAAGTGACTCAACCATCATGACTACTTCATCATTGTTAACAACTTTCCCTACTGCAACATCCTCTACTGTGGACGAGTTAAATGATTTTTTTTCTCAATTACCACCACTTCCACCTATGAGCACCCAATTAAACCCTTATCATTTTCCCTTGCAAGCACCCATACCATCAACCATGTTCATAGTAACCACGATTGTAGCTCCACCGTCGTCGTTTCCCTTACCGTTGTCAACCCTTCTATCATCATCATCTCTTTTGAAGTCTTCAATTTCTTTGTCTTCTTGAAACCCTTTGTCATTTGTTGACCCATCTACATCGACTATAACACCCCCTGCAGATAAGAAAGGCTCAAGTCCGACGATAAGCTCAAAGAAGTCATATAAGAAAAGCAAAAAGAATGAGAGGGATACTACCATCACCTTTGTCGTCAATCCAGTACCAAGGAAACAAGCAAGTACAACCAAATTCTCACTAGAGACAGTCCCATAGGAAGATCTTGATGAAATTATCAAATTCGCCACTAAGGAACGCAACAAAAGATGGACAGAGAATTCCAAATCACTTAAAAAAATAAGCAAGAGGAAGATGATACACGGACCATTTGCGTAGACAAAGTACAACAAAAACTTGGACAGTTGCTATAACCTTTACTAGAGAAATCTCTTGCCATAAATAAAGCTCTCTTCGACTTTGTATTGGAAAAGTATGACAACACTCCTGAGCAACTCCTTTAGAAACAACAAGATGAAACATGCCTCTTAATTGCATATTACTTTAAAACATTTATGGAATATGACAACAAGTTAAAAGAGTGTGAACGACATGAATTTAGAGCATCGCTTATTTTAAGCAATTGGTATTATTATGGAAAAGTCTCTGTAGAAATATAGACCATCAAAAAGCACTATATCCCAATTATATGTTTAGAAAATGCCGGTTGACTCAAATACTACTAAAAAATTCAAGAAACGAATACACATGGAACACCAACAATAAGACCAACTCCGTTGAAATTAATACCAATGGCTTCAATCAGGAAAGCGAGTGCATGAGGAAGTCAGACGCCTCACACCACACATCTATCATCTCATGTGATCTGTCGAACTTCAACTACAAACATGTGGCAATGACATGCACAAAATATTGAATGAACCAATGTGAATCAAAATTATCCAACTATCATAGTTAACTAGTTTGACATCCAACATCAAGACTATAGTTGTTATATGGAATGAATTCCAAGATCATCTTGCTCTATCTGCACTAGCCATCACTAAAGCTTGTGCCAACTCCACCCCACAAGGAGAAGTATCCATGTCGCAGTAGAAGTCTTAGCTTCCTTTGAATTAAAAAAATTTATGGAAGCAAAGCGTCTCCCTATTCTCTTCAGGACAAATAAGAGTTTTGGAGTGGGGGAGATGTTGGAGGAGCCTAGTTGTCCAACCGACTAGGTCCTCCCGACCAACTAGTCAGATAGTTGTTCGAGTCGGTTAGTTAACCGACTAGATAGTTAACAACCTGTTAGTAAATAACATAATGTAAATTATACACATAAGGTTGTTGAGCTAGAATGAACGAGTAAACTTTTGTACTCTTTGGTTATATGTTAATAGAATACTTGTTGTTGGCGTCTCCCTTACTCATGATTCTTCTCGTTTGATTACATGTGTGAATGTATTATCTATATAATTTTATGTGTTAAATACTACTGGTAACTTCATATAGTCCCATAGATTACAACAAATATCTACACCATTTGTGCAAGTCAAGGTGCACAAGAGATAACAAGGGTACCCCTGTCGTGGATGGTTGAGAACACTTAGTGTGTGTTTGAAATTGTAATCCTAACTATCTGCACAAAGGGGAGATGATTATGGTTTATCCCCAGGTATGGTGCACCAGTGGTTGAGATCTAACCCAGGTTTATAGGGAGACGAGATTGTGATTGTTCGAGCAAGGCATGCTAGCAGATCTGTGAAAGGCCGAAAAAGGGTAAGTCGTTAATAGGAAACTACCAATCGATGACAAGGAACCATTTATTGGTAACTAGAAAACCATTTAGCAACAATCAAGAAACTGCATATCAGTTGTCATAAACATATTTATTGTTGACCAAAAAAGCATGAAGGCAATGGTGAAATAAGTGTTGGTTATTAACCTTAAATTTCAGGTGTTGGGATCGATTAAAAAATTTCACCGATCTTATGCGCTAGATTGTGTGAAATAAATAAAAAATAAAAAATAAAAAGGGCGCTGCCCTTGATCAACCCTACAACGATAGAGGTTGTAAGGGAGCAATCCCTCTTGACCCCCATTATTATTTTTCTATATCTACAAATATAGTCTTTGAGTTTAATTGCAACTAAAAAAATAACATAAAATTGGGCAAAATTATGAATTTTTGAAGGACTATAACTTTTAGTTCAGAAATTAGAATTGAGCATGGATATACTCATTAGAATGTTGATCAGAAGGAGAATAAATATGAACAGGTTTAGCACCAGAGGGACTTATAGAACTTTCCAGGAATTAAACATAAAGGGGCATGTAGGTCTTATTTGACAAAAATGTTACATGGTGTTTCATAGCATTTAAATACACACACACAATAATTTTTTTTTATTGAATTTTAGAATTAAATTTTCTCTAACACATGTAAGAACATGAACACATTGCAGATACAACTTTCAATTAAACATCATTACATGACAAGTTTCTAGGGAAAAAAAATATAGAACAATAAAATGGAATAAGGGGAGCTTCCATATAATTATGAAGAATATGTCAAAGGTCAAGATATCAATGTTGAAAATACAGAAACCAAAACAAATGGGCACACAGAAGATGCAAACCCACTGGAATTTGTGGAGACTAGGAGAAGTTTGAGAATGGAGGTATAGAGTTATAGGGCAAACAATGAGAGGTTGTTGAGGGTCTAGAAACAACAAAATGAGCAAAATACTTAGTTGATACAAAGTCTAAATATGTTACATAGACAAATAAAAATGTGCTTAGCCTCAATTCAAGAGAAAGAAGTAAGAGAAGGCTCATGAAAGAGGTCAAATGAGATATTTGAGCACTCTAAATTTGTTACCATAAGTCATAAGAAGTGTTACTCACCCTATTATGCCTTTAGGAAGACATATACAACTAAGGATTCTAGCAACAACCCATAAATGTCTCCAGTTATGCACCATAAAGAATACATGTAGAGAAATAGTTGCAAGGAGAGCTTAGAGAGATTAAGCCACCTAGCACCCACATGTGATGGTGAGAACAAAAAGGGAGAAGATGTTGAAGTTTGGATGTTGGGGATGAGAAAATATCTTCAACTAAGTACTCCTCTAACATGGAAGTTAGGATTGACATTTACAACTTATAGGGCAAGGCTTCCATTTGATGGGATCGATTAGTTCAAGCTAAGCATATTAGTGAAGAGGATTTCATTGAAGTAATTCAAGAGGTACTTCCAGAAAAAAGTACTTATTAGAACACTATTATGATAAGAAGATGGAAGATGTTTTTGAACTAAAATTGGGAAGCATGAGCATATGAGTACGAGAAGAAGTTTTTAGAACTTTGAAGATATGTTGGGTTTATTAAGGAGGAGAAGGTACATATACAAAGGTTTTTAAGCAGTTAGCCTTAATTTTTCATGGATACAATTTAGTATGATAAACCTAAGACTTTTAAAGAAACAATTTGGAAGGCCAAGCACATGTATAATCATAACAAAGGAAGGAAAATTTTGTAAAAGTCTTGGAGAGATAAGAGGAAGGATAAGTAGGAGGAAAGGAAGAAAGGGTTGAAACCATCTTCATTCAAGAACCAACATAAATCATTTCAACAAAGTAATACATCTCATAATGGGGCTAGGATGAAAAAATCTATTGGAAAAGGAACTAGGTAGCAACTGAAATGCTAGGGATGTGGAAAAAACCATTTGTATAAAGATTATCCACAAAGGGGAGACATAGTGATAAATGTGCACAATTTACATGAAGCAAGTATTGTGGAGGATGTAGGAAAGAACATTCCCATAATTTATGTAACCTTGGACAATAAACATGCAAATCATCAACCCAACATGATTGAGCTTGTATGTAAAATTGTCGATCAACCTATTGCTATTCTGGTTGATTTAGGAGAAAGTCATAGTTATATTGCTCCTAATTTAGTTGAAAATTTTAGTTAAAGAAAATTAAACATTCTAAATCATGGATGCTTCAATTGGCTACTGGAACTAAAAGGAAGATTAATGAGTTAGTAAAGGGTTATCTGTTGGATACGAATGGACTAAACACTTTTGCATATTTGAAAATAATACCACTTGGTTCGTATGATGTACTTATTGGGATGGGATGATTAGATGCACACCATGTGATATTGGATTGTCATAATAAATTATTTACTTGTCTTGATGAAGAAGGGAATCAAAAGATGGTGTAAGGCATACCAAGTGTTGCCGCCTTTCACACACTCGGGGGTTAAGCACAACATAAATATTCAAGCTTCTAGGTGTGTCCTTGGGGGCAAGTCTCGAGTTAAGTACCATCACTTGATCTTGACTCCTCCGTTTAGGAAAAACTCCTAACGAAGCCAAGGGGGGTGGTCCCTAAGAAAGAGTTTAATTAAGGCTAATGTGTTTTAGTCATTAACGATGGAAGGCAGGTTTTTTTAGGAGTTTTTTGGAATAAAAGATTGAGACAAGATTGTTTGCAAATTTAAATAAGAATTTCACCAGCATAAAATCAACACATAAGCAAATTTGAAATATTGTGAATTAGGTCAATGCCAATGGAGTCAAAGTAAAGAAATAATGTTGTTGAAAATGAGATGTTTTGCAATGTGTCTTCGTAAGTTTTAATTATTAAAATGTGAATTGAGTTATGGGAAGGGTATTTTCGATATACTGAAAGTATTGACAATATGTTTGGAAGATGATGAAAGTGGTTCCACACTCAGAAATGTGGGTTGAATTAGAGTCTCTAAGAGGTGTCCAACACTACTCCAACAAGAGCGTAGATTGACGGTATCTCGAGGTCACTATTTAGTGGTTCCCGCTTCCTTTGAAGAATTTTCCCACGATTGTCTAATATTGTACACTGTATCTTCATAATGTTTTATGGGGAACTGATTTTATTAATGGATTATTAGATTAATCTGTGAAATTTAGAAAGTGTTACAAATCGCTTTTGATTTCCCAATAACCAGGCAAAGCCCTTAGAGGAAAAGAGCATACACAAAGTTTATGACAAAGTGTTTGTTCCAATTTGATAAAGCAAATATATTTGTAAAGCAAGTAAACTAATGACAAGTTAAGACCATAAACTATGTGTCACTTTCTGATCATCCACCAATAATCGATAAAAAGCCTTTGGTTGGTGGCAAGAGCATAATTTGTGGCAACGAGTCGGGTATGAAATTATTACTTATTTAAATATGAAATAAAAGAAAAACAAATAACCTATACAACCTTTATAGAATTCAGAGTGTGTGCGCATATTGATTAGTGAAAAGAAAACCATAAAGGAGACTACGAATCCCCCTAGGGGGGATGGAGTGTGGGTGCTATGTAGCCCACTTGATTTATTTATTAATTAACTTTACAATATGATGAAAATATGAATTAAATGTGCACTTTGATCCTTGACAAAGGATTGAAAGGCTTACAATACTGCCAGGTGAGAAAAGGAAAGAAGAAAAGGGATGAAGGATGGAGTTTTTGGTGTCTTGGGTGACCTGAAACTTGAATTTTGAGCAGTATGTCCTCCTTTTCTTAAAATATGCTAAAAAATAGCGAGTGAAACATATTAGAATGTTACAAATCAGTGAAAAAAAAAAACAAATGATGTCCACTACTCTAAATGCTTGAAAAATGTTAATTTTTTTTATTGAAAAAAGGCACTTTGAGAGGCTATTTCAGATCTAGTTTGAAATTAAACTTTTTAAAGGAACCTAGATATGATATATATGCATAATTAAAACTAGATTTCAGATATAATATTGATGTATCTAATTTTATTAAGCATAGAGAAACTGAAACCAAGAAAGGAGATTGATTTTTTAGAGAAGAAGAGAGAAATCCTCAAGCCCGTGCTTGAAAGAAGTGAAGGAGAGAGGGATCTGCAAAAAAAAAGATGTAAGCAAAACAAAACCGATGTTGTATAAAAGAAGTGGATGCAATTGATCTCCAAACCCCTTCTACCTAAGATGAACCTGCAAAATCTAGACACTTTCTCATACAAACAAGGTTAAATCCAGTGAATCTCATCAATAAAAAAAGCAAGAGAACATAAGTATAACCAACTACAACATGTTGCTCTCACAATATTCTGATAATGAAATTAAAATAAGTAAATTGCCAACAACAAACACTTATTCAAAATAAACATGATCTAAACACATTATTTGACAAAAGAGAGAGCATGCGATTCAACCGATTTCACCTCAAAATTAACCAAGATACAAGCTCACAATGCAATGCCACATATTAGCCTCCAAAGAATTCAATCATATAAATCAAATATGCAATAACAACAATACAATGAGTAGAGGTTCAATACATCCTCCCAAATGAAGAGAAAGACCTTGCATTTATAGCTAGAAAACAAGCCAAACCCCAAGGGGGCGCAATTCCCAATGAGGAGGTGGTTCTGGTGGTTGAGAGAATGGTGGGAGGAGATTTGAATTCATGGGAGGGGAGGCTTCCACCTCTCATGAGGCATCCCACTTGGTTTGGGAAGCCTCCACCTCTTTTAACCACTTCATCCAAGTGGCAAGACACACCCTCCATGAGAGAATGTGCCCCCCTTTGATGGAGGTGAGTTGGAGCTCCTCCTTTGATGACTGAAGATGCTCCTCTATGCTCATAAATGTATCAGACAAGATCCTCAACAACCATGACACCTCAGATACAAGTCCCAGACAAGCTGCCTTTGATTTAGGAATTTGATTTTCTCCAATTTTTCCATTTATTTGACCCTTTGAATCATTTTGGAGAGAAAATCAAAATTAATAATTGAAAATTACTAATTTGACTCTCAAAAGTGGGTTTATGGGTTAAGTGGGGGATCTGGGTCCAAAAACTAGCACCTCCCTAGGCCAATTTTCATGACCTTTTGAACTTTTACAATTAAAATACACCTTATCAATGATTTTATTAAAAATCTAAAAATTAAAAAAAAATCCTATGAAAGACTTAGCGCATGTCCACGAAACTTTGGGGCTATGACTAGCATGGTATAATACATATACCCTAGGCTTTAATAACCTTTTAAGACATAATCACCAATTTCACCATCACGACTTTGGGGGGTTTTGAGTGGAAAACTCAAAAATTATATGTCGTTTAAAAAAACATCACATAATCGACGAGGGAAAAAACACTCAAGGATGATGACCTTGATGACCAAGTCCTAAGAAGGCCAATCCTTTTACAAATATAAACCATCATGCTATGCCATTTATTACAATTCTCCTGAGGGGGTGTGAACATGCGAAAAAGGGACCACAACTGGCCCTGATGAAACCACGAAACCTCCTGAGCATTGAGTAAGAACAATTGATTTGTTCTGATCCTTGGTGGCTCACTTGAAAAATCCCCTAAGTGCAACTTAGTGGATAACACCAAGCCCTATTTCCACAAGAGAAATTTCATATTTGTAATTAAAAAGGTTCTTCAGAAAAGGATGTTAGTTGTATGCAGCTCATGTGTAAGAACTAGAGAAGTGTAAAAGCCCAAGTTTAAAAGACTTTCTAGTATTGTAAGATTTTGCATATGTGTTTGAAGAAATACTAGGATTGCCATCGAAAAGAAATATTGATTTCTCTATCGATTTGATGCTTACAACTACCCCATTTTCTAAAGTTCTATACATAATGAATACACTTGAGTTAAAAGAGTTATAGATGTAGCTGGAAGAATTATTGAATAAAGGGTATATATGCCTAAGTGTGTCTCCTTTTGGAGCACCAATACTATTTGTAAAGAAAAAGGATGGGACTTTAAGGCTGTGTATTGACTTTAGATAGTTGAACAAAGTTATTGTGAGGAATAAATATCTACTTCCTAGAATTGACGACTTGTTTGATAAGCTCATAGGAGCAAAGATTTTCTCAAAGATAAATTTGAGATCTAGTTACCACCAGTTGAGAATTAAAGATGAAAACATTAGGAAGAGATCCTTCAATACCCGATATGGTCATTATGAGTTTGTGGTGGTGCCATTTGGGTTAACAAATGTACTTGCTACATTAATGCGCTTGATGAATGGGATATTTAGGAAGTATTTATATAAGTTTGTCATTATATTCTTGGATGGCATTCTTATTTGTTCAAAGTTAGAAGAGGAGCATGAGGAGCACTTGAGACTGGTAACACAAGTGTTAAGAGAACATTAACTTTATGCCAAGCTAAGTAAATGTTCTTTCTATTAGAGGCAAATTCATTACGTGGGGCATATCATCTCTAAAGAAGGAATACCAATGGATCCAAAGAAGATAAAATCTACTATGGGATGGCCTACACCCAAGAATGTATAGGAAGTAAGGTCATTCATTGGATTAACTAGATATTATAGGAGACTTATAGAGTGACTCTCCAAGTGGCACATCCAATTACATCATTTTTTGTTTGTTTGCTGCAATGCGACTTGTTGGGCCAACCTTTGGTCTAAGAAACCACAACCCAGGGGCATCTAAGCCGTCAAAATCACCAGGGAATCACACTCGACCTTAGCTGCACCAACCCTTAGCATGGTTGGATTTAGATGTCACCTCCCAAGAGCAGCGAGTTTTGATCTCGAGTCGCCTTGCAGAACAAAACCCGTCTTGACTGTTTGCTCTACCGAAACTTGACACATCCAATTACATCATTGCATAAGAGCAGATTTAATTTTTAGTGGACACCATAGCGTGAATAAAGTTTTCTATAGTTAAAGAGATTGCCCACTAGCACCCTAATTCTCAAGATTGCTGATCCAAATGAAGATTTCGTAGTATGCAATAAACTTCATGTCTGTAATTTTGCTTGGATACCAGTCTTGGGTAATGTTTTGGGTTATTATGATTTTGAACAGCCTTGAGCAACTTATGTTATAGATGGAAAATGTTCATATAAGGGTACGAACAATCAAGGCTTTGTATTCAACAATGATAGTGGTTGATGGGTCACTTTGTATAAGTTTGTAGTAGTTGTTTGTTGGTTGCTACATATGTCATTTTTTGTGGACAAGTAACATGTATATTTTCCTTATGAATATAAATATATTTTTCTTGGAAAAACTAATAATAGTAATTTAATTTTAAAGTTACAACAAACATCAAATTGTACAACTTGAGTGGGGTTGATGGTTAAGAACATGTGCTTTCTTTTAGGAGGTCATATGTTCAAATCCATAGTGGGATAGGGTATGTACACCTTCATAACTTTCGCAACCAAATCACTTAACGGAGGGGTCCCTTGTCCCACAAACAAATGGGTCTTATACATCAAATTGATATCTAACTAAATTGAGACCTTAAAAACAAATTATTATTATTATTATTATTATTATTATACCATATAAATGATCTATTTTCTACACCAAATAAAAAACCAACAAAATATTATGAATTTCCAAAAAAAATTCCAAATAACCACTTAACCAAATCATATCATATCATACATTTACACATGTCTATAAATCACTATAATTATGTCGGTAGACATATAAATATTATCTCAGATTTTTAGCTTTTATATAACGATCAACTACCTTTACAAAATTAATTAAACACATACATCATCTCATTAAATGAACATAATAACACCACGCATTGTATCAAAGCATTGAGCAATTAGATCTTGACGATCACAATGTTACCGACCTAGAGAGAATAAGAAATGGAATGAAAAATAGACGAATAATAATAAAACTGTAGAGAATAATGCTCGAAAGAGAAATTAACGATAAAACATAATGCTGGAAATGGAAAATTTTCGCCCAAATCTGCTTGGATAGGTGCCCAACCAAATAAATCAACCGTATATGTTTTGGGTGTGGGAGACATTGCTTCTTGGACAGTGAGCATTGAACGAAAGGCATCATCGTCGTCATCATTCTCATCTGTCAACAACACCCAAATAAAATCTCATTCCATGGAAAGGGAACGAGAGCGAGAGCGAGAGCGGGAGCGGGATAGGGATAGGTTCCCATTTGGATCAATGTCAGACAAGAGAAAGCACCGCACAGAGGAGAATCCCTCTTCTTCAGACGGCAATGATCAGATTGTAAGTTTCATTTAAAAAAAATGTTAGTTGTACATATAGTTTCATTTTTTTTACAAATTTATATGTCCATGTATTGATGTAAAGTTACAAGCAGCATTTTGTAGGCTCGCCCTTTTTAATTTTTCCCCAAACCGCCGAGTCTTTTTTGATTCTTGGGGACGTTTTCGGTCTGCTGTTTTACGCTATTGGTGCCTATCATTGGACCGTTTTCGTCCATTGCGGGGTTGTTATTGGGTATTCCAAGCCGAAACAGTGTTGGTAGAGGTCCTGTTGAGGATCATTGCTTGCCTACTCAGTTATTTATTTATTTGTGGTCTGTTGATTTACAATACCAGTGTCTTGTATTCAATGTTTGCGTTTCCAGAAAACGAGACCTATCCTTAACCAAAAGACCAAACTGTCTTCAGCAAGATAGCCACTATCATCAATTTGCATTCCAGAGGAAGTACATGATAACTCTACCTTTATATTCCAAGATAGCCACTACCATCAATGTGCATTCCAGAGGAAGTACATGATAACTCTGTCTTTATATACATCGGATATTAGAAGGCATGGGAAGATCATTTACTGCACCTTCCACCATTGACATGAGTTAATCTTGTTCAATGAGCAATTGTTGCGAATCTCTTTTCCCATCAACTTTCGATGTAAAACACACGTACTTGTACATCGTGTCAGTGCAGACATCAAAACACACGAGCTCAGTGAATCATATCGAACAATCAATGGTTGCAACTTGCGAACCTAACACCATCTGAATATCTTACTACAGAGGGTCCTCTGTACATGCTACACTTCATCTCTAAACAAATGCTTTAGCAGCAAAGGGTATGTCCATAAAGAAAATATAACACAACAAAACCATGAACATGGTACATATCAGTTCCACATGAGACACAGATTTATAGTCGGAAACCCGAGAAATAAGAAAAAATACCTACTCCAAGGCCTTTCTCTCCATTAACCAAAATTGTCCATTACTTCCATGACAGTATGTCCTGTCTGTCACATGTATATGTCCCTGTGCATAACCTGTCTTTGCTCAATCGCTCTCAGCTCCGTGCACTGCCCCATGCCACAGCTGAAGACAGTCCAGCAAGACAACTCTAGACACTATTATTACATGGAACAACTTAATGGAACCCTTTCACAATCTAACTTACTCCTTTAAACAGAACCCAAACTAATCGCTATGCATAAAGCTTGGTTTGACCATTTATATCCTATCTCACTCAGCTTAGCCCCTAGACCATTGAAGGTCGGATTATACATCAATACATCAAAAGACCAAGTCTGAACCAAAATGGATCTACATAATGACTGTATGAACCTATTGATGCTCTAGTCCTAGGAGATTAGAATTTGGGACATCTCAAAGATGGTGTTGATTTTGTCAGATTTTAAGGCATCAATTTCTGATGCATTTTTGGTGCTGGCTCATACAAGGTTTTCTTGGCCTTGTGACAGCTTTGGGTTGTTGCAGGTTTTCCTCAGTGAAGATATAAATTGTTTTTTTCTTTGAGATCTTTCCGACAGCTATTGTGCACCTAAAACAGAGTTCATATGTGAAAGTTATTGCCTTGGCAAGGTAACAGTCCAAATATTTTCTGCTGGTCCGAGTGGCAACCATGTTAGTTCACAATAATTTGAATACGGGGAGTTAGTAACATGCGAGAATCCAATAGAGACTTCTATAATCATCATGGAGGTTCGAAGAGGGTTTTGAAACCTTAACCTAACCCTAATTCTGGTAATCAAAAACTTAGTAGAAGGGACAAAGGGTTCACTTTTTCACCATCCACTGGTTGTGTCATGGTATGAGCAGGAATGTGAATGAGATGCTATTACAGCCGAGAGACAAAAGCATTTTGTAGAGGACTGTAGAAGACCGTAGTATTTCATGGCTTTGTGTTAAGATTGGATAACTTTGTAATTTGTATTATAATCTCCATAATATAAGAAGCTAGAAGGCATGATCCTTTATTGCATGTTGGTTTTCTCTTATGGGTTTGCAGGGAAAATATTTGTGTTCCACTGTGTGCTTTGCTATTGTAGTCTATTTCATATATCATAGCAATTAAAGAACTTGCATGGTGTGTTTTTATTTTTGTTAAAACATTAAAAATACCAAAATGATAGTTGTGCAGTTGAGCATAATCTCACTGTAGTTGTTTGAAGCTTAGATCTATTTTGGTTAGTTGTCCATTGGAATATCCAAGGTAAGTTAAGATCATATTGGTATTAGAGCAGGTATATTTGGGCTTTTGGTGGCTTGAGCATAGTATATGCTTATTTGGCTCAAAATGTCTGTTTGTGGGAGAGCTGTACCTTGTGGATCTTGAGACCAGCACAAGAGACGAAGTAGCTAAAATTCATATGGAAAGGACTCGCCTATGAAGGCAAAAGAAGCTTCGCAAGATTGGAATTTCAAGTAGCTGATATTTCCATGTGCATGGTCATACTCATAACCTCTCTTGAGAAAAATAATGGCCCCTTTTCGGAGAACCCCAAATGTCATGAGAAAGCATAATATAATGAGGGGTTGAGAAAAGGGAAGGAAGAATCAAAACTGGGACAAAGGAAATCTAGTAATCAATTTTTTCAGCATGTGTTTAACATTGAAGCAAAGTTGAGATTGAGCGCTTCAAAGGTGAGATAGATGCACTTAAATTAAATCATTAGTTGCAACAAGAAGTCTATTTTAGTGTGCATACTATATGAGCATAAACTAGCTTTTGCTAGACTAAAGCTAGAAGGTCATCATGCATAGACTTGGTGGGAGAGCCACTCCGAGGCACTTAGGCTATGGGGAGATCCACCAGTAACCAAGTGGGAGGTATTCAAAGACCTCAAGTCCCAATTTTACCCTATCGGGTTGAAGTTTAGTGAATTTGGTGGCGCTACTACTGATAGAGGCAAGGATAGAGTGTACAAGAGTACACTACAGAGTTTTGAAAGCAAGCCATTCAGTTGGGAATAAATCCCTGAGACCCAAACGTGATCATCAAGTAACTAGGTGGTCTTCTTGAATTTGACAAGAAGGTGCAACCAAAATGGTTCAAAGTAGTTAAACCATTATGCAGTTAAACCATTATGCAACTTCCAATAAGGGTAAGAAGAAAGAAGAGGGAAAAATAAGAAGACTATTGCCACTACACTTGTGTGTAAGGACCCTAAGAACCACTATGATCGTTGCAACATTGATGGTCACACAAAAGAAAAATATTGGAAATTGCATCTAGAGTAGAATCCCAAGAACCGACAACAAGAATAGAAGAAGAAGAATCTTCTAGTGGAAGTGGGAAGGGAGATAGAAAGCAACATAGATGTGAATGAAATGATAGTTTGCATAGCAGTGTAGAAGGGGGTGAACTTGAGTAGCCTTCGTAACAAAGAGGAGAAGGAGATGATGAAGCTATTCCATAATTGGATTCAGATCAAGAAAAACAAAGTAGATGCTCTATGCGATTTTGGTTCATGGGTAAACCTCATTGTAGAGGACATGGTAAGTAAGCTTGATTTCAATGCATGATCACCTTCATCCATACCCTTTGGGTTGGGTGAATTAGTTTATAAGTAAGCTTGGTTTCAATGCATGATCATTCTCATCCATACCCTTTGGGTTGGGTGAATTAGTATGTAGAGTTAAAAGTCACCAAGTAGTGTAAGTTTATATTTGCGATTAGTGCAAACTTTATTGATGAAATAGAAGTCGATGTAGTGCTTCTTGATCTCTATGGTAGTGTTTGGTAACCCCTATATGTATATGAGGGATTCTATTTCCATGAGAAGGGAAATCAATACTGCCTATTCAAGAATGGCAAATCTGTTCCCATCGATGAACATAAGGGGAAGTCTAAGATCTCTCTGGTGAGCGCACACCAAGCTAAGAGATTCATAAAATCAACCAAGAAGTATGCACTTCTTTCCTTGAGATAAAATTAGAAAGACTCTAATTCAGAGGGTGTGAAGGCATCCTTTCAATGATGTACAAAAAGAACAGAAACACCAATTGGAAAAGCTTTTGCATGCATATAGAGAAGTGTTCCAAGATCCAAAAGGAATGCCATCCAAGAGGGAAGTGGAGCATGAGGTATAATTACTGCTAGTCTCCTTCACCAAATATAGGACTATACATATAATCCATTTAGAGTTGGATTAAGTGCGGAAGCGATGGTGGGAATTGTTGGAGCAAGGAGTCATAAGACCAAGTACCTCAATATGTGTCTCCCTTATCATTTTGCTACTAAAGAAGGACAATATTTAGAGAATGTGCATTAACTACAAAGTTCTAAACAAGATGAATCTTAATTATTGGTGCCCTTTGCCTCAGATTGATGACTTGTTAGATCAACTACAACATGTGGATTTTCTAAATCCTAGGTAACTGTAATCCTTATGTTCTTAATCAAACAAATCTGTTATTTAATTGCAGAATTATAATTACTTCACATAGCAACAATCACAAAATAGTTGGAAAGTAACTAGTGAAAGCATAAAACAATTCCATACATACACAGGGGATTTATCCTTCAAATCAACTTATTATTCATCTATTCAAAGCTTACAAGTCAACCTCCATAATTGCTTAAAACCAATAGCCATGGGGTAAACACAATCACCCCAAACTGATGTGTATGGCTTGCTGAAGAAGGTATGCAGGGACAAAAACCAAGAAATATTGTATGGCCTATACAATTGGTATATGACCCTGTACGGATATGTCCATAGGACTATACGAACCTGCTTATGTAATCCACTTATTTGACTTGCAATCATTGTTGGTCGATCCTCTTCCTCCTATTGCTACTTTCTCTCCTCTTTTCTAGTCGTGGTGAAACTATGTTTGAACTCTCTATCTTGACATATCTTTATACTGGAGTTGAAACACTAATCTACCAAAGCCCTACTCTCTCAGTTAGATGTATGCTTTATCACATAAATCGAACACATAAAGAGACCAAGTAATACCTCGAAAGAGCTATCATAATATATTGCATAATAATAAGAAATCGAAAGACAAGGAGGTTGAGTCAATCCACTTTATGAATGTGGGACAAACCAATAAAAGCAATAAAGCAACTTAAGCATAAAAACCTAAAATAAACTTAAATCATAACTGACTTTATTAAAGCCTAAGTCTAATATCTAATCACCTTTACACACCCTCCCTTAATGGTCAATCTACTCACCATGCCTAGTTTCTCTTGAAATTTACATGTTTTTTTGGACCCAATGACTTGGTGAAAATGTCTAAAGTTTGGTCCTTTGTGGGACAATATTGCAACTCAATAGTTCCATATTTACAAGTTGTTGGATGAAGTGGCAATGTATCTCAACGTGCTTGGTGCGCTTGTGGAAGATTGGATTCTTGGCTAGTTTTTGCACCCCTTGATTGTCGCAGAGTAGGGGTGTCGACTGTGTCTGCTGCATCTTCACATTTGAAAGCATCCTCTTGAGCCAAACTGCCTCACATGCTCCTTTCACTGCTCCTCGATATTTTGCTTCTGTCGATGAAAGTGTTATTGCATGCTGCTTCTTGCTGGTCCATGTGTGAGAGGAATAACTCCCAAATTCATTTTATTCATGAGTTAAGATGCTTATTTATACATTGGGAAAATGTCTCTTAGACTTCGGATTCCAAGAGATTCATTGGAGTCCAAATGACTCTTCAACTTCCCTTGATCAAACTGACTATTTACATTATTTACAATTTGGACTATAATATTGAGGATTAGCTCTCAACATTCCCCCCTTAATCCGAAGGGGTGTTTGTAAGTCCGAGCATGTTTCTAAACCTTTCAAACTTCTCGTCCAAGCGCTTTGGTGAATATATCTGCAATTTGATCGTTCGTGAAACAATGTCTTAGATGAATTGTCTTGGCCTCTACATGATGTCGAATCAAATGGTACTTTGTGTTGATGTGCTTGGTTTGATCATGGAATCTAGGATTCTTGGCCAACATGATTGCAGAAGTGTTGTCGATCAATAATGGAGTGGAGTTCTCTTGTCTCTCCTGTAAATCTTCAAGTATCTTCCTGAGCCACACAATTTCTTTCGTTGCTTCAGTAGCAACCACATATTCTGCCTCTGTTGTCGAATCTACTGGAACTGATTGTTTACGTGATCTCTAGGAGACAATTGCCGATCCAAGACTCACTATGTATCCAAAAGTAGACACTTCCGTTTCTTTGTTGCCATCAAACTTTGAATCAGAGTACCCAATGAGTTTGAAGTCATTTACCTTAGAGTACTTGAGTCCAAAGTCTTGAGTCCCCTTCAAGTACCTTAGAACTCTTTTAGCAGCAGACCAATGCCCTTCACAAGGTTTGTGCATGAACCTTGAAAGGATGCCAACAACATATGACATATTTGGTCTGGTGGTTGTGAGGTAGATAAGGCTTCCTACAAGCTGTCAGTACTTGGTTGCATCCTCAAATTCTTTTCCTTCAATTGATGTGAGCTTCAACTTTTGTTCCATTGGAGTTGAGAGAGGGTTTCATTTTGTCATGCAAAGTCTATTAAGCAATTCTCCAACATACCTACCTCTTCTGGGAGATGAATATGTACTCAGGATGTTGAGTGACTTTAATTCCCAAGTAGTAATAAAGGTGTCCTAGATTTGTCATTTCAAATCCCTTCTTCAAATCTTGATTTATGGATGCAATATAACTTTCATTGTTCCTTGTCATCAAAAGGTCATCTACATACACCATAAGAAACACAACAAATGTTCCAACTATCTTTACAACAATGTTCCGTCTTTAAGATTATAATGTTTGAAGTATAGCTTCAGAAGATGCTTGGTTAGCTTTTCATACTAGGCATGAGGTGCTTGTTTAAGGCCGTACAAGGACTTGACGAGCTTACATACCTTGTGTTATTGTCCCTTCACAACATAGCCTTCTGGTTGAAACATGAAGACATTTTCTTTCAAGTCTCCATTCAAGAAAGCTGTTTTTACATCCATTTGGTTGACTTTCCACCCATTTTATGTAGCCAAAGAGAATAAGGTGCGAATGGTAGCCCATTTTGTCGTGGGGGAGAATGTCTCTTCATAGTCAATTCCTTCTTTTTGTGCATAGCCTTTTGCCCTTCTTTCTGTGCATAGACTTTTGCCACGAGCCTCGCTTTGTGCTTGTCAAGTGAGCCATCTGATCTGTATTTGTTCTTGTATACCCACTTGCAGCCAATTGGTTTGGTTCCAAATGGAGGGCCAACTAGCTTCCAGGTTCCATTCTTCATGAGTGCATCATACTCATTCTGCATGGCTTCCTTCCACTCATCATGTGTAGCAACCTCTTCAAAAGAAGTTGGTTCAAAGTTAGTAGATAAATTCAATTCACAATCAAATGAGACATCCATGTCATCACTTGAGTTATTTGCATCTCCTCCATCTTCTTGTCTGGTTGATCTTCTCGTTCCCGTCTTTCCAACTTCATCTAGATGGACACTTTCAAGTGTCTTTGTGGCCCATTTTAGAATCTTCCTTGATGGCCCAGGCTGATCAGCTGGTGGTGCTTCATTCTCTTCAAGGTTCAATCTTCCAATCCTCTCAATCACATCATCCAGTTGAATCTTTTGTTTAAGTGAAGTGGCTGAAACTTCTTCTTCATGAGTTTCTTCATGAGGGGGTCTTGGTGCTTCAAAAGGAAATTCCAGATACTGATCCTTATCCAAGATAGGGATCCCTTTTCAAGATGTGGAATTTCATTATGAAATTTTTAATACCCCAACCTGATTTCAGTTTTCAGTCTGCTGCATATTGTTTAATTCCCATCCAACATGCATGTACATTTAAAAATAAATATTCAACTGTAAAACTTGAAACACTTGAGATAAAATTCAACTTTTCTTCAATTTTTTCAAACTCAGATTTTTACTAGCCCTAATTTTCAGACTCAGTAAATTAAATCAACCACACACATGAACAGATAGACTCGATATTTTTGACCGTAAAAGTCTAGGATAAAACCTCGAAGGGAAAACTTGTTCAAGAGAGATATTTTTATTTTCAGGCAAAATTTACAAATCAAAACCAACAGTACTTATCTCAGCATTTCATCTCTTAATGCATGTCAAAACCTTGTTGTACGGACTGCAGAAAAAACAGGAAAAACAACACATCGAAATTCGTGCTGTATGACCCACACGTGCGAATTGTACAACCTGTTTTTCTCGATTTCTATGCACTGTACCTGCTGCTCCTCTTCTCGATTTTTGTGCTCTGTACGGTCAACAAAACCCAACAATAAATGCTGTATGGACTCCCTAAAAAACTGAGCCCAGATTTCTAGAAAATCGTGTTGCTGTACGACCTCCTACTATACGAAATCACTCCAGTAATTAATGCCTTGAAAATTGTGCTTGTCTTGGGAAACGTGCCCTGCAAAAATCTTCTCAATTTTTGAACTAGGGTTTGTCTTCTCTCCCAAATCGACTTTATCTCTTTTTTTCTCTCCACTCCAAAACTTCTCTCTTGAAAATGATAACAGTAATCATGAGTTTGCCTTTCCCTCACCCTTTTTGTGTGGGTAACTTCCTCCTCAAATCCAATAGATGATATTAGATGAGATCCTAGGGTCAAGATCACATCTCACCTTTTTCTCATTAAAAAACAATTAATGACTTTTAAATATTAAATGTGAGACTTTATTACATAGCCACTTTATTAATCTCTTTAAAGTCACTTAAGACTTTATTACTCACTTTTAATTTATAAAGTGACTTTATATCAATAAAGTCAATCTCACTTTATAAATGGCCAGGGATCACAATTTTTAAAGTGTCCTTGTCCACCCTAAGGCCATGAGTGGACAAACACTTCCTAGGTAAATTTTCAACACTCCCTCTTACCGAGGAAAGTGTTCTTCACCACTCCCATTTTGTCTCTGAATTGAATATGCATCCCTCTTCTTAAAGACTTTGTGAGAATATTTGCCACCT
The DNA here is from genome assembly GCA_001517045.1 of Pseudotsuga menziesii. Taxonomy (NCBI): domain Eukaryota; kingdom Viridiplantae; phylum Streptophyta; class Pinopsida; order Pinales; family Pinaceae; genus Pseudotsuga; species Pseudotsuga menziesii. The sequence continues at coordinate 187,944 of LPNX010395803.1, forward strand.
GCTCTTCTGTAGAAATGTACTGTAACTCAACAACTCCTCTTTGGACATAATCTCTGATGAAGTGGTATCTAATCTCAATGTATTTTGACCTGTTATGAAACATTGGATTCTCATAGAGCTTGATGCAACTCTGATTGTCATAGTGAATGACAGTAGGCCTCAACTCCTGACCAAATAAATCAACCATGAATTTGTGAAGCCACAATGCCTCGCAACTAGCCTGATTGGCTGCCATGTACTCAGCCTCTGTAGAACTCAAAGCAATAGACTTTTGCTTTCGACTGAACCATAACACAACAACCGAGCCCAACCTGAAACAACAACCGGAAGTGCTCTTCCGGTCCGAAGCACTGCCTGCCTAATTTGAATCCGTGAAGCCAACCAAGTCCACTCCACTTGACCACCTGTAGTCCAAACCATAGTCTACAGTCCCAGTAAGGTATCTCAAAATGTGTTTTGCAGCTATCCAGTGCACTCTCCTAGGCTCCACCATGAACTGACTGAGAGTGTTCATTGCAAAACTCATATTTGGTCTGGTGTTGACCAAATACATCAATGAACTAATGAGCTGACGAAGCAAAGTAGGATCCACCAACTCTCCCTCAGAAGCATGAAGCTTCTTCCAGTTGGTGATCATGGGTGTAGACATAGGTCTGCAGCCCTCCATCCCAAATCTTCTCAAAACATCTGCAACATATTTTCCTTGCCCAGGAAAACATGTCCATCCTCCTGCCATACCTCCATGCTTAGATAGTAGTGCATCAACTCAAGGTCGGTCATCTCAAACTTCGAAGCAAGATCCTTCTTGCAAGCCTCAATCAGGTGCTCCCCTCCTGTAATGAATAAGTCATCAACATATAGTAGAAGAATGAGCAGAACACCTCCAACCACAATGTAGTAAAGGTTGGGATCCGCCTCACTCATCCGAAACCCAATCGAAAGCAAATAAGAATCAATCCTTGAGTACCAAGCCCGAGGGGCTTGCTTCAGACCATACAAGGCCTTTTTCAGCCTGCATTCATGAGGATCTCTCTCATAAATCTCAAAGCCCTGTGGCTTCTCTAGATGTACCTCCTCCTGTAGAAGACTGTTGAGAAAAGCGGTCTTCACATCCATCTGATGGATCCTCGAACCCATCTCTGCCACGACGGAGATCACTGCTCTGATCGAAGAAAATCTAGCAACCATCGCAAAGGTCTCATCATAATCAACTCCCTCTATTTGTGAGAACCCACGCTCTACAAATCGAGCTTTGTACTTTTCGATGCTGCCATCCGTAGCATGCTTGATTTTGTAGAGCCACTTGGAAGTCACAACTGACTTTCCCTCTGGTCTTGGAACCACTTCCCACACCCCATTCTTCATGATGGAATTGTACTCTTCCATCATGGCATCTCTCCAAACCTGGTGTACGAAAGCCTCCTCATAAGTAGTAGGCTCGGACTCACGCAAGCTAGTCACATGTGCCATGTAGCTGGAAAATCTCTCAGGTGCCTTGCTCTCTCTGACCTCCCTACTGGGTGGCCCCATAGACTCCTCTGCTTCCTTCACAAGCTCCCTAAGCCAACTTGGCTTTCTCTTCTTGGAAGTAGCGTCCGGTGGCAGACCCTCCTCTACATCCTCATCAGACCAATGTCTCCCTGAAGAAGTACCAATGGTCTGAGATCCTGTCCCTGGTGAACCTGAACCTGTACGGTTGTACCATGCATATCTGAATCACCTAAAGGTGTAACCTGTGAGCCTGTGATTCGTGAAACTGTCCTTGTACTAGAAGTCCTTGTAGACTGGGTCCCTGAAACTGATGATCTTGTAACCTGTGACCCAGTCACTCCTAAAACCAGTGACCCTGTGCCCTGACTCGTTGAACTCTGTAATGTTGTCACCTGTGGAGTAACCTGTTGTTCCTCTATTTTAAAATCTCAAGATCTCCTGAAGGCTTGCTCCTCCTCAAATATCACCTCCCTCCTCACCACAACTTTCCTCTGTGCAGGAAGGTAAATGCGGAAAGCCTTTGAAGTCTCGTCATATCCAACAAATATACCCCTCTCTCCAGTAGCCTCCAACTTTGTCCTCTTCTTAGAAGGGACATGTGAGTGTTGATTTTTTACCTAGGAAAGTGTTTGTTCACTCATGCTTTGGGGTGGACATGAACACTTTAAATGTGGTCCCTAGCCATATTAAAAGGTATGAATGACTTTATGATAAAGTGACCTTTTAATTAAATGTTTGAGTTTATAATTTTAAAGTGACTTTATGAGCATTAAAGAGGGTGAGTATTAAAGTCTCATTATTATTTAAAAAGTGAATTTTTAATGAGGAAATGAGATGAGCCATTGATCTCATGAAGTTGGTTTTTAATTCTAGCCTTGGATTTCAAGGAGGAAGTTACTCAAACAAAAAGGGAGAGGGAAAGGCAAATTGGGTCTATTGTTTACTTTCACAAGAGAGATTTTTGAGAGAGTTGGAGCAAGAGAAGAAACTAGGGTTTGAAGAGATTTCATTCTTGAAAACTCTTGAAGAGATAGAGAAGAGAAATTCTGCAAATTTTCAGAGATAGGAAGAGAAATTTTATTGGGTACATTTCCCAAGAAAAATTTGCAGCAGGCACCTTTCCCAAGACTGTTTTGTACACTTCTGTACAGTTTTGTATAGGCACGGATTTGAGGCAGGAAGTACAGCATTTAATGCTGTCTGTACATTCACGATTTTTGAGGTAGCAAACATAGGTTTCGAGGCAGAAAAGTACAACATTTAATGTTGTCCATACAGGCACAAAAATCGAGGACATACAACAGTTTCATACAGCCACATGTGTGAGGCTATACAACACAAAAATCGAGGAAGTCCATATAGGTTTTATTGGCACGCATTTCGAGATGAAATGCTGAGATGAGTTTTGTTGATTTGGTTTTGTAAATTTGCCCGAAAATAAATTAATCTCTCTCTGAAGAACAGGTTTTCCCTTCGAGGTTTTTCCTTGGTCAATTTGGCCAAAACTCTGTGTGTTAAAATTTCATGTGTGTGGTTGAAAATTAAATTTCTGAGTAAGAGTTTAGGGCTGCCTAATTTTTAGAATTCAAAAGAAAGAAAAATCTCATGTTTCTTATGTTTTCAGTTCAAAATTATTAAATTTTTATGTTGATGCTAACCTTGAGGTTTGGGCATTAAACAATGAAAAACTGAAACTTGAATCGGGTTGGGGTTGTGAAAAATATTTAGTGAGTATGTAAGGCATCCGAAGATGCGGAAGTGGCCTATCTCAGGCATCTTCTCGGTGAACATCTCCTCAGGAGTTTTGCACCCCAAGGCATGGTGCAGATTCCTGTTCTGTACTTAAACAACTGTACTATAGGCCTCTGCCCATAGAAAGAAAGGAAGACTATGATCATGCAGCATGGCTCTAGCTGCACCCACTATCGAACGGTTCTTCCTTTCAGCCACTCCATTTTGCTGTGGAGTGGAAGGAACTGTCAACTGCCTCCTTATACCCTCCTGTCTACAAAACTCATCGAATGCATGGGAAGTATACTCACCCCCATTATCTGATGTGAGTACCTTGATCTTCTTTCCTATTTGGTTCTCCACAAGAGCTTTGAACTCTTGAAACCGAAGCAAGACCTCCTCTTATTTCTTGCTTCTAAGGAAATAGATTAAGGTTTTCCTGGAAAAGTCATCGATGAAAGTAATGTAATAATCAAAACCAATCAATGAGGCAGAAGACATGGGACCACACAAGTTTGAATGAATCTAACTCCAGCACTCCCTCTGATTTGCTGTTACTGCTCGGAAAAGCAGTCTTGGTGTACTTTCCCAAAGCACACCCTCTGCATACACCACTCTACTCTGTATTGAAATTTGGCAAACCTGTCGTCATATCTCTCAGCATCCTCAAAGCTGAATGATGAAGGAGGGCCATCCTCCTATGCCATAACTCACACAACTCACTGCTGCTCTGAGTGTGTGACAGTGCATGATGTGGCTGGAAGAGAAGCTTGTACAGTTTCCCGCATCTGACTCCAATCGCATATGAAGCAGATGGACCCTCTGCTTTGGGAAAGATGTAAACTTTCCCATCTAGAATATATACCCCAAGGCCTTTGTCCTTAATCATGGAAACTGGTACAAGGTTCTTCTTCAGCCCAGGGATGTACAAGACATCCCTCAGAAACATGGGTTGCATGGACTCCTTGTCAAAGCGGACTGTCCCACGCCCAACTGCTCTCACCATTGTATCATCGCCCAATACAACCTCCAACTCCAAGCCTGTCTCAGAAATCTCGGTGAACATGTACCAAACACCTGTCATGTGACTCGAAGCTCCACTATCAATGTACCAAGTGAAGAAAGTAGTGGAAGCACTCAGTGAATGCCCAACAATCATGGAATGCTCCGTGTGATCCTCAACGTCCTTGCTGGTGATGGATGATGCTCTCTCTACACAAGCATCGGAACAAAGAGAGAAAACTCTCTCTCAAATCTAGCAACATACTCATCAATCGCTGTTGAATCTGCTGTCTACTGTTTCTTCTTCTTCTTGTTTGGGCATTGTCCAACATAGTGTCCAAATTTCTGACAAGCAAAACATTTCACTTTGCTCATGTCTTTCTTCTCTCTATCCTGCTTGGTTCCACCCCTGGAACCCTTCTTGAACTTCTTCTTTTTCCCCTTTGTTGCTAATGCCAGATTCTCCTCCTCATCTTTGCTGTGAGATGTACTATCCTGTACATGTCACCTAGGGGTCTCCTTCTGTATGAAATCATCCCAAAGACGAAGGCATGTGCTCACGAGCAACCACCGACTCCACAAATACAGCCCATGGCTTCGCTACACCATTCAAGGCTGTACACACCAACTCAACACTCTCTATCACCTCCCCAATAGCTCCAAGCTCATCACGAACCTGTGTAATTCTGGTGAGGTAATTGGTCATATTCTCACCCTTGTTTATGTGAATGCTCTTTAACTTCTCCCTTAATACCATTTTCCGATTTTCATTGGAACTTTGGCAAAGGTTAGTGAAAGCGGTCCACATCTGATGGGCATGATCTTTACCTAATATGTGCGGAATCACATGATCGTTTATTGCATCAAAAGGATTCTTCTAGCCTTTATATCCCTCTTGTCAAATGCGGCTTTAGCCACTGCATCTGCGGGAACAACATTGGATTTGCAGTAGTGCTGTTCACTATATCCCATAGTTCACTATCCTGTAATATCAACACTATTCTAGCCTTCCATGGAATGAAATTTACAGCCCCATCCAACTTGTCTTCTATCCTAAGACCGGTAGCCATCTTCTCAAATCAGTTAAAGAACCTGTTTTCTGCTCAAAACCTTGTTTCCCTTATATCACCAAATCTGATTTCTCACTTCTGAGTTTAACTTTCAGCCAACCATTGTGCTTTGATACCATGAAATTTTTAATACCCCAACTCGGTTTCAATTTTCAGCATGTTGCATGTACATTTAAAAATAAATATTCAACTGTAAAACTTGAAACACTTGAGATACAATTCAACTTTTTCAAACTCAGATTTTTACTAGCAGCCCTAATTTTTAGACTCCACAAATTAAATCAGCCACACGCATGAAAAGATAGACTCAGTGTTTTTGACCGTAAAGGTCCAGGATAAAACCCCAAAGGATAAACCTGTTCAAGAGAGATATTTTTATTTTTAGGCAAAATTTACAAGTCAAAACCAACAGTACTTTTCTCATCATTTCATCTCGAAATGTGTGTCAAAACCTTGTTGTACGAACTGTAGAAAAACAGGAAAAAACACCTTGAAATCCGTGTTGTATGACCCACACATGCGAACTGTACGACCTATTTTTCTGAATTTCTGTGCTCAGGATTTCCTCGATTTCTGTGCACTGTACCTGTTGCACCTCTTCTTGATTTCTATACCCTGTACGGTCAACAAAACCCAGCAATAAATGCTGTACGAACTCCCTCGAAAATTGTGCCCAGATTTCTAGAAAATCGTGTTGTTGTACGACCTAGTATAGTATGATCTCCTACTTTATAGAATCACTTTAGTAATTAATGCCTCGAAAACTGTGCTTGTCTTGGGAAATGTGCCCTGCAAAAATCTTTTCATTTTTTTGAACCAGGGTTTGTCTTCTCTCCCAAATCGACTTTCGCCCTTTTCTTCTCTCCAGTCCAAAACTTCTCTCTTGAAAATGATAACAATAATCATGAGTTTGCCTTTCCCTCGCCCTTTTTGTGTGAGTAACTTCCTCCTCAAATCCAATGGATGAGATTAGATGAGATCAATGTTATCGGAACCGGACCGGAATCGGCAAAATCGGCTAGTCTGACTGGTTTACAGGGTTGGCCGGTCCAGTCAGCAAAAAAAAATCACAAAACCGGATTTTTTTCCAAACCGGGTATGGAACCGGTCGGAACCAGCCAAAACCGGCCAAACCGGTCAAAACCGGCCGGTCTAGACTGGGGACTCACGAAACTCAATTTAAAAAAAAAAACCAGAAAATAAAACTTTGCTGATGTACTTTGGAGCCTCTTTGTTAATGTACTTTGGTTCAGAACCTCAGAGATGTATTGCACTAGGTGCTATTTTGGATATTTGCACCCATATTTGCTATATATATGAGAAACTTTGCATATTTCTGTATTAATGGTTTGGATTCATATGTATGCACATGAATATATATGTTTTTTACAAAACATGAATATTTTATGTATTTTTTAGTCAGCTGGTTTTCTACCCGATTTTTTGCCGGTTTCGGTCCGGTTCACATTTTGGGCTTCGTCGGTTCGATGACCGGTCCGGTTCCGATAACATTGGATGAGATCCTAGGGTCAAGATCACATTTCACATTTTTCTCATTAAAAAGCAATTAATGACTTTTTAAATATTAAATGTAAGATTTTGTTACACAACCACTTTATTAATCTCTTTAAAGTCACTTAAGCCTTTATTACTCACTTTTAATTTATAAAGTGACTTTATATCAATAAAGTCAATCTCACTTTATAAATGGCTAGGGATCACAATTTTTAAAGTGTCCTTGTCCACCCCAAGGCCATGAGTGGACAAACACATCCTAGGTAACTTTTCAACACATTATCAACTTCATAATATGTCTTTAGATGGGAAAATTTCTCCAAACAATCAAGTTGTCTATCAATAGACTTGCCATTTTTATTAGTTTCAAGAAAAATGATATTTCTAGAAATAACAAACTTCTTGTTTACCTCATCATAAAGACAGTATGCCTTGGAGGTGTTCGAATACCCCAAGAAAATGCCCTTTCGACTTCTAGCACCAAGTTTGTTTCTTTGCTCCTTTGGTATCGAGACATAGTAGGTGGACCCAAAAGCCGTGAGATACCTCATTGAAGGAAGGTGGCCATAACACATTTCATGTGGAGTCTTGTCTTCAAGAGCATGAGATGGACTTCTATTTCTCAAATAGGTTGCACTCAATGCTGTATCACCCCAGAACATCAATTTGACATTCTTGAAAAACATCATTGAGCACACCATATTCGTGATGGTTCTATTCATCCTTTCCGCCAAACCGTTTTGTTGAGGGTTATAAGGAACTGAAGTTTGATGTGCAATCCCATGTTGACGAAGATAGTCTTCAAAATCATTTAAAGTGTATTATTTTCCATTATCAGTCCGAAGTGTGCCAATATGAGATTGTGCTTGATTTTCTCTCCATGTATGAAAATTCTTGAATGTTTGAAATGCTTCAAATTTTGTCTTTAACAAGTATACCCAACTACACATTCTGGTGTAGTCAATCAACAAAGGTCATGAGGTATCTATTACCATTGGCAGAAGGAATAGGCATGGGGCCACATAATCATAGTGAACCAACTCTAACTTTCTACATGCTCTGAATTTTGACTCTCGGAATGGCTGCTTACTATGTTTTCCTAGCATGCATGCATCACATTTGTTCATCTTCGTAGGAAAGGTGGGCAAACCAAAGACACCATTCTTTCTCAACAAACGAAGATTGTAATAATTCAAATGACCATATCTAGCATGCCATAACAAATTGGATGACATATTAACTTCTCCATGCTGTGAGAGGTAGGCAAAGTTTTGAACTCTTGCAGGTGAGCCCTTCAACTTCAACAACTTCCCATCTTCATATCTAATCGTGATAACCTTGTTGCCAGAGGACTTCCTTATCTCTACGATTCCATCGAATATATGGATGGAGTGGCCTTGTTGTTGAATTTGCACCAAGGAGAGCAGGATTCTTTGCAATTATGGAAGATAGAGAACATTCTTCAACACAAAGTCAGGGAATCTTGGCAACTTGAGCCTGATGGAACCAACTCCCTTTGGTTTGAGGCTAGATTTGTTTGCAAAGTACACTATGGTATTTACAATGTTATTCAGTTCTTCAAAACAACTTTTCTAAAAGTCATGTGGGATGTTGTGTTGGTAGCTGGTCAATACTGAGAGGGGGGGTGAATCAGTGTTGTTGACTTTTTACCATTTAAACCACTTATTAAACTTTAATCAAAACATTGAATCAACAAGATACACAGAACACAGATTTTATTGTGGAACCCTAATAAGGTAAACCACCAACACATTTCTATTATCTACAAAACTTTGTTTTTACAATATACAATAGTTATTTGCAAGCACCCGCTTGCTGGAGACCACAATCCCCAAGTTTCTCAGCCACTATGAAGGATGCATCCACACCCTGGTTTATGCTTGCACCTATAGACAAGGATACACCAATACCCTGATTCTCCAACCACTATTGGAAGAAGGCTAAGACCTCCTTGCAAGCATGTAGCCTACCTTAGCACCACCCTGCCACCCTAATTTGATATTATTAAACTTCCTAGACCTTCTTCAAACTCTGTCTCTGGCTTTCTTCACTTGGTCTTCTATCTTGCTACTACAAGGGTCTGGATTGCAGAGATACACTTTGCATTCTCTGACTTTTGGTCTTCTTCTTTAGATATTCATTATTCACCCACAGTGACCCTAGAGACACACCGCTTCCTCTTCAAGATTTTCTTTATATATTCTTCTTAAACATCACACCTTTTCAAAAACAACCTCATTCCTTTCTCCTTCACGCTTCTTCAAATCTCTGTTTTTATCTTTTAATTGTAATTCTGTTTATTACAGTTTTAATTAATCGATTAATTGACAAACCATCTTTAGACCTGCGAACTCTCTTCCTTTGTGGACTCCCTGTAGATTTCCTTATGTTGGCTTACCTTCCATCTACAAACAACGAGCTTCCTCATGTCCTCTGTGTTACAGAGAGAAATTCCTATGGCTTGGGGTACCACAACAGACAGTTTGACTCCAGAAATCAATTCTTTCCAATATGCAATAGAAATTAAATGTCTAACACTAAAGGATCATACCTCGTACCTTATTCCGGACGGTTGAAGTAGATCCTCGTTGAGCTTTCCAACTTTAGCTTGAATTGATAGATTACTTTCTCAACAACAAGTAAACAATACAAGCATTCTATATATCATGGTGTTAGATCTATTCTAGC